>JAUJEF010000021.1:0-435526 GCA_030444885.1 Citrus sp. QX-2021
TGGGCCTGGGCCTGGGCCTGGGCCTGGGCCTGGGCCTGGGCCTGGGCCTGGGCCTGGGCCTGGGCCTGGGCCTGGGCCTGGGCCTGGGCCTGGGCCTGGGCCTGGGCCTGGGCCTGGGCCTGGGCCTGGGCCTGGGCCTGGGCCTGGGCCTGGGCCTGGGCCTGGGCCTGGGCCTGGGCCTGGGCCTGGGCCTGGGCCTGGGCCTGGGCCTGGGCCTGGGCCTGGGCCTGGGCCTGGGCCTGGGCCTGGGCCTGGGCCTGGGCCTGGGCCTGGGCCTGGGCCTGGGCCTGGGCCTGGGCCTGGGCCTGGGCCTGGGCCTGGGCCTGGGCCTGGGCCTGGGCCTGGGCCTGGGCCTGGGCCTGGGCCTGGGCCTGGGCCTGGGCCTGGGCCTGGGCCTGGGCCTGGGCCTGGGCCTGGGCCTGGGCCTGGGCCTGGGCCTGGGCCTGGGCCTGGGCCTGGGCCTGGGCCTGGGCCTGGGCCTGGGCCTGGGCCTGGGCCTGGGCCTGGGCCTGGGCCTGGGCCTGGGCCTGGGCCTGGGCCTGGGCCTGGGCCTGGGCCTGGGCCTGGGCCTGGGCCTGGGCCTGGGCCTGGGCCTGGGCCTGGGCCTGGGCCTGGGCCTGGGCCTGGGCCTGGGCCTGGGCCTGGGCCTGGGCCTGGGCCTGGGCCTGGGCCTGGGCCTGGGCCTGGGCCTGGGCCTGGGCCTGGGCCTGGGCCTGGGCCTGGGCCTGGGCCTGGGCCTGGGCCTGGGCCTGGGCCTGGGCCTGGGCCTGGGCCTGGGCCTGGGCCTGGGCCTGGGCCTGGGCCTGGGCCTGGGCCTGGGCCTGGGCCTGGGCCTGGGCCTGGGCCTGGGCCTGGGCCTGGGCCTGGGCCTGGGCCTGGGCCTGGGCCTGGGCCTGGGCCTGGGCCTGGGCCTGGGCCTGGGCCTGGGCCTGGGCCTGGGCCTGGGCCTGGGCCTGGGCCTGGGCCTGGGCCTGGGCCTGGGCCTGGGCCTGGGCCTGGGCCTGGGCCTGGGCCTGGGCCTGGGCCTGGGCCTGGGCCTGGGCCTGGGCCTGGGCCTGGGCCTGGGCCTGGGCCTGGGCCTGGGCCTGGGCCTGGGCCTGGGCCTGGGCCTGGGCCTGGGCCTGGGCCTGGGCCTGGGCCTGGGCCTGGGCCTGGGCCTGGGCCTGGGCCTGGGCCTGGGCCTGGGCCTGGGCCTGGGCCTGGGCCTGGGCCTGGGCCTGGGCCTGGGCCTGGGCCTGGGCCTGGGCCTGGGCCTGGGCCTGGGCCTGGGCCTGGGCCTGGGCCTGGGCCTGGGCCTGGGCCTGGGCCTGGGCCTGGGCCTGGGCCTGGGCCTGGGCCTGGGCCTGGGCCTGGGCCTGGGCCTGGGCCTGGGCCTGGGCCTGGGCCTGGGCCTGGGCCTGGGCCTGGGCCTGGGCCTGGGCCTGGGCCTGGGCCTGGGCCTGGGCCTGGGCCTGGGCCTGGGCCTGGGCCTGGGCCTGGGCCTGGGCCTGGGCCTGGGCCTGGGCCTGGGCCTGGGCCTGGGCCTGGGCCTGGGCCTGGGCCTGGGCCTGGGCCTGGGCCTGGGCCTGGGCCTGGGCCTGGGCCTGGGCCTGGGCCTGGGCCTGGGCCTGGGCCTGGGCCTGGGCCTGGGCCTGGGCCTGGGCCTGGGCCTGGGCCTGGGCCTGGGCCTGGGCCTGGGCCTGGGCCTGGGCCTGGGCCTGGGCCTGGGCCTGGGCCTGGGCCTGGGCCTGGGCCTGGGCCTGGGCCTGGGCCTGGGCCTGGGCCTGGGCCTGGGCCTGGGCCTGGGCCTGGGCCTGGGCCTGGGCCTGGGCCTGGGCCTGGGCCTGGGCCTGGGCCTGGGCCTGGGCCTGGGCCTGGGCCTGGGCCTGGGCCTGGGCCTGGGCCTGGGCCTGGGCCTGGGCCTGGGCCTGGGCCTGGGCCTGGGCCTGGGCCTGGGCCTGGGCCTGGGCCTGGGCCTGGGCCTGGGCCTGGGCCTGGGCCTGGGCCTGGGCCTGGGCCTGGGCCTGGGCCTGGGCCTGGGCCTGGGCCTGGGCCTGGGCCTGGGCCTGGGCCTGGGCCTGGGCCTGGGCCTGGGCCTGGGCCTGGGCCTGGGCCTGGGCCTGGGCCTGGGCCTGGGCCTGGGCCTGGGCCTGGGCCTGGGCCTGGGCCTGGGCCTGGGCCTGGGCCTGGGCCTGGGCCTGGGCCTGGGCCTGGGCCTGGGCCTGGGCCTGGGCCTGGGCCTGGGCCTGGGCCTGGGCCTGGGCCTGGGCCTGGGCCTGGGCCTGGGCCTGGGCCTGGGCCTGGGCCTGGGCCTGGGCCTGGGCCTGGGCCTGGGCCTGGGCCTGGGCCTGGGCCTGGGCCTGGGCCTGGGCCTGGGCCTGGGCCTGGGCCTGGGCCTGGGCCTGGGCCTGGGCCTGGGCCTGGGCCTGGGCCTGGGCCTGGGCCTGGGCCTGGGCCTGGGCCTGGGCCTGGGCCTGGGCCTGGGCCTGGGCCTGGGCCTGGGCCTGGGCCTGGGCCTGGGCCTGGGCCTGGGCCTGGGCCTGGGCCTGGGCCTGGGCCTGGGCCTGGGCCTGGGCCTGGGCCTGGGCCTGGGCCTGGGCCTGGGCCTGGGCCTGGGCCTGGGCCTGGGCCTGGGCCTGGGCCTGGGCCTGGGCCTGGGCCTGGGCCTGGGCCTGGGCCTGGGCCTGGGCCTGGGCCTGGGCCTGGGCCTGGGCCTGGGCCTGGGCCTGGGCCTGGGCCTGGGCCTGGGCCTGGGCCTGGGCCTGGGCCTGGGCCTGGGCCTGGGCCTGGGCCTGGGCCTGGGCCTGGGCCTGGGCCTGGGCCTGGGCCTGGGCCTGGGCCTGGGCCTGGGCCTGGGCCTGGGCCTGGGCCTGGGCCTGGGCCTGGGCCTGGGCCTGGGCCTGGGCCTGGGCCTGGGCCTGGGCCTGGGCCTGGGCCTGGGCCTGGGCCTGGGCCTGGGCCTGGGCCTGGGCCTGGGCCTGGGCCTGGGCCTGGGCCTGGGCCTGGGCCTGGGCCTGGGCCTGGGCCTGGGCCTGGGCCTGGGCCTGGGCCTGGGCCTGGGCCTGGGCCTGGGCCTGGGCCTGGGCCTGGGCCTGGGCCTGGGCCTGGGCCTGGGCCTGGGCCTGGGCCTGGGCCTGGGCCTGGGCCTGGGCCTGGGCCTGGGCCTGGGCCTGGGCCTGGGCCTGGGCCTGGGCCTGGGCCTGGGCCTGGGCCTGGGCCTGGGCCTGGGCCTGGGCCTGGGCCTGGGCCTGGGCCTGGGCCTGGGCCTGGGCCTGGGCCTGGGCCTGGGCCTGGGCCTGGGCCTGGGCCTGGGCCTGGGCCTGGGCCTGGGCCTGGGCCTGGGCCTGGGCCTGGGCCTGGGCCTGGGCCTGGGCCTGGGCCTGGGCCTGGGCCTGGGCCTGGGCCTGGGCCTGGGCCTGGGCCTGGGCCTGGGCCTGGGCCTGGGCCTGGGCCTGGGCCTGGGCCTGGGCCTGGGCCTGGGCCTGGGCCTGGGCCTGGGCCTGGGCCTGGGCCTGGGCCTGGGCCTGGGCCTGGGCCTGGGCCTGGGCCTGGGCCTGGGCCTGGGCCTGGGCCTGGGCCTGGGCCTGGGCCTGGGCCTGGGCCTGGGCCTGGGCCTGGGCCTGGGCCTGGGCCTGGGCCTGGGCCTGGGCCTGGGCCTGGGCCTGGGCCTGGGCCTGGGCCTGGGCCTGGGCCTGGGCCTGGGCCTGGGCCTGGGCCTGGGCCTGGGCCTGGGCCTGGGCCTGGGCCTGGGCCTGGGCCTGGGCCTGGGCCTGGGCCTGGGCCTGGGCCTGGGCCTGGGCCTGGGCCTGGGCCTGGGCCTGGGCCTGGGCCTGGGCCTGGGCCTGGGCCTGGGCCTGGGCCTGGGCCTGGGCCTGGGCCTGGGCCTGGGCCTGGGCCTGGGCCTGGGCCTGGGCCTGGGCCTGGGCCTGGGCCTGGGCCTGGGCCTGGGCCTGGGCCTGGGCCTGGGCCTGGGCCTGGGCCTGGGCCTGGGCCTGGGCCTGGGCCTGGGCCTGGGCCTGGGCCTGGGCCTGGGCCTGGGCCTGGGCCTGGGCCTGGGCCTGGGCCTGGGCCTGGGCCTGGGCCTGGGCCTGGGCCTGGGCCTGGGCCTGGGCCTGGGCCTGGGCCTGGGCCTGGGCCTGGGCCTGGGCCTGGGCCTGGGCCTGGGCCTGGGCCTGGGCCTGGGCCTGGGCCTGGGCCTGGGCCTGGGCCTGGGCCTGGGCCTGGGCCTGGGCCTGGGCCTGGGCCTGGGCCTGGGCCTGGGCCTGGGCCTGGGCCTGGGCCTGGGCCTGGGCCTGGGCCTGGGCCTGGGCCTGGGCCTGGGCCTGGGCCTGGGCCTGGGCCTGGGCCTGGGCCTGGGCCTGGGCCTGGGCCTGGGCCTGGGCCTGGGCCTGGGCCTGGGCCTGGGCCTGGGCCTGGGCCTGGGCCTGGGCCTGGGCCTGGGCCTGGGCCTGGGCCTGGGCCTGGGCCTGGGCCTGGGCCTGGGCCTGGGCCTGGGCCTGGGCCTGGGCCTGGGCCTGGGCCTGGGCCTGGGCCTGGGCCTGGGCCTGGGCCTGGGCCTGGGCCTGGGCCTGGGCCTGGGCCTGGGCCTGGGCCTGGGCCTGGGCCTGGGCCTGGGCCTGGGCCTGGGCCTGGGCCTGGGCCTGGGCCTGGGCCTGGGCCTGGGCCTGGGCCTGGGCCTGGGCCTGGGCCTGGGCCTGGGCCTGGGCCTGGGCCTGGGCCTGGGCCTGGGCCTGGGCCTGGGCCTGGGCCTGGGCCTGGGCCTGGGCCTGGGCCTGGGCCTGGGCCTGGGCCTGGGCCTGGGCCTGGGCCTGGGCCTGGGCCTGGGCCTGGGCCTGGGCCTGGGCCTGGGCCTGGGCCTGGGCCTGGGCCTGGGCCTGGGCCTGGGCCTGGGCCTGGGCCTGGGCCTGGGCCTGGGCCTGGGCCTGGGCCTGGGCCTGGGCCTGGGCCTGGGCCTGGGCCTGGGCCTGGGCCTGGGCCTGGGCCTGGGCCTGGGCCTGGGCCTGGGCCTGGGCCTGGGCCTGGGCCTGGGCCTGGGCCTGGGCCTGGGCCTGGGCCTGGGCCTGGGCCTGGGCCTGGGCCTGGGCCTGGGCCTGGGCCTGGGCCTGGGCCTGGGCCTGGGCCTGGGCCTGGGCCTGGGCCTGGGCCTGGGCCTGGGCCTGGGCCTGGGCCTGGGCCTGGGCCTGGGCCTGGGCCTGGGCCTGGGCCTGGGCCTGGGCCTGGGCCTGGGCCTGGGCCTGGGCCTGGGCCTGGGCCTGGGCCTGGGCCTGGGCCTGGGCCTGGGCCTGGGCCTGGGCCTGGGCCTGGGCCTGGGCCTGGGCCTGGGCCTGGGCCTGGGCCTGGGCCTGGGCCTGGGCCTGGGCCTGGGCCTGGGCCTGGGCCTGGGCCTGGGCCTGGGCCTGGGCCTGGGCCTGGGCCTGGGCCTGGGCCTGGGCCTGGGCCTGGGCCTGGGCCTGGGCCTGGGCCTGGGCCTGGGCCTGGGCCTGGGCCTGGGCCTGGGCCTGGGCCTGGGCCTGGGCCTGGGCCTGGGCCTGGGCCTGGGCCTGGGCCTGGGCCTGGGCCTGGGCCTGGGCCTGGGCCTGGGCCTGGGCCTGGGCCTGGGCCTGGGCCTGGGCCTGGGCCTGGGCCTGGGCCTGGGCCTGGGCCTGGGCCTGGGCCTGGGCCTGGGCCTGGGCCTGGGCCTGGGCCTGGGCCTGGGCCTGGGCCTGGGCCTGGGCCTGGGCCTGGGCCTGGGCCTGGGCCTGGGCCTGGGCCTGGGCCTGGGCCTGGGCCTGGGCCTGGGCCTGGGCCTGGGCCTGGGCCTGGGCCTGGGCCTGGGCCTGGGCCTGGGCCTGGGCCTGGGCCTGGGCCTGGGCCTGGGCCTGGGCCTGGGCCTGGGCCTGGGCCTGGGCCTGGGCCTGGGCCTGGGCCTGGGCCTGGGCCTGGGCCTGGGCCTGGGCCTGGGCCTGGGCCTGGGCCTGGGCCTGGGCCTGGGCCTGGGCCTGGGCCTGGGCCTGGGCCTGGGCCTGGGCCTGGGCCTGGGCCTGGGCCTGGGCCTGGGCCTGGGCCTGGGCCTGGGCCTGGGCCTGGGCCTGGGCCTGGGCCTGGGCCTGGGCCTGGGCCTGGGCCTGGGCCTGGGCCTGGGCCTGGGCCTGGGCCTGGGCCTGGGCCTGGGCCTGGGCCTGGGCCTGGGCCTGGGCCTGGGCCTGGGCCTGGGCCTGGGCCTGGGCCTGGGCCTGGGCCTGGGCCTGGGCCTGGGCCTGGGCCTGGGCCTGGGCCTGGGCCTGGGCCTGGGCCTGGGCCTGGGCCTGGGCCTGGGCCTGGGCCTGGGCCTGGGCCTGGGCCTGGGCCTGGGCCTGGGCCTGGGCCTGGGCCTGGGCCTGGGCCTGGGCCTGGGCCTGGGCCTGGGCCTGGGCCTGGGCCTGGGCCTGGGCCTGGGCCTGGGCCTGGGCCTGGGCCTGGGCCTGGGCCTGGGCCTGGGCCTGGGCCTGGGCCTGGGCCTGGGCCTGGGCCTGGGCCTGGGCCTGGGCCTGGGCCTGGGCCTGGGCCTGGGCCTGGGCCTGGGCCTGGGCCTGGGCCTGGGCCTGGGCCTGGGCCTGGGCCTGGGCCTGGGCCTGGGCCTGGGCCTGGGCCTGGGCCTGGGCCTGGG
The DNA here is from genome assembly GCA_030444885.1 of Citrus sp. QX-2021. Classification (NCBI taxonomy): domain Eukaryota; kingdom Viridiplantae; phylum Streptophyta; class Magnoliopsida; order Sapindales; family Rutaceae; genus Citrus; species Citrus sp. QX-2021. The sequence continues at coordinate 6,605 of JAUJEF010000021.1, forward strand.
CCTGGGCCTGGGCCTGGGCCTGGGCCTGGGCCTGGGCCTGGGCCTGGGCCTGGGCCTGGGCCTGGGCCTGGGCCTGGGCCTGGGCCTGGGCCTGGGCCTGGGCCTGGGCCTGGGCCTGGGCCTGGGCCTGGGCCTGGGCCTGGGCCTGGGCCTGGGCCTGGGCCTGGGCCTGGGCCTGGGCCTGGGCCTGGGCCTGGGCCTGGGCCTGGGCCTGGGCCTGGGCCTGGGCCTGGGCCTGGGCCTGGGCCTGGGCCTGGGCCTGGGCCTGGGCCTGGGCCTGGGCCTGGGCCTGGGCCTGGGCCTGGGCCTGGGCCTGGGCCTGGGCCTGGGCCTGGGCCTGGGCCTGGGCCTGGGCCTGGGCCTGGGCCTGGGCCTGGGCCTGGGCCTGGGCCTGGGCCTGGGCCTGGGCCTGGGCCTGGGCCTGGGCCTGGGCCTGGGCCTGGGCCTGGGCCTGGGCCTGGGCCTGGGCCTGGGCCTGGGCCTGGGCCTGGGCCTGGGCCTGGGCCTGGGCCTGGGCCTGGGCCTGGGCCTGGGCCTGGGCCTGGGCCTGGGCCTGGGCCTGGGCCTGGGCCTGGGCCTGGGCCTGGGCCTGGGCCTGGGCCTGGGCCTGGGCCTGGGCCTGGGCCTGGGCCTGGGCCTGGGCCTGGGCCTGGGCCTGGGCCTGGGCCTGGGCCTGGGCCTGGGCCTGGGCCTGGGCCTGGGCCTGGGCCTGGGCCTGGGCCTGGGCCTGGGCCTGGGCCTGGGCCTGGGCCTGGGCCTGGGCCTGGGCCTGGGCCTGGGCCTGGGCCTGGGCCTGGGCCTGGGCCTGGGCCTGGGCCTGGGCCTGGGCCTGGGCCTGGGCCTGGGCCTGGGCCTGGGCCTGGGCCTGGGCCTGGGCCTGGGCCTGGGCCTGGGCCTGGGCCTGGGCCTGGGCCTGGGCCTGGGCCTGGGCCTGGGCCTGGGCCTGGGCCTGGGCCTGGGCCTGGGCCTGGGCCTGGGCCTGGGCCTGGGCCTGGGCCTGGGCCTGGGCCTGGGCCTGGGCCTGGGCCTGGGCCTGGGCCTGGGCCTGGGCCTGGGCCTGGGCCTGGGCCTGGGCCTGGGCCTGGGCCTGGGCCTGGGCCTGGGCCTGGGCCTGGGCCTGGGCCTGGGCCTGGGCCTGGGCCTGGGCCTGGGCCTGGGCCTGGGCCTGGGCCTGGGCCTGGGCCTGGGCCTGGGCCTGGGCCTGGGCCTGGGCCTGGGCCTGGGCCTGGGCCTGGGCCTGGGCCTGGGCCTGGGCCTGGGCCTGGGCCTGGGCCTGGGCCTGGGCCTGGGCCTGGGCCTGGGCCTGGGCCTGGGCCTGGGCCTGGGCCTGGGCCTGGGCCTGGGCCTGGGCCTGGGCCTGGGCCTGGGCCTGGGCCTGGGCCTGGGCCTGGGCCTGGGCCTGGGCCTGGGCCTGGGCCTGGGCCTGGGCCTGGGCCTGGGCCTGGGCCTGGGCCTGGGCCTGGGCCTGGGCCTGGGCCTGGGCCTGGGCCTGGGCCTGGGCCTGGGCCTGGGCCTGGGCCTGGGCCTGGGCCTGGGCCTGGGCCTGGGCCTGGGCCTGGGCCTGGGCCTGGGCCTGGGCCTGGGCCTGGGCCTGGGCCTGGGCCTGGGCCTGGGCCTGGGCCTGGGCCTGGGCCTGGGCCTGGGCCTGGGCCTGGGCCTGGGCCTGGGCCTGGGCCTGGGCCTGGGCCTGGGCCTGGGCCTGGGCCTGGGCCTGGGCCTGGGCCTGGGCCTGGGCCTGGGCCTGGGCCTGGGCCTGGGCCTGGGCCTGGGCCTGGGCCTGGGCCTGGGCCTGGGCCTGGGCCTGGGCCTGGGCCTGGGCCTGGGCCTGGGCCTGGGCCTGGGCCTGGGCCTGGGCCTGGGCCTGGGCCTGGGCCTGGGCCTGGGCCTGGGCCTGGGCCTGGGCCTGGGCCTGGGCCTGGGCCTGGGCCTGGGCCTGGGCCTGGGCCTGGGCCTGGGCCTGGGCCTGGGCCTGGGCCTGGGCCTGGGCCTGGGCCTGGGCCTGGGCCTGGGCCTGGGCCTGGGCCTGGGCCTGGGCCTGGGCCTGGGCCTGGGCCTGGGCCTGGGCCTGGGCCTGGGCCTGGGCCTGGGCCTGGGCCTGGGCCTGGGCCTGGGCCTGGGCCTGGGCCTGGGCCTGGGCCTGGGCCTGGGCCTGGGCCTGGGCCTGGGCCTGGGCCTGGGCCTGGGCCTGGGCCTGGGCCCTGGGCCTGGGCCTGGGCCTGGGCCTGGGCCTGGGCCTGGGCCTGGGCCTGGGCCTGGGCCTGGGCCTGGGCCTGGGCCTGGGCCTGGGCCTGGGCCTGGGCCTGGGCCTGGGCCTGGGCCTGGGCCTGGGCCTGGGCCTGGGCCTGGGCCTGGGCCTGGGCCTGGGCCTGGGCCTGGGCCTGGGCCTGGGCCTGGGCCTGGGCCTGGGCCTGGGCCTGGGCCTGGGCCTGGGCCTGGGCCTGGGCCTGGGCCTGGGCCTGGGCCTGGGCCTGGGCCTGGGCCTGGGCCTGGGCCTGGGCCTGGGCCTGGGCCTGGGCCTGGGCCTGGGCCTGGGCCTGGGCCTGGGCCTGGGCCTGGGCCTGGGCCTGGGCCTGGGCCTGGGCCTGGGCCTGGGCCTGGGCCTGGGCCTGGGCCTGGGCCTGGGCCTGGGCCTGGGCCTGGGCCTGGGCCTGGGCCTGGGCCTGGGCCTGGGCCTGGGCCTGGGCCTGGGCCTGGGCCTGGGCCTGGGCCTGGGCCTGGGCCTGGGCCTGGGCCTGGGCCTGGGCCTGGGCCTGGGCCTGGGCCTGGGCCTGGGCCTGGGCCTGGGCCTGGGCCTGGGCCTGGGCCTGGGCCTGGGCCTGGGCCTGGGCCTGGGCCTGGGCCTGGGCCTGGGCCTGGGCCTGGGCCTGGGCCTGGGCCTGGGCCTGGGCCTGGGCCTGGGCCCTGGGCCCTGGGCCTGGGCCTGGGCCTGGGCCTGGGCCTGGGCCTGGGCCTGGGCCTGGGCCTGGGCCTGGGCCTGGGCCTGGGCCTGGGCCTGGGCCTGGGCCTGGGCCTGGGCCTGAGGCCTGGGCCTGGGGCCTGGGCCTGGGCCTGGGCCTGGGCCTGGAGGCCTGGGCCTGGGCCTGGGCCTGGGCCTGGGCCTGGGCCCTGGGCCCTGGGCCTGGGCCTGGGCCTGGGCCTGGGCCTGGGCCTGGGCCTGGGCCTGGGCCTGGGCCTGGGCCTGGGCCTGGGCCTGGGCCTGGGCCTGGGCCTGGGCCTGGGCCTGGGCCTGGGCCTGGGCCTGGGGGCCTGGGCCCTGGGCCTGGGCCTGGGCCTGGGCCTGGGCCTGGGCCTGGGCCTGGGCCTGGGCCCTGGGCCTGGGCCTGGGCCCTGGGCCTGGGCCTGGGCCTGGGCCTGGGCCTGGGCCTGGGCCTGGGCCTGGGCCTGGGCCTGGGCCTAGGCCTGGGCCTGGCCTGGGCCTGGGCCTGGGGCCTGGGCCTGGGCCTGGGCCTGGGCCTGGGCCTGGGCCTGGGCCCTGGGCCTGGGCCCTGGGCCTGGGCCTGGGCCTGGGCCTGGGCCTGGGCCTGGGCCTGGGCCCTGGGCCTGGGCCTGGGCCTGGGCCTGGGCCTGGGCCCTGGGCCTGGGCCTGGGCCTGGGCCTGGGCCTGGGCCTGGGCCTGGGCCTGGGCCTGGGCCTGGGCCTGGGCCCTGGGGCCTGGGCCTGGGCCTGGGCCTGGGCCTGGGCCTGGGCCTGGGCCTGGGCCTGGGCCTGGGGGCCTGGGCCCTGGGCCCTGGGCCTGGGCCTGGGCCTGGGCCTGGGCCTGGGCCTGGGCCTGGGCCTGGGCCTGGGCCCTGGGCCTGGGCCTGGGCCCTGGGCCTGGGCCTGGGCCTGGGCCTGGGCCTGGGCCCTGGGCCTGGGCCTGGGCCTGGGCCTGGGCCTGGGCCTGGGCCTGGGCCTGGGCCTGGGCCTGGGCCCTGGGCCTGGGCCTGGGCCCTGGGCCTGGGCCTGGGCCTGGGCCCTGGGCCTGGCCCTGGGCCTGGGCCTGGGCCTGGGCCTGGGCCTGGGCCTGGGCCTGGGCCCAGGCCTGGGCCTGGGCCTGGGCCTGGGCCTGGGCCTGGGCCTGGGCCTGGGCCTGGCCTGGGCCTGGGCCTGGGCCTGGGCCTGGGCCTGGGCCCTGGGCCTGGGCCTGGGCCTGGGCCTGGGCCTGGGCCTGGGCCTGGGCCTGGGCCTGGGCCTGGGCCTAGGCCTGGGCCTGGGCCTGGGCCTGGGCCTGGGCCTGGGCCTGGGCCCTGGGCCTGGGCCTGGGCCTGGGCCTGGGCCTGGGCCTGGGCCTGGGCCTGGGCCTAGGCCTGGGCCTGGGCCTGGGCCTGGGCCTGGGCCTGGGCCTGGGCCTAGGCCTGGGCCTGGGCCTGGGCCTGGGCCTGGGGCCTGGGCCCTGGGCCTGGGCCTGGGCCTGGGCCTAGGCCTGGGCCTGGGCCTGGGCCTGGGCCTGGCCCTGGGCCCCTGGGCCCTGGGCCTGGGCCTGGGCCTGGGCCTGGGCCTGGGGCCTGGGCCTGGGCCTGGGCCTGGGCCTGGGCCTGGGCCTGGGCCTGGGCCTGGGCCTGGGCCTAGGCCCTGGGGCCTGGGCCTGGGCCTGGGCCTGAGCCCTGGGCCTGGGCCTGGGCCCTGGGCCGCAGGCCTGGGCCCTGGGCCTAAGGCCTGGGCCTGGGCCTGGGCCTGGGCCCTGGGCCTGGGCCTGGGCCCTGGGGCCTGGGCCTGGAGCCCTGGGCCTGGGCCTGGGCCTGGGCCTGGGCCTGGGCCTGGGCCTGGGCCTGGGCCTGGGCCTGGGCCTGGGCCCTGGGCCTGGGCCTGGGCCTGGGCCTGGGCCTGGGCCTGGGCCTAAAGGCCTGGGCCTGGGCCTGGGCCTGGGCCTGGGCCTGGGCCTGGGCCCTGGGCCTGGGCCTGGGCCTGGGCCCTGGGCCTGGGCCTGGCCCTGGGCCCTAGGCCCTGGGCCCTGAGGCCTGGGCCCTGGGCCCACAGGCCTGGGCCCTAGGCCAAGGCCTAAAGGCCCTGGGCCTGGGCCTAGGCCTGGGCCTGGGCCCTGGGCCCTAAGCCCTAGGCCTGAGCCTGAGGCCTGGGGGCCCTAGGCCCTGGCCTAAGGCTGAGGCCTAAACCTGGGCCTGGGCCTAAGGCCTGGGCCTGGGCCCTGGGCCAAGCCCTAAGGCCTAGGCCCTGGGCCTGGGCCCTGGGCCTGGGCCTGGGCCTGGGCCCCCTGGGCCCTGGGCCTGGCCTGGGCCCTAGGCCTAAGCCACAAGCCTAGGCCACAGGCCTGGGCCCTGGGCCTGGGCCTGAGGCCCTGGGCCCTGGCCTGGGCCTGGGCCTAGGCCCTAGGCCTGAGGCCCAAGGCCTAGGCCCCAAGGCCTAGGCCTAGGCCACCAGGCCTAGGCCTGGGCCCTGGGCCTAGGGCCTGGCCACAGGCCCTGGCCCAAGGCCTGGCCCTGAGGCCTAGGCCCTGAGGCCCTAGGCCCACAGGCCTAGGCCTGGGCCTGGGCCTGGGCCTGAGGCCTGGGCCACAGGCCCTGGGCCTGGGCCCTGGGCCTAGGCCTGGCCCTGGGCCCTAGGCCTGGGCCCTGGGCCTGGGCCCTGGGCCTGGGCCTGGGCCTAGGCCTGGGCCTAGGCCTGGGCCTGGGCCTGCCTAGGCCCTGGGCCCTAGGCCTGGGCCCTGGGCCTGGGCCTAGGCCTGGGCCTGGGCAGGCCCTGCCTGGCCCAGGCCTGGGCCTAAGCAGGCGGAGGCCTGGGCCTGGGCCCTGGGCCCTGGCCCTGGGCCCTGGGGCCTGGGCCTGGGCCTGGCCCTCAGGCCTGAGGCCACAAGGCCTGGGCCTCAGGGCCACAAGCCTGGGCCTGGGCCTGGGCCTGGGCCCTGGGGGCCAAGGCCCAGGCCAGGCCAGGCCACAGGCCAGGCCTAGGCCCCAAGGCCAGGAGCCTAAGGCCTGGGCCTGGGGCCTGGGCCTGGGCCTGAAGGCCCCTAGGCCCTGGGCCCAGGCCACAAGGCCTGCCCAGGCCTGGGCCTAAGGCCCAAGGCCTGAGGCCTGGGCCCAAGGCCAAGAAAGGCCTAAGGCCAAGGCCTCAAGGCCACAAGGCCTAAGGCCCTGGGCCTAAGGCCTAGGCCCTGGCCCTGGGCCCTGGGCCCTGGGCCTGGGCCCTGAGGCCGCAAGCCCTGGGCCTGAAGGCCTGGGCCTGGGGCCTAAGGCCTGGGCCTGGAGGCCAAGGCCCTGGGCCCTGGGCCTGGGCCTGAGCCACAGCCCCAGGGGCAGGCCTGGGGCCAGGCCCTGGCCCTGAGGCAAGGCCTGGGAGCTAGGCCTGGGCCTGGAGGCCTGGGCCCTGGGCCAGCAGGCCTGGAGCCCAGGCCCACAGGCCTGGGCCCAAGGCCTGGGCCTAGGCCACTGGCCCAAAGGCCTGGGCCTGGGCCTGGGGCCTAGGCCCTAGGCCTGGGCCCTAGGCCTGGGCCTGGGCCTGGGCCCTGGGCCTAAACCTGGGCCTAAACCTAGGCCTAGGCCTAAGCCCTAAACCTAAGCCTAAACCTAGGGTTTGGGTTTTAGAGACACAAATTATGGGTTTTAGGGTTTTGGGTTTTGAGTTTAGGGTTTTGGATTAGGGGTTTAAGGGTTTGGGGTTTAGGGTTTAGGGTTTAAGTTTAGATTTAAGTTTGGGGTTTGGGAGTTTAGGATTAAGGGATTTAGGGTTGGGAGATTGAGGTTGGGGTTAAGGGTTTAAGGAATTAAGGGTTTAGGGTTTAAATTGGGGTTAAGGGTTCCTTATAATCAAGGAAATAAAAATTTCAGAATAATATCCATTGAAAAGTAGTAGAAGGAAAACTTACCGATGAGCGTTAATTTGAAAAGCTCGGCCATAGCTGCTACCAATTTACTCGGTCGAAAAAATGGCCATTGGTTCCCCACCATGCATGAGAGGTGGCAGGCGGAAGGTGTGAAATCTTTTTGTCCCGAAACCACATCCGAGAAAGATTGCTGAGGATGGGGTGGAGCATTGGGATATGAGGTAGAAGTAGGGGTGATAATGGAAGCATAGGAAATTTTGGAGGGGTTAAATGAAGTTTCTGCAAAGATTTGGGTTGGATTGAAATTTGGAGTAGAGTTATGGGCTGGATGCTGGGCTTTGGGTTGTAGGTTTTGGGTTGGTGGGTCATGGGTTTGGGTTTGGGTTTGGGTTTGGGTTTGGGTCGAAGGGGCATGGTTTTGGTTTTGGTTTTGGTTTTGGGTTTGGGCTTGTGTTGATGGGTCACAGGTTTGGGTTTGGGTTGCGGTGGATGGGTCACGGGTTTGGGTTATATTGTGGGTTAGGATATGGGTTAAGCTTCAGGTTTGGGCTTGGGATTCGGGTCGGATTTTCGGGTCAAGAATTCGGGTTTGGATAGATGGAACCGGGTTAGGGTTATGTGATGTTTTATTTATTAGGGCCGGCCGCAGCTGCTGTGTTTCCTTTCCCTTGGCAGCGTTGGTGAGGGCTGGAGGATCCCTTGGCTGGACGGCAGGATCTGGAGCTGAAGGTGCAAGCTCCGGCAAGAGAGTTGCTCCGGCAGCAGCAGCAAGCAGATGTGCAGTCACGGATGTGTTGCTTTCAACACGCATGTGCGTGACTCCCGCATGGTCTTGGACGCAAGCTCCAGCTTCCAGAGTTCGCGCGCGGCTAGGAGTGCTAGCTGCGGTCGAGAGGACGTCGTGACGGGGCTTGGACTGCAGCTGTTCGTCGAGCTGGACTGCAGCTGTTGTCTTTGCGGGAAGATGTTCCAGCTCATTTGCGGCAGATTCCGCAGCTCCAGCAGCTCCAGCGGACGACGAAGCTCCATCTTGGCCAGTCGCGCGAGCTGCGACAGTGAAGACGTCAGATCTGGGCGAAGCAGACAGCAGGCTGGTGTCGTTTGTTCCCGTGGCAACCGGAGATGGGGAAGCAAGATTGGGCACGAGGTTGGCTCCCGCGAGGCCATGAACGGGAGCTGCAGTCGTTATGGAGGCATGACGCGACTTTGGTTGCAGCTGCTCGTCGACGTAAGTTCCCGAAGAAGATGGTGGCAGATCCGAAAAAGGTTGGTGTGCAGTTGGGTGCAACTGCTGTCCAGCACCATTCCCGGTGAGCAAAATGGCAGCTTCCGATTCCGATCGGGAAGGGGACGAAGACCGTGAGTTTGACTGGAATTTTTTTTCCGTTTTTGATGTTGATTCGGACCGATTTGAGCTGGGGTGAGAGGCTGAGGAGGCTCTGGGCTGGAATAGAGTGCCGGAAGTGGCCGAAAAACCAGTTGCCGATGCCGATCTGTAGGGATATAAAAACCATGAGCTGGACTTGTTATTTTTTCTTGATTTTGAAGATTTCTTGTGCCGATCTGAGATGGAATGACTTGTTGATGATGTAATGGACTTAGATGTGTTTCCGGTAGGCCCCAAAACGTTTTGGATTTCCGGCGGATTATTGTGAGATGGCCGAGATATTGATTGAACTTGATGGACATGTTGTCCTAGGTTTTGGTGTTGTTCGGCGAAAGGGAGATCGCCGGCGGTTTGTAGAGCTGCTGCTGGTGGTTCTGCGCCTCCATCAGCCGGCGTAAAGGCCATTTCGGCCGGTCAAAGGTCCGGTCAATCTTGGTCAACGCCAGTCAACCATTAATGAATAGTAAAAAGTTTGAGAGAGTTTTTTAGAGAGAGGAATTTAGAGAGAGGTTTTTTTTTATGGTTTTTAAGGGTTAAGGGTTAAGGGTTAAGGGTTTAGGGTTTAGGGTTAAATTTTTGTAAAGCGGCAAAGAAAGGTGGGGGGTTGGCGGGACCCTCACTGTCGAATAAATCAGAAAATGTGAAGATACTGAGGAGGGGACGTGGCCAAATCATCAGAGATCTTTGAAATACATAAGGAAATAGGAAAAATATGGTATCGTGCGCATACGGAATCATTTGGGCGTATGTGTGGAGGATACCACGATAAAGCCACAAGCGACTCACTGAAGGAAGAAAAATCTTGAAAGCTAGATCGATGAGTCAAGCCTTGGGTTAATTTAAGAAATCCATGGCGGAAGTAGCCTCATGAAGAACATGTCTCTCCACAGATGGAGCGGAAGATATCGGGCGACACGCCGACGGAGAAGGTAAGAATAATCCCGTGAATTTGGACCACGAGAATGAACCCATGAAACCACCATGGTGAGTCAGGCTACTGCCTCGGGGCCAGGAGTGGCCAAGCCATCTGCTAACTCAGAAGCCGCCATGGCGCCATGAGCTCGGCGTATAAGATGGGGTGGTGGCCCCGAAAAGAACTAAATGCGGCTAGGGCAACACCCCAGATAATCCGTAAGATGCCCCGAGGCGGCCATCCCAGGGGTTGCCCCTCGAGCAACCATCCTTTGTCGACTTGACCACTCCGGGCGGCGGTCTCATCCAAGCAACTAGGCGAGCAGGCCTCAGGGTGATCAAGAACTACGAGACCCTCCAGCCAGAATTCAAGACTCCGCGGTTGGGAGGCTTGAAACAAAACGAGAACAAGTGAGTCCAGGTCGGATCTGACAGCTGAAATATGTTGCATCGGAAGAAAAAAGGCTGTGGTGGCTTAGAGTGGCGTTGCGGGCCTTGAGCCTGCCACGAGAATGAAGCAAGGCGGGAGGACCAGCATATGAGTCGGGGAAGGGGCACGAAGTCTCAGTGGGGAGCGAGAGCACGGGGGATAAAAAATCATTTTGTCGCATCCCCAGAAATCCTTTGGTAGTGGCCCAAGGAATATGGCGGGTCCTCGGGCAATCCAGGAGAAAAGGTGTCGAAGAGTCTCATGGCCAGGCCGCACAAACACACAGAAACCATGTGAAATCCACTCGAAGCTGCGAGAGCGCATCGTCGGTGGGCTAGATAGCTGTGAATGAGGCGCGAGAGAAAAGAAAGATACTCTCGATGGGATATGTCTCTGCGAATAATGGAATAAACCTCATCTCTCGATGCATTTGCCTTGTGCCTAAAGGCTCCCAAGCGGTCAAGTAAGTGAAAGGTGCCATCGGGGCTAAGGGAGTCGACAGATCAAGTCGGGCTCTCATGAGAAATAGGCGCGATAAAATCGCTCACGCAATAGATATGGCGGGATGTCACCGGTTTACCTCTGTCATCTTTGCCACCTGCCCGAAAAAAGCCGGCCTCGAGGATGCTTGTGCGGGAGTTAAACAAATATAAGGGCGGGGCCCAACCAGCAATCATCTGAAGCTGCACTCTCCACCTTGGCAAGCCCAGCGCTCATGGGGTCCAGTAGTCTCACAGAATCGTACTGGCGTCTCCCGAAGGGGGAGCGGGATATCAGCCCGAATAACACCGGGTGCACGGATCCGCGATGCTTGGACTTCGTAAAGGAAGCCCGAAGAGAACTCTCTTGTGGAACCGCCACGGAGTTTCATCTCAAAAGCCTCTGCCATATCATCGAAGGGATAGAATCTGAGAGACCGCCCTCATCAGCGGGAAAACAAGCTGCTGGCCATACACGGTGGATCGCGCGCCCCTCGGAATCACCCGCAAAAATCGGGTGAATAATCTCTCTAAGCTGCGGATCACCAAGTCGAGGAGGACGGAGAACATGAAATAAATGCAAGGTAAAGCGGAGCGGCCACGTGACGAATGAGAATCGACTTCCCACGAAAGGAGAGCAATCGGTTGGCCAGTAGGAGATCCTCTCCACGACCTTAGGACCATATCATTAAAATAAGAAATCTTGAGGCACCGGTGAAGATCGGACACCCAAGATAAATGAAAGGAGTATCGTGCTTTGAAAACCCGATGGCCAGATGCACAATAGTCAGGCATGAAAGTGAGAAATAGGTTTCAGACGTGAAATTTGCTCTTGGTCAGAACTAATCAAGCTGCCAAGCAGCTTTGATAGCGTGAGAAGGAAATCCATAACCCATTTGTAAACTACGGTGGCTCGATTGCAAAAATAACAATGTCATCATAAAGCTCGAATGGGAGATATCAGTAAGAGCGTGCGAGGCCGGTACTGTCGAAGATGCAGGAATACGGGTGGGCTAAACCTCGAGATAGAAACTCATTTACCCAATAATAAAGAGGCAAGGAGAAATGGGATCGCCACTGCCCGAAGTCCCTCTCGGTGAAAATACCCAGTGAATGGCTCAGCTCAACTATCACCCAGAAACCAGAGGGTCGTAGGCGACTCTCTCGAATCAAGGAGATCGCGCGCTCAGAACCCAAGCAGCGAAGCATCACGGAGAATGAAAGGCCAAGACACACGATCGTAAGCCTTTTCCGTATCGAGTTTCAACACCACATGTGTGCCGCGAGTGCTGACGGTTGAGATCGTGAGTGAGTTCCTGAACTAGGAGCACGTTGTCATGAATCACTCGTCCGGGAACAAAACCACTCTGAGTAGAGGAGATAATCCGAGGCAAAATGGGTGACAGTCTCTGAACGAGCAACTTGGTAATAACCTTGTTGCTCGCGTTCTGGTGATCGATCGGAAGTCAATCCCGAGGAGGGTTCCTTCTAGCAGGCAGAAGGATCAATAAAGTGCTCTGGAAGCCCCTGGGCATGGCCGAACCTCGGAAATAGTCGAGAACAGCATCTAATAAGTCCCGCCCTACAATGTCCCGTGAGCACGGTAAAAGCCTGCTGCCGAAGCCATCGGGGCCAAGGCGCTCTCGGGATCGATGGAAAAGACAGCGTCCCAACATCATCGATATCCAGGCTCACTGCAAAAGCGGCATCATCCTCACTTGATCCTGAGAGTGGGAATGGTGTCGAAATTAGTCTAATGGAGCGCGTCGTCACAGGACAATAAATCCCGAAAAAATCAACGGCGGGAGGCGGCAACGACGTGAAGGGTCGGTAATCCGATCGGAAGAAGAATCATCACGAATCCTGTGGATATGGAATAGCGGCGCTTTTAGGATCATGGCGTGGAAAAAGCGGGTGTTGGAGTCGCCTCGCGGACCCGTGAACACTAGGCTTTGGCGCGTAAAGATCTCTCACGGGGCAAAGCTTCTTTGTGTCGAGCCCTAGCCTCAAAAGAGGGCGCTCTGTCGTCGTGCGGACCCGGGAAATATCATACAATCTCTCCTTACAGGCCACCTCCTCCATCTCACTTTCTTGAACTGAGAGAAGGCGTTGTCAAATACATCTTTATTCCAAGCTTTCAGTAGAGTTTCAATAGAGACTAACAACCTGTTGAAAGGCTCTCATCAGCGCCTACCAGGGGCATTCCGGGGAGTTCGCACGATGTCAATAAGACCAGGTGCTTGAGCGAACATGGAGGAACTTAAGCGAGAAGGGCCTCACAAAGTGTCTCGATCCGAGACGGAGAAGGGAGAGTGATCGATGCGATGCGATTCGGATCGAGGCAGAAAAGCGAGAAAAAAAGGTGACCAGCGGGCGTTGCAAACAACTCTACATCAAGTCGCGCGCGGTGTGCCCATTAGTCAAGTAAGCGGATTTGCTAAATAAGCCGCGTCCCTGCAACCGTGATCAAGCAATGCTAAATTAAAAGCATCGATGGCCCCTAAGTTTGTGGATGATGAGAAATCTACGATCTGTGCTGAACAACATTGAAATCACCTCCTCTGATCCACGGGAGGTCATGTTTATCATCGTGAAGGACTCGAAGCGACCCGTAAATCCTCGCGCACATCAGTAAAACAACTAGCGTAAACATAAGGAACTAACGCGAGGATCGGGAAGGAGAGAGTGACTAACCGTGATGAATAACTTGCCCCGTATCGTGAAGCGGCTCCATGAGAAAGGGGATGAGCCAAAAAATCCAAATCTTCCCGAGAATTAGAAGAAAGAGCATGCTCCGTCCCAGTGCGCACAGCGGCGACCTGAGGCGATCGCGAAATAAGCGGATCGAAATACAAATCAAAGACAAGCGATGCATACGAATCAATTTCCATGATCTGCGGATAGGCGGCGAGAAGTTTTGCCAATCCCCGAATGTTCCAAATAAGGAACTAATCATCGGGAGTGGGGAGCGATGCGCGTCAGCCTCACGATGGCTACGGAGTCGGCGACCCGTCACGAGGGAGAAATCCCTAGAAGAGTTCGCAATCTGCTCACTAGCAAAGCTCTCAATAACTGCATCTGTGGCTGGCGGTAGATGAATCTCCTCAAAATCAGTGAGGCAGGCCACCGTCACCTGACTGCCATGCCGAATCGGGAGGACCTCCTCGATCGGCGGGATAAACCCAAGCGTCTATGCCCGTCACCATGCGTCAAAGTGCGGGATATCATGGAGTGTGAGTTAAATCAGCGCAGTGTGGTCACTTTGGGTGCAGTATAATACCGGGGAGGTGGTGTCATCATCGGGTGTGAGCATAAGGATCGAGGCGCTCACGGCGGCGAAGTGTCCACCGTAGAGACTCGGTGATCGGGGTGCACAGGCGGATCTACTGGAGGCTGGGTACTCGGTCCCTGAGTGCGGTGATCGGAAATAACCACCAAAGCGGGTAGTCTTAAGGTGCTGTGCATTGAACCACGATGTCAGGCTGCCGTTTTGCCACTTGTCTGCGGGGTGGCTCGGATAAGAGAGGCAGTGTTGATGGTCCTCAGGAGGTGCCTCGGCCTGTTTACCCTTATCGGGCGCTGGTCGCTGAGAAGGGGCAGTGGACTGAAGGGCCTTACGAAGCCCCGGGTTGGCGATGAAGCAAGAATCAAAACTGTGCCCAAGGTGCCGGCATGAAGAACAATAAGCAGGGACATTCTCGAAAACTACATCCTGCCCGAAAACCCTTTATCCCTCTCGATCAGGATACGAGGGAGCGAAGGTGAGAAATGTCATACTCGATTGGTATGCGTGCAGTGATGGTCTGCATTAGCGTAGGTTTGTGGCATGATCGGCTCGGAGAGGTGTGCCAATTCTGCAGTGATAGAATGAAGAAGCGAACTGCGGTGGATAAAGTGGGTGGTAGGCGGGGTAATGATACCCCAATTTGGGACTATGGGAGATTACATGCATGCTGCAGAAAATCCTTGCTCCGTTTAAAAATACGCATCCTCGGCCATTAACATACAGTGCATGTCTTACCCGAATGCGAGAATAATCTTCCCGATGATAATTTAATTAAAATATGGCGATTATCAGCAAAGAGATTTGGGAATTTCCTTTTAATCAGAAATAAAAAAATTTCTAATAATATCCATGGAAGGCGGCGAAGGAAAACTTACCAATGGCGCCGGTTTGAGCAGCTCGACCGCCATTTGCAATTTCCTCGGTAGTGAAAATGACCATTTGGTTCCCCCCATGAGAGCGGGCAGGCGGAATTGTTGAATCCTTTGGCCCCGAAACAACGTCCGAGAAGGATTTCTGTGGATGAGGAGGAGCATCCGGATTTAAAATTGAGGCGGGGTTAATAATGGAAGCATATGATTTTTTTGAAGGGTTAAAAGGGGTTTTAGCAAAGTGTTGGGTTTGATTGTAATTTGGCTTAGGGGTATGGGCTGAAAATTGGTTTAAGGGTTGTTGGATTTGGGCGGTAGGATGGGTTTGGTGGGTACGGGTTTGGGTGGCCTCAAGGGTATGGGTTTGGGTTTGGGTTTGGGTTTGGGTTGTGAGATGGGCACGGGTATGGGTTGGGTTTCTCGGGTCATGGGTTTGGGTAAATATTACCCGGTTTGCATTAGGGTTTTGTGTTTTTGGGATATACAGGATATCAGTTCTTCTTTCTGCTCCTTTCTTTGCTTGGTGTGGAGTGGGTGATCAAAGGTGGGATTGGCTGAACGGGGGATGTTGATGTGGGCGGAGCTAAGTTCGGCCGGAGTATGGCCATTGCAGCGATGATGGTTCTTTGTCAAAGTTGAGATGAGATACATCTTAAATTTGGAGGTTTTGGTAGGCTAGCATAACATGTTTTCCGGGAGCTGAAAAGGAGGTGGCTGATTCAGGTCATCTTGAGTTGGTTCCCGAAAGCCATGTTGGTCGATAATGGCTGCTGAAATTTGTTCTGCTGCAGATCGAAGGTGTGCTGTCCGCGGTGGTGAATGGCCAGCTCCGTGAGCAGTAAGTTGAGGTTCAGTGAGCTCAGAGCTCGGGGAGTGAGTAGGCTGCTTCAGATCGTCAATGGCAGGTTCCCCAGAGCGAGAGTGGTCGTTGGAAGCAACTGGAGCTAGCTCGGAAGTGTAGTGAAGTTGTGGTGGCCGCGGGTTATTGTTGCCCGATCCGGGAGCAGCAAACGGAGGCTCTGCAAGTGCGTTGTTCTGGGCATAGGGTGGCTGTTTCAGATCGTCATGGGGAGGTTTCTGAATGCTAGAGTGATCTTGGGCCAATGAGTGGAACTTCTTGTGACGCGGGTGAAGTTGCAAGCTAGCATGGGTACATTGCCCGATCCGGATGCAGCGAGGGTGGGCATGAGTAACTCATGGCATGGCTGGTTTGTAGAGATGGTTAGGAGTTGTTTAAGATCGACCGATGAGGGCAAGGTTGGTGGCTCGGCACCCACCGTTGGGGGGGGAGGAACCCGTGAGCTGGTTTTGGTTTTTGACTGGTTTTTTTTCGTTTTGGGTGGCCGGTTTGTGCCATGGGGAGGAAGGGAGGATTTCGGCAGCTTGGATGTGTGCCCAGAAAGTGCCAAAACGATGGCGTTTTCCGGGAGGACGGTGGAGGGGGATGGCCGAGCTGTTGAGTGGATGTGTGGGGGTAAAGACGTTAAATCTAGTGTTGGCCGGCGAGGATGGTGGTCGTCGGCTTGTGAGGGAGGTTTGGACGGTGGCCGATCATCATCACCACCTTCCGGTGAGGCCATAATGGCTGGTCAAAGTCTGGTCAACGGGAGGTCAACGATGGTCAAAGTTGCATGAACAGTGACCAAAGTTGAGAGAGTTTTTCACTGTAGCAATAACGGGTTTTTTGGTTTGGTTTTTGGTGGTTTAGGGTTTAGGGTTTAGGGGTTTAGGGGTTTAGGGTTTGGGGTTTGGGGTTTAGGGTTTGGGATTTGGGGTTTAGGGTTTAGGGTTTAGGGTTTAGGGTTTTTTTTTTTTATTGAAAACCACCCGGAGGTGGGGGGTTAGGCGGGACCCCTACCAGTAGATAAAACAAAAAACAAAATACAAATCTTTGGAGGGGACGTGAGGCCAGAACCTCAGGAGCAAAATGAAAACAACAAATAGACAAAAAGAAAAGTACAATGAAAATATAAAATCAATATCGGCGGCGTCTGTGGTTTCGTCTTGAAGCCCTTGAGGAGTGACTTGATAAAACCCTCAGTAGAAGTGACAATTCTTTGCTGCCCAATTTCGCGATAGTTTGTCTCTTGGCAATCTACGAGTGCGAAATGCTATACGGACATCGTGAGGCGTCATCGCTTTGGAGTTCTTTGTAATCCTCGATCCGATGGCTCGTTCCAATTCTATCGGTTGAAGTGTTGGGTGCAGGAGATACCTCAGGGACATCAGTGGATTCGGTATTGAGAGTGCATATCGGCGCAGCATCATATGGAGCATATTGGATTGCCAAGACTTCTGTAGACGGAATATCTGGATAAGTATCACAAGAACTGGCCGTCTGCCAAGAGGAGCTGCGGTATAATCGCCCTTGATGGCGATAAGGATCCCAAGCAGGAATCTCACGATAAATAAGGTCACCGGCTGTAATTCCCACTTGAGCGGCATGATCACCGCTCAATGGCACAAGAGCTGCAAGAGGTGTGGGAGTAGTGACCGTAGAAGCGGCCCGATGCTAACGGCGGGAACTAGGTCTTGCACGTGGGATCGGGAGTGGCACGCTGCTTGACGGAAGGCTGGGCGGCAATGCTCGGAGGAGGTAAGCGACTGACGGCGGCGGGAGTATCGAGAGATGATAAGCGGGGTCAGCTGCGGCGGTAGGAACTTCGTGTGGTGCTTATTTTGGTGTCTGCTTTGTAGTGGTAGGAGCAGTGAAACAATAGGAGGAACAAGCTATTGCAGCTTGTTGTTCTTTGCGTGCACGGTTTTGTTATCGGCTTTACGAGCGTCTTTGTGTCTTGCGAGTGCCTTTAACTTATTACTCTCTCTGTCGGAACAACGGTTGGCGGCCCAGGCGAGCACGGTGCATTTCCATGGCTCGAGGTTTGTTGATGTAGCAGGTGTCATCGGAGTGGCCCACGTGCTTGCAGGTAGCACAATACCGAGGCACTTTTTCAAAGATGATATACTGCCAAAACCCGGTGTCTTTCTCCCCGATCCATAACCGCTTCAATAAAGGCCTCGAAATGTCATACTCAATGAGAACTCTGGCAACAGTAGGCCTGCTGACGGCGGCGGTGGCATGATCGATCCGAAGCGGTTTCCCAATGGCAGCAGCAATCGAATACAGAGCCTCTTTGCATCTCATGTAGTGGACAGGTAAAAACGGCAAAGAGACCCAAACCGGAACAATCGGCGACTCTTCCGAACTGTGAAAAGTGGTGGACCATTTGAACACCCTCATAGCTCGGCCATCAATAAACCACGATTGGCGGAGCCAAATTCTCGTATAATCCTCTTCTAGGTGCAGTTGGATGAGGATGTGCCGAGGATCCAATAATGAAATGTCAACATTTCCTTTCAAGCCAAGAGCCACAAAGAATTTGCGGATAACATCACTAGGAGGGCGGCCGAAAGAAAACTTACCCACCAAAGCGAGCTTGAACGGCGCGGCCATGATGTTAATTTCTTCCTCGGTGAAAAATATGGCCGGCTCACCTCTATGTATCGAGGATTGCTGGAAGGCAATGGCCGGAGCAGCTCTTTGAGACCCAGCAGCGGCATCCACAAACGACTTGCAGGGTTGAGCAGTTGGCAGTTTTGCCGCCATTTGTGCAAACGACGGAAGCGGCGGGAACTCCAAAGAAGTAGCCAGATGGCCACCGGCCATGGCCGGAGAAGCCATTTGGGCCGAGTGGCGCGATAGGAGACCCCGGACGAAAAAAGCCCAAAATCCCAAGTTCTGTGAATAGTACCCCGAAATCCTTTGTGGCAAGCAGTCTTGTAGCGATCACCGTCTTATGCGAACAAACCTTTATTGAGATCACGGACAACTTGTAGCAATGAAGAACAATCACCGTGGCACGAAGAACAGGTACTGTAGCCAAATAGTAAACCAAAATTTCAAACCGTCGTGTAGGCTTCAAATCACCTCCAAAATTCTCATATAAGATACGGAAACGTAGATCGGTGAGAGGGGAACAAATATGAGGGGTTGGTGAGAGTGCACTCGCCGGAAATATCACCGGTGGCTTTAATAAAAAAAAAAAACCCTAAACACAAACACTAAACCACAAAACCACAAAGCGCAAGCGCAAAGCTAAGCGCAAGCCACAAATCACAAGCCTGCTAAACCATTATTCCCGGATCTGCTACAGTAGCGTTTTGCTACAGTGTCTATTTTCTCTCAATCGCTACAGTGATGCCGAGCCTTTAATTCCACTTTCCGGCCAATTCTCCGGCGAGTGCATCCACACCTCCACTTCCAGCACGTCGGCCTTTGAATTCCCTTCGATTTGGTATGTTGTGTGGAAATTTTGGAGCACGTTTGGACCTTGAACGATTGAAGTGAAGTCGGACCACTATGCGTGCTACAGTACCCGAGAGCTAGTTTCGATTTTCCGGCCACTTTTTCCGGCAAGTAAGCTTACACCTCCCTCTTAAACATATTTGCTCTTCCTTGATCTACATTTCCGTGTGTTTATTGGGGATTTTGGCGTTGATTTGAATACCCGATCAAGCTTAGAAGTTTCGGTTTACTATTCCATGAATAGTGCCGTTATCTAAATCCTAGATCCGGTGTTATTTCTGGCGAGTGCACTCTCACCACCCCCTCATATTTGTTCCCCTCTCACCGATCTACGTTTCCGTATCTTATATGAGAATTTTGGAGGTGATTTGAAGCCTACACGACGGTTTGAAATTTCGTTTTACTATTCGGACTCTGATGCACATTCTTCGTACCCACGGTGATTGTTCTTAAATTGCTTCGATTATGCTGTGATCTCAGCGGCTTTTGTTAGCTCTGATGCAGGTGATCGCTACAGTGCCTGTTTGCTACAGTGATTTCGGGGTACTATTCACAGAACTTGGGATTTTGGGCTTTTTTCGTCCGGGGTCTCCTATCGCGCCACTCGGCCCAAATGGCTTCTCCGGCCATGGCCGGTGGCCATCCGGCTACTTCTTTGGAGTTCCCGCCGCTTCCGTCGTTTGCACAAATGGCGGCAAAACCGCCAACTGCTCAACCCTGCAAGTCGTTTGTGGATCTTGCATCTGCTGAGTCTCAAAAAAATTTGCTCCGGCCATTGCCTTCCGGTAATCCTCGATACATAGAGGTGAGCCGGCCATATTTTTCACTGAGGAAGAAATTAACATCATGGCCGTGCCGTTCAAGCTCGCTTTGGTGGGTAAGTTTTCTTTCGGCCGCCCTCCTATTGATGTTATCCGCAAATTCTTTGTGGCTCTTGGCTTGAAAGGAAATGTTGACATTTCATTATTGGATCCTCGGCACATCCTCATCCATTGCATTTTTAGAAGGATTATATGAGAATTTGGCTCGCCCGATCAGTTGGTTTATTGATGGTAGAAAGCTATGAGGGTGTTGAATGGTCACCACTTTTCATGATTCGGAAGAGTCGCGATTGTTCGGTTTGGGTCTCTTTGCCGTTTTACTGTCGGCTACATGAGATCGAAAGAGGCTCTGCGTATTCGATTCTTCTTTGCCATTGGGAAAGCCGCCGGATCGATCATTACCACTTGCCGTATCGTCGAGGACTCTTTGTTGCCAGAGTTCTCATTGAGTATGACATTTCGAGGCCTTTATTGAAGCGGTTATGGATCGGGGAGAAAGACACCGGGTTTTGTCAGTATATCATCTTTGAAAAAGTGCCTCGGTATTGTCTTCTGCTGGCTGCGTGGGGCGCTCCAGATGACACTCTTCTACATTCAACAAACACAATTGCAGTGCGGAAAAGCAGGTAGTGTCGGCCCGGATTCGGCCAATTTATTATTCGGATGGAGAGAGTAACAAGTTAAAGGCACGTGTGAAGACACGATGCGTTGAAGCCGATGCGAAAGCAGATCACGGTAACAACGAAGCGGCAATAGTTGTTCCTCGGTTGTTTCTACATTCCTACCACCGTGAGACACCGGTGAAGCACCGCGCCAAGTTCCTGCTACTGCGGTGACCCAGTTATCATCTACGATACTCACTGCATTCTTTGCTCTACCTCACTCAGAGCATTGCTGCTTGACCTTAGTTGTGTGCCACTCACGAGGCCCACGTGCGGTGACCTGGTTCTGCTTTATTCTTGAGTGCTAACTTCTCACGGTCACTACTCACCTGCACCAATTGCAGCTCTTACTGCATTTGGCGATGATCATGCCGCTCGTGTGGGTATTACAGTAGGTGACACTTATTTATCGTGAGCTTCTGCTTGCAGGATCCTTATCGCCATCGAGGCGATTATCATGACTCATCTGCAGCGGACGGCGAGTTCTTGTGATACATTTCCGGATATTCCGTCTCTGAAGTCTTGGCACTCCCGTATGCTCCGTATGATCTTTGGCCGATATGCACTCTCAATACGAATCCTTGATGTCACGAGGGTATCTCTGCGCTTTGACAGCCCGAAAGATAGGGTGGAGCGAGCCGTCGGATCGAGGATTACTGGCAACTCAGGTGATGGCGTTCTGTTGATGTCGTATAGGCATTTGGACTCGAGAGATTATGGAAGAGGCGGTCGTCGCGAAATTGGGCGGGCGAAAAGAATTGTCAACCTACGGAGGGTTTCTTTGAAGTCACTCCTCGGAAGGGCTTGAGATGAGCGCATGACCTTGCCGATATTGATTTTATATTTTCATTGTACTTTTCTTTTTGTCTATTTGTTGTTTTCATTTTGCTCTGGAGGTTTGGTTCATGTATCCTCGGTATTTGTATTTTGTTTTTGTTTTATCTCTCTTTTGGTAGGGGTCCTCACTAACCCGCCTCAGGGTGGTTTTGATAAAAAAAAAAACCTAAACTACAAACACTGCTTCTAAACCACAAATCCCAGACCACAAACCTCGAAGCCCAGACGCAAGCCCCAAAGCGCAAGCGCAAGCGCAAGCAAACCCTAAACGCAAACCACGAAAACCAAGCGAAAAAAGCCGTTATTGCTACGGTGAAAACTCTCTACCGACTTTGGTCCTTTGTTCATGCAACTTTGACCATCGTTGACCTCCCGTTGACCAGGACTTTGACCGGCCATTATGGCCTCACGGAAGGTGGTGATGATGATCGGCCACCGGTCAAACCTCCCTCATGGCCAAGCGACCACCATCTTTGCCGGCCAACCGCTAGTTCGCGTCTTTACCCGCGCATCCACTCAGCAGCTCGGCCATCCCCCTCGCGTCCTCCGGGCGCCATCGTTTTGGCACTTTACAGGCACACATCAGTGCCGAAATCCTCCGCTTCCTCCCATAGCCTGAGAAGCCACCCAAGCGAAAAAAAACCGGTCAAAAACCAAAACCGGCTCACGGGTTCCTCCCCCAACGGTGGAGTGTAGAGAACCATGACCTTGCCCTCGTGGTCGATCTTAAACAACTCACAACCATCTCTACCAACCCGGCCATGCCATGAGTTACTCATGCCCACCCCTCATTGCATCGGATCGGGCGCTGACCCGCGGCGATTGCAGCTTCACCCGACCTGCGCATAAGTTCAGTTCTTTGTCAAGATCACTCTAGCATTGAAACCTCCCGTGGCGATCTGAAACTTGCCCCACCTATGCCGAACAACGCGCTTGCGAGCCCTCGTTTCTTGCTCCGGATCGAACATGATAACCCGCGGCCACCACAACTTCACTACACTTCCGAGCTAGCTCCAGTTGCTTCCAACGACCACTCTCGCTCTGGGGAACCTGCCATTGACGATCTGAAGCAGCCTACTCACTCCCCGAGCTCTGAGCTCACTGAACCTCAGCTTGCTGCTCACGGAGCTGGCCATTCACCACCGCGGACAGCACACCTTTGATCTGCAGTGGAACAATTTGGTGACCATTCTGGAGCCTGACATGGCTTTCGGGAACCAACTCAAGATGACTGAATCGACCACCTCGCTTTCGGCTCAGGAAAACATGTTGGCGGCATTCTGAAACCTCGGCCGCGTAGATCTCATCTCGGCTTTGTGAGAAACCATCGCGCGGCGGTCGAAGCCATACTCGGCCGAACTTAGCTCGCCAGCATGACATCCCCGTTCGGCCAATCCGCGCTTTGATCACCCCTCTCTCGGCCGCGTGAAGGAAGCGGCGACAATGACCACTAGATATCCCGAAAAACACAAAACCTTAATGCAAGCCGGGTAATATTTACCCGAGACCCATGACAGAGAAACCCGACCCGTACACGTGCCCATCTCGTGGCCCAGGCCCAGGCCCGAACCCATACCCGCCGAGGCCACCCGAGACCCGTACCCACCAAACCCATCCTCTGGCCCCGAATCCAATGACCGCTTAAACCAATTTTCAGCCCCGTACCCACAAGCAAATTACAATCGAACCTGACACTTTGCTAAAACCCCTTTTAACCCTTCAAAAAAAGCATATGCTTCCATTATTAACCCCGCCTCAATTTTAAATCCGGATGCTCCTCCTCATCCACAGAAATCCTTCTCGGACGTTGTTTCGGGGCCAAAGGATTCAACAATTCCGTTCAATGCGACCTCTCATGCGGGGGAACGGCGGTCATTTCACTGCAGAAATTGCGGTATGGTAGAAGCCGTTATTTGGCGCTCGTTGGTAAGTTTTCCTTTGGCCGCCCTTCCATGGATATTATTAGGAAATTTTTTATTTCCCTCGGATTAAAAGGAAATTCCCAAATCTCTTTGCTTGATAATCGTCATATTTTAATTAAATTATCATTGGAAGAAGATTATTCTCGCATTTGGGTAAGACAGACCTGGTATGTTAATGGCCGAGGGATGCGTATTTTTAAATGGAGCAAGGATTTTCGGTGTGCGACAGAATCTCCCATAGTCCCAGTTTGGGTATCATTACCCCGCCTACCAGTCCACTTTATCTCTGAAATTTGCTCTTCGTTCTATTCTTTGTGGCCAATTGGCACACCTCTCCGAGTTGATCATGCCACAGCTACGGTTAATAGACCATCAGTCGCACGCATACTAATTGAGTATGACATTTCTCAGCCTTTGCTCCCTCGTATCTGGATTGGAGAGGGGGATAGTGGTTTTTGGCAGGATGTAGTTTTCGAGAATGTCCCTGCTTATTGTTCTTAAATCACGGCACCTGCCAGGCACGATTTTGATTCTTGCTTCGCCAGCTTGACCGGGGCTTCGTAAGGCCTTGAGTCCTTGCCCGCTTACCGGCGACCGGCGCCGATAAGGAGTAAGCAGGAGAGGCACCTCACGAGGACCATCGGCCAGCCGGTTCCCTACGGTCAAGGCCAACCCAGAGACAAGGGCAAAATGAAGCAGTCTGACATCGTGGTTCAGCCACAGCAGCCTAGTACTACCCGTTTTGTGGTTATTTCGATCCACCACTCGGGGACGAGTACCTGACCTCGGTAGATCCGCCTCAGGCACCCCCGATCAATGAGTCTCGGCCGGTGGACACTTCGCCGCCAGGAGCGCCCTTGGATCCTCATGCTTCACACCCTGATGATGTCACCACCTACCCGGGTATTATACCAGTGCACCCAGTGGACCACACTCAGGTTGGATTTAACTCACACTCCGTAGATATCCCAGACCTTGATGTTGGTGATGGGCATAGACGTTTGGGTTTATCAGCTCAGCGAGAGGTCCCTACGATTCGAGAGCGAGAGAGTTGGGTGATGAGGTCGGTTCTCATTTGATTCGAGGAGATTCATCTACCTTGACCCCGAGATGCGATTATTGAGAGAGCTTTCTTAGTGGCGATTGCGAACTCTTCTAGGGATTTCTCCCTCGTGACGGGTCGCCGACTCCGTAGCCATCAGAGGCGGATGCGGCATCGTTCCCCCACTCCTGATGATTAGTTCCCTTATTTGGAACATTCGGGGGATTGGCAAAACCCCCGCCATCCGCAGATTGCGGAAATTGATTCGTATGCATCGCTTGTCTTTGATTTGTATTTTGGATCCGTTTATTTCGGTGGATCGTCTTGAGGCTGTCAGGGTGCAGCTTGGGATGGAGCATGCTCTTTCTTCTCATTCTGGGAAGATTTGGATTTTTTGGTCGGCTCCTTTCTCGGTGGAGCTGCTTCACGACATGGGGCAAGTTATTCATTGCCGGGTTAGTCACTCTCTCCTTCCCGATCCTGTGTTAGTTCCTTATGTTTATGCTAGTTGTTTTATGGATGTGCGCGAGGATTTATGGGCTGCTCTTGAGTCCTTTGCCGATAGCCATGACCTCCCGTGGATTGTAGGAGGTGATTTCAATGTTGTTCAGGCTGTATCAGAGATTTCTGGCGGTCATCCACAGCCTCAGGGGGCCATTGATGCTTTTAATTTAGCATTGCTTGATTGTGGGTTAGAGGATGCGGGCTTTGTTGGCAATCCGTTTACTTGGACTAATGGGCACACCTGGCGGCGACTTGATAGAGTTGTTTGCAACGCCCGTTGGTCAGCTTTTTTCTCAGTTTTTCGGGTTTCACATCTGAATCGTACTGCATCAGATCACTCTCCCCTTCTCCTGCCTTGGGATCGAGACACTTTTAGAGGCCCTTCTCGGTTTAAGTTCCTCCATGTTTGGCTCAAGCACCCGGGTCTTATTGATACTGTGCGGAACTCCTGGAATGCCCCGGTGGTAGGCGCTGGGATGAGAGCCTTTCAGCAGAAGCTAGTTCGGTTGAAACTCTACTTGAAAGCTTGGAATAAAGATGTATTTGACAACGTCTTCTCTCAGGTTCAGCAGGCGGAGGAGGAGGTGGCTCAGAAGGAGAGATTGTATGATATTTACAGTTCTGCGTGTGAGGCGTCCTTTTTGAGGCTAGGAGCTCGATTACTGGCGAGCTTTGCTCAGTGAGGAGATCTTTATGCGCCCGGCGATCTAGTGTTCGATGGGTCGCGAGGCGACTCCAACACCAGCTTTTCCACGCCATGATCAGGAAAAAGCGTCGGTTATTCCATATCCGCGGGATTCGTGATGATTAACCTTACGATTGGATTGCGACCTTACTGCATTATTCAGCTTTATTGTTGATTTTTTTAGGATTTATTATGCAGGGGCGGCAGGCGGTTCAATGGTGATTTGACACCATTCCCGCTCTTGTATTGCGGAGGATGATGCCGCCGTTTTATGCGAGGCCGGATATTGATGATGTTAGGCAGGCGGTCTTTTCCATTGATCTGAGCGCCCCGGTCTTGATGAAAGCCTGCGGCCCGAGTTTTACGGAGTTTCTTTGGGACATTGTAGAGGCGGGACTTATTAGATCTTTGTTCTCTCATTATTTAGGGGTTCGGCCATGCCCGAGGGCTTAGGAGCACTTTATTGATCCATACGCCCAGAAGGAATCCCTCCTCTTGGATTGACTTAGGCCGATCGGTCTACATCGCGTGAGCAACGAGGTTATTACCCAAGTTGCTCGTTCGAGCGTCACCCATTTGCCTCGGATTATCTCCTCTCTGCCGAGTGGTTTTGTTCGGACGAGTGATTCATGACAACGTGCTCTGGTTCGGGAACTCACTCACGATCTCGGCCGTCGTACCCGCGGGCACAATGTGGTGTTGAAACTTCGATATGGAAAAGGCTTATGATCGTGTGTCTTGGCCTTTTCATTCTCGGATGCTTCGTTGCTTTGGGTTCTCGGGGCGTTGGATCTCACGATTCGGGAGAGGCTGTCTCGGCCCTTGGTTTCGGTGATAGTGAGTGGAGCCATTCACGGGTATTTTCGATCACGAGAGGGGACTTCGGCGGGCGATCCATTTCTCCTTGCCTCTTTATTATTGCGGTGAGTTTACTATCTCGAGAGTTTAGCCCCACTGTATTCTCGGTACCGCCCGATTAGATCCAGTCTGCTGCTCTACGGATATCTCCCATTTGAGCTTTGCGGATGACATTATTTTGCAAATGGGAGCAGCTGTAGTTCTGACGGGTTATGGATTTCCTTAAATGCTATCCCGGGCGGTTTGAGGCGATTGATTAGTTGGACCGAGAGCGGCCTACGTCGGAAAGCCGGCTTGACCATGTCGGACTATTGTGCATTCAGTTACTGGTTTTCAGTGGCGACAGCTCCCTTTCATTTATCTTGGGTGTCCGATCTTCACCGGGTGCCTCAAGATTTCTTATTTTAATGATATGGTCCGGAAGGTCAGGGAGAGGATCTCCGGCTGGGCCAACCGATTGCTCTCCTTTGGTGGGAAGCTGATTCTCATTCGTCACGTGCTGTCTGCTTTACCTTTGCATTTATTTCATGTTCTCCGTCCTCCCTCGACGGTGATCCAGAGCTTAGAGAGATTATTCACCTGATTTTTATGGGGTGATTCCGAGGGGCGTCAGCGGATCCACTGGTGTAGATGGCCAGCAGTTTGTTTTCCCGTTGATGAGGGCGGTCTCGGCATTCGGTCCTTCGATGATATGGCAGAGGCTTTTGAGATGAAACTCTGGTGGCGGTTCCGTCAGCAGAGTTCTCTTTGGGCTTCCTTTATGAAGTCCAAGTACTGTGGATCCGTGCACCCGGGTGTTATTCAATTTCGATATCCTGCCTCCCCCCTTTGGAGATGCCTTTGTACGATTCGTGAGACGGCTGGACCCCATGAGCGTTGGCTTGTTGGGCAAGGAGAGTGCAGTTTCTGGTATGATTGTTGGTTGGGCTCCTGCCCCTTATATTTGTTTAACCCCGCAGCGGCATCCTCGAGGCCGGTTTCTTTTTATTGGCAGGGTACAGTATGGGACAGAGGTAAACTGGTGGACATCCTGCCTATATCTATTGTGGAGCAGATTTTATTGGTGCCTATTTCTTGTGAGGAGCCCGACTTGATTCGTTGGGACCTTAGCCCCGATGGCACCTTTCACTTACGGACCGCTTGGGAGCTTGTGCGGTGCAACAGACCGAGAGATGAGGTTTATTCCATTATTTGGCAGAGACATATCCCATCGAGAGTATCTTTCTTTCTCTGGCGCCTCATTCACAGTTATCTAGCCACTGACGATGCCTTGTGCTTGAGGGGATTTCACATGGTTTCTAGGTGTTTGTGCGGTCGGGCTGCGGAGACTCTTCGACACCTTTTTCTGGATTGCCCGAGGACCCGCCATATTTGGGGCCACTACCAGTGGATTTTGGGGATGCGACAGCTTGAATTTTTATCCCCCCATGCTCTACTCCTGACCTGGAGACTTCGTGCCCCTTCCCGGACTCATATGTTGGTCCTCCTGCCTTGCTTCATTCTGTGGCAGGTTTGGAAGGCCCGTAACGCTTACCGGTTTCAGTCACAGTCTTTTTCTTCTGATGCAGTCATATTTCAGGTTGTATCCGACCTTAGACTTGCTGGTTCTGCTTTTGGTTTCAAGCCTCCCCAACTGCGGGGAGTCTTGAATTCCCGATTTTTGGAGGGTCTCAGAGTTCTTGTACCGCCTCGGAGGCCGGTTCGCCTAGTTGCTTGGATGAGACCGCCGCCTGGAGTGGTCAAGCTGATAGTGGATGGTTGCTCGAGGCTGACCACAGGGATAGGCTGCTTAGGGGCATCTTACGGGATTATCGGGGGTGTTGCCTAGCCGCATTTAGTTCTTTCTTGGGCCACTGACCCATGCTTATCTGTTGAGCTCATGGCGGTTTGCGAGGGTTTGGAGTTAGCAGCACGGCTTGGCCACTCGGTCCTTGAGGTAGAGTCGGACTCGGCTATGGTGGTTTCATGGGTTCATTCTCAGGGTCCAGTCCGATGGGATTATTCTTACCTTCTCCGTCGGGCGTGTCGCCTGATATCTTCAGCTTCAATTCGGGTGAGACATGTTCTTGCGAGGCTACTTCCATGTGCAGTTTCTTAATAGCCCAGGCTGCACTCATCGATCTAGTCGGCATTTTTCTTCCTTGGGAGGTGCTAAGGGCTTATTGGGTATCCTCCTCCTTCATCGCTTGATCGATTCCGTATGTGCGGCGATAGTCATATTTTCCTATTTCTTATGTATTTGGTATCTTGGAGGTATTGGCTTATGTCCCCTCCTTGTATCTTTCACATTTTGAATTTATTTGTGCAGGTAGGGTCGCCTAACCCCGACCTTTCTTAGTGATTTTAAAAAAAAAAAAAACCACAAACAGACAAACCACAAAGCATGCCTTAACCATAACCTTAAAAACCATAAAAAAATTCCTCTCTCAAAAACTCTCTCAAACTTTTTACTATTCATTAATGGTTGGTAGCGTTGACCAAGATTGCCGGACCTTTGGCCGAAGTAGAAATAGCCTTTCTGGCCAGGTGATGGAAGCGCAGAACCACCGGTGGCGGCTCTGGCCGTGGCGATCTCCTTTCGCGAACAACACCAAAACCTAGGACAACATGTCCATCAAGTTCAATCAATATCTCGGCCATCTCATGATAATCGTAGGAAATCCAAAGCGTTTTGGGAACTCGGAAACACATCTAAGTCCATTACATCATCAACAAGTCATTCCATACCGGATCGGCAAGAAATCTTCAAAATCAGAAAAAATAACAAGTCCGGCTCATGGTTTTATATCCTACGGATCGGCATCGGCAAGTGGTTTTCGGCCACTTAGGCACTCTATTCCGGCCAGAGCCTCCTCGGCCTCTCACTTTTGGCTCAAATCGGTCCGAATCAACATCAAAAGCGGAAAAAAATTCCGGTCAAACTCACGGTCTTCGTCCCTTCCCGATCGGAATGGAAGGCTGCCATTTGCTCACAGGGGAATGGTCTTTGGACAGCGATTACACCTGTTGCACACCCTGACCTTTCCGGATACGCCACCATCTTCCCGGGAACTTACGTCGACGGCGGTTTGCAACGAAATCGCGTCATGCCTCATGCGCATGCTGCGGCTCCGTTCGCTGGCCTCGCGGGAGCCAACCTCGTGCCCGATCTTGCTTCCCCATCTCCCGGTTGCCACGGGAACAAGCGACACCGGCTGGCATGCTGCCGCCAGATCAGCGTCTTATTTGTCGCGGCTCGCGTATTGGCCAAGATGGAGCTTCGTCGTCATTTGGGCTGCTTTGGAGGCTGCAGAATCTGCCGCAAATGGTGAGAACATCTTCACTTAAAACAACAGTGCAGTCGGCTCGGCGAGCAGTGCGGTCAAGCCCCAATCCGGCGTCCTCTCGACCCGCGGCTAGCACTCCCTGGCGCGCGCGAAACTCTGGAAGGCTGGAGCTTGCGTCCAAGACCATGCGGGAGTCACGCACATGCGTGTTGAAAGCAACACATCCGTGGTTGCACATACGCTGCTGCTGCTTTGGGAGCAACTCTCTCTCTGCGGAGCTTGCACGCCCGACTCGAGATCTGCCGTCGGCCAAGGGATCCTCGGCCCTACTGCATATTTGCCGAGGAAAGGAAACACTGGCGGTGTGCGGCGGCCTAATAAATAAAACATCACATAACCTAACACGGTTCCATCTATCAAACCCGAATTCTTGACCCGAAAATCCGACCCGAATTCCAAGCCCCAGGCAGAAGCAACCCGTATCTAACCCGCGTATAACCTTGAGCACGTGACCCGTCAACATAAGCCCAAAGGCCCAAAGCCAAACCAAAACCATGCCCGCCGGCCCAGCCCAGGCGAGCCCAGAGCCCGAACCCGCGGCCCGCTGACCCCAAACCTACAACCCAAAGCCCGGCATCGGCCCATGCTCTACTCAATTTCAATCCAACCCAAATCTTTGCAGAAACTTCATTTAACCCCTCCAAAATTTCCTATGCTTCCATTATCACCCCTACTTCTACCTCATATCCCAATGCTCCACCCCATCCTCAGCAATCTTTCTCGGATGTGGTTTCGGGACAAAAAGATTCCACAATTCTGCTCAAGTCAGTCTCTCTCATGCAGGGGGAACCAGCGGTCATTTTTTCGACCGAGCAAATTGCAGTTATGGCCGAGCTTTTCAAATTAACGCTCATTGGTAAGTTTTCCTTTGGCCGCCCTTCAATGGATATTATTCGGAAATTTTTTATTTTCCTTGGATTACAAGGAACCCCTTAACCATAACCATAACATAACCCTTAAACCTTAACCCTTAACCGCCCAAACCGCCTTAACCGCCCAAACCGCCAACCACAAACCTAAACCCACAAACCCCAAAACCCAAAACCCAAAACCCCAAACCCTAAACCAAACCAAAACCAAAAACCCCGGATCTGCTACAGTGACCGTTTTTCTCTCAACTGCTACAGTGATGCCGAGACTTTAATTCCACTTTCCGGCCAATATTCCGGCGAGTGAATCTACACCTCCACTTCCAGCACGTCGGCCATTGAATTCCCTTCGACTTGATATGTTGTGTGGAAAATTTGGAGCACGTTTGGACCTTGAAAGCTTGAAGTGAAGTCGGAATACTATGCGTACTACAGTACCCGAATGCTAGTTTCGGTTTTCCGGCCACTTTTTCCGGCAAATAAGCTTACACCTCCCTCTTAAACATATTCACCCTTCATTGATTTACATATCCATGTGTTTATTGGGGATTTTGGAGTTGATTTGAATACCCGATCAAGCTTTAAAGTTTCGGTTTACTATTCAATGAATAGTTCCGATCACTAAATCCTAGATCCGGCCACATTCTCGGCGAGTGCACTCTCACCACCCTCTCAAATTTGTTCCCCTCTCACTGATCTACGTTTCCATATCTTGCATGAGCATTTTGGTGGTGAATTGAGGTCTATACGACGTTTGGAAGTTTCGATTTACTATTCGGCTACAGTAAATGTTCTTCGTGCTACAGTGATTGTTCGTCATAGCTACAGTACCCGTGATCTCAACAGTGTTTGCTCGCTACAGTACCCGTGATCGCTACAGTATCTGTTTGCTACAGTGATTTCGGGGCACTATTCACAAAACTTGGGATTTTGGGCAATTTTCTTCCGGGGTCTCCCGTCACGCAACTTGGCCCGAATGGCTTCTCCGGCCATGGCCGGTGGCCATCCGGCTACTTCTTTGGAGTTCCCGCCGCTTCCGTCGTTTGCACAAATGGCGGCAAAACCGCCCACTGCTCAACCCTGCAAATCGTTTGTGGATGCCGCTGCTGGGGCTCAAAGAGCTGCTCCGGCCATTGCCTTCAGGCAATCCTCGACCCATAGAGGCGAGCCGACCATATTTTTCACCGAGGAAGAAATTAACATCATGGCCGCGCCGTTCAAGCTCGCTTTGGTTGGTAAGTTTTCTTTTGGCCGCCCTCCTTTGGATGTTATCCGTAAATTCTTTGTGGCTCTTGGTTTGAAAGGAAATGTTGAAATTTCATTATTGGATCCTCGGCACATCCTCATCCAACTGCACTTGGAAGAGGACTATACGAGAATTTGGCTCCGCCAATCTTGGTTTATTGATGGCCGAGCTATGAGGGTGTTGAATGGTCCTGACTTTTCACAGTTCGGAAGAGTCGCCGATTGTTCCGGTGTGGGTCTCCTTGCCGTTTTTACCGGTCCACTACATGAGATGCAAAGAGGCTCTGTATTCAATTGCAGCTGCCATCGGTAAACCACTACGGATCGATCATGCCACCGCCGCGGTGAGTAGGCCTACTGTTGCTAGAGTACTCATTGAGTATGATATTTCTAGGCCTTTATTGAAGCGGATATGGATCGGGGAAAAAGACACTGGCTTCTGGCAGTATATCATTTTCGAAAAAGTGCCTCGGTATTGTGCTGCCTGCAAGCACGTGGGTCACTCTGATGATACTTGCTACATCAACAAACCTGAGTTGCGGAAAACAGACCGTGTCGCCCAGGATTCGACCACTTTTTGTTGTTCAGGAGGAGGAAGTAACAAGTTAAAGGAACTGTGAAGACTCGATGCGTTCGAAAGCCGATCGCGAAAGCGAGATGCGGCAACAACAGAAGCGGCAACAGTTGTTCCTCCGGTTGTTTTCTTTATTTCCTACCACCCCGAGTGAGAAACACATGAAGCACGAATGAAGTTCCTACTGCTGAAGCGACCCCAGTTATCATCTCTGATCCTCCTGCTGTTGCTGATCTACCTCCTCCGAGCATTGCCGCCCAGCCTTCCGTTGTGTGTGCCACTCCTGAGCCCACGTGCAGTGACCTTGTTCCTACTGTTACTGGTGTTGATTCTACGGTCACTACTCCTACACCTCTTGCAGCTCTTCTGCCGTTGAGCGGTGATCATGCCGCTCGTGTGGGTATTACAGCCGGTGATCTTATTTATCGTGAGATTCCTGCTTGGGATCCTTATCGCCATCAAGGGCGATTTTACCATGACTCATCTTGGCGAGATATTAGTCTACTGAAGTCTTGGCAATCCGGTGTGCTCACGTGATCTTTGCCGATATGCACTCTCAATACCGAATCCACTGATGTCCCTGAGGTATCTCCTGCACCCAACACTTCAACCGATAGAATTGGAACGAGCCATCGGATCGAGGATTACACCGGATCGAGTGATGAAAATTGTGAAGATGTCCGTATCGGCATTTCAGACTCAGAGACTATGGAAGAGACAGTTATCGACAGATTGGGCGGGCAAAAATTTGTCACTTCTACGGAGGGTTTTATTGAAGTCACTACTCGGAAGAACTCAAAGAAGAACCGCAGACGTCGCCGATATTGATTTTATATTTTTATTGTACGTTGTTTTTGCTTGTTAGTTGTTTTCCTTTTGCTCTGGAGGTTTGGTTCATGCCCCCTCCAGTATTTGTATTTTGCTTTTTGTTTTATCTACTGGTAGGGGTCACTTTAACCCCCGCCTCACGGGTGGTTTTAATTAAAAAAAAAAAACCACTAAAGCCACAAACACTAAACCACTAAACCCAAAAACACAAAACCTAAAACCTAAAACCACAAAACCCCGAACCCCCAGAACAGAGCCACAGACCCCCAAACCACAAACCACAAACCACAACCCTAAACCACAAAACCACAAAAACCACAAAAAACACAAAAGCCACAAAACCTAAAACCTAAAACCGCAAACCGCAAACCACAAAACCACAAACCCTAAAAGCCCAAACGCTAAACCACAAACCTAAACCACAAACCTAAATCCTAAACCCTAAACCCTAAACCTAATAATATCCATGGAAGGGCGGCCAAAGGAAAACTTACCAATGAGCGTTAATTTGAAAGGCTCGGCCATAGCTGCAATTTCCTCGGTCGAAAAAATGACCGCTGGTTCCCCCTGCATGAGAGAGACCGGCTTGAGCGGAATTGTGGAATCTTTTTGCCCCGAAACCACATCCGAGAAGGATTTCTAAGGATGGGGTGGAGCATTGGGATTTGAGATAGAAGTAGGGGTGATAATGGAAGCATAGGAAATTTTTGAGGGGTTAAATGAAGTTTCTGCAAAGGTTTGGGTTTCATTGAAATTTGGAGTAGAGTTATGGGCTGACTGTTGGGCTTTGGGTTGGTGGGTTTGGGTTTGGTTTTGGGTTGATGGGTTATGGGTTTGGGTTTGGGGTTGGGTTTGGGTTGATGGGTCAAGGGTTTGGGTTTGGGTATGGATTTGGGTTAATGGGTCACGGAGTTGGGTTATATCATGGGTTTGGGTTAAGATTCGGGTTTGGGCTTGGGTTTGGGGAAGTTGTTGGGCGCGGGTTTCGGGTTGGGTATTCGGGTCAAGAATATGGGTTTGGGAAGCTGAAAACGGGTTAGGGTTTTGTGATGTTTTATTTACTAGGGCCGGTCGCAGCTGCAGCTTCTCCTTCCCCTTGGCATTGTTGGTGATGGCTGGAAGATCTCTTGCATGGATAATGATTCTGGGGGTGGGTGGAAGGTTCCGTGCAAGAGTTTGGCTCAGCGTGGCAGCGTGACAGAAGATTTGCGATCAGCGATACATTGGTTTTATTTCGCTTGGGCTTCTAACGTCGATCGCGAGGGCGTCGAAGCGTGGGTATGTGCTTGCGGTGTTCGTTGAGCTTGACTGCAGCTGTTGTCCGTGCGGGAAGGCGATCCAGCTCAGTTACGGCAGCTTCCGCAAATCCAGCAACTTCCGCAGCTCCTGTGTGGCCAAGAACGCATGCCCCAGCAGCTTCCGCAGCTCCTGCGTGGCCATGAATGCAAGCTCCAGCAGCTTCCGCAGCTCCCGCGAGTCCAAGAACTCGAGCTGCAGACGTGTAACGCGGCTTTGGCTGCTGCTGCTTGTTGACTGAGGTCCCCGAGGGAGATGGTGGCAGATCCGAAATAGGCTGGTGTCCGGTGGAGCTCGGCTGCAGTTCAACGCCGTTCCCGGTGGTCAAAGTTGCAGCTTCCGTTTCTGATCTGGTTGGGGACGAAAACCGTGAGTTTGGCTGGATTTTTTTTTTCCGTTTTTGATAATTTCTCGAACCGATCAGGACTGGGGTTAGTGGATGATGAGGGTATGGATGTGAATGAGCATCCGGAATTGGCCAAAAAAGAAGTTTCCGATTCCGATCTGTGGGGGGACAAAAACCGTGAGCTTATTTTTTTTTCTTGTTTTTGAAGCTTTCCTTTGCCGATCTGAGATGGGATGGTTTGTAGATGATGTGATGGACTTGAATGAATTTCCGGTAGAACCCAGAATGTTGGGAATTTCCGGAGGGTTGTTGGGGGAAGTTGGCCGAGATGTTGTTTGGACTTAATGGACATGTTTTGCACGGTTTTGATGCCGTCCGGCGAAAGGGAGTTCGCCGGCGGTTTGTATAGCTGCTGCTGGTGGTTCGTCACCTCCACCAGCCGGCGTGAAGGCCATATCGGCCAGTCAAGGTTCGGTCAACCTTGGTCAACGCCGGTCAAACATAAATGAATAGTAAAATTTTTGGGAGAGTTTTTTAGAGAGAGGATTTTAGTGAGAGGTTTTTTTTTTGGGTGCGGCAGTCCTGGTATGTTAATGGCCGAGGAATGCGTATTTTTAAATGGAGTAAGGATTTTTCGTTGTTAGTGAATCTCCCGTAGTCGGTTTGGGTATCCTTGCCTCGTTTACCGAGTTCATTTTATTTCTTGCAAAGCCGCTCTTTGCTCCGTGCTGTGACGATTGCCACTCTCTGCAGTCGAAATGCCACAGCTTCGGGAAATAGACCATCCGTTGCTCGTATCTTGGTTGAGTATGATATTTCACAGCCTTTGCTCCCTCGTATTTGGATTGGAGAGGGGGATAGCGGTTTTTGGCAGGATGTTATTTTCGAGAAGGTTCCCGCTTACTGTTCTTCATGCCGGCATCTCGGACATACTTCTGAGTCATGTTACATCGCCAACCCCGGGCTTCGTAAAGCTCCTCAGTCCACACCCCCTTCCCAGCGACCAGCGGCCGATCAGAGCGAGCAGCCCGCGGCCTCAGCCGATGAGCACCCGAGACAGGTTCCTACTACCCAGTATACCGTGATATCCGATTTCCGGCCTTTGGGAGTCATGGGTATATCTTCACACCCTCTTCGCCGCGAGGGGGTGCATACAGCTTCAGATATGCCTCAGGATGCCCATGCG
Organism: Citrus sp. QX-2021; assembly: GCA_030444885.1. Lineage (NCBI taxonomy): Eukaryota > Viridiplantae > Streptophyta > Magnoliopsida > Sapindales > Rutaceae > Citrus > Citrus sp. QX-2021. The sequence goes on from JAUJEF010000021.1 coordinate 42,029, forward strand.
GATGATATTTGTCCGTTGGGGCCTCCGGCTTTACGGGATATTCCTCACGCCCCGGACATGACCCCAGAGCCCTCGAGTTTGGCTATCCAGATCGTGGATTCTGGGTCTCCGATCACTATGATATTTCCCGTCGAGGTAGATGCCCCCGATGTTACTCTTGCTCCGGACTCGGCGATATTCCTCCGGTGATGACCACGGTTTGTTGTGGGCTTTAACACCCATTGCACCGATTTCCCTTCTAGTGAGGAGACGGGCGATGACGGGGAGGCCGCGTCTTTGTGCACCCGTGAGGGAGCTGAGACCAGAGTTGGTGAGGAGATCAGCGATGATGCAATTATCGAAAATTTCGGCGATCAACGAATCATCAGATGCTCGGAGGGTTTTATTGAAGTTACGCCACGGAAGAACGTCAAAATTAAGCAAAGACGTCGGCGACGATATTTTTGATTTCTATCTTTATTGTATTATGTATTTTGATTATTTTGCTGTTGTTCAGTTATTAGGCTTTGCCTTATTTGTATCTTTTCTTGTTCTGTTTTTTTAAGGAGGTTTTGGTTTATGTCCCCCTGCTCTTGTACTTCCCCTTTGACTGATCTATATTACAGGTAGGGGTCCTCGCCTAACCCCACGCTCACAGTGGCTTTAAAAAAAAAAAAAAAGCACTGCTAAACCTCAAACCTAAACCTACAACCCTAAACCCAGAAGCAGAAACCGGCGAAAGCGAAAGCCTAAGCGCTAAGCGCGCACAAAACCTAAACCATTATTCCCGGATCTGCTACAGTAGCGTTTTGCTACAGTGACAATTTTCTCTCAACTGCTACAGTGATGCCGAGCCTTTAATTCCCCTTTCCGGCCAATTTTCCGGCGAGTGACTCTACACCTCCACTTCCAGCACGTCGGCCTTTGAATTCCCTTCGATTTGATATGTTGCTAGGAAATTTTGGAGCACGTTTGGAGCTTGAAAGATTGAAGTGAAGTCGGATTACTATGTGTGCTACAGTACCCGAATGCTAGTTTCGGTTTTCCGACCACATTTTCTGGCAAGTAAGCTCACACCTCCCTCTTAAACATATTCATCCTTCATTGATCTACATTTCCGTGTATTTATTGGGGATTTTGGAGTTGATTTGAATACCCGATCAAGCTTTGAAGTTCCGGTTTACTATTCAATGAATAGTGCCGATATCTAAATCCTAGATCCGGCCAAATTTCCGGCGAGTGAACCCTCACCTCCCCCTCAGAATTGTTCCCCTCTCACCGATCTACGTTTCCATACCTTATATGAGCATTTTGGAGGTGATTTGAAGCCTACACGATAATTTGAATTTCGGATTTACTATTCCTACTACAGTGCTGTTCTTCTTGCTACAGTATTTTGTTCATCATTGCTACAATGCCGTTGATCTCTACAGTACCCATTGCTACAGTACCCGTGATCGCTACAGTACCTATTTGCTACAGTGATTTCAGGGTACTATTCACAGAACTTGGGATTTTGAGCATTTTTCTCCCGGGGTCTCCCGTCGCGCAACTCGGCCCGAATGGCGGCAAAATCGTGTGTGGATCCAGCTACTTCATTAGAGTTTCGTTGCTTCCATCGTTTGCTCGAATGGCGGCAAAATGCTCCATTGCTTTCAATACAGTAAATCGTTTGTGGATGCATGCATTTGGTGCCGAAAAGGCTGCTCAGTGCCATCGCCTTTAGGCAATCTTCCACCCATAGAGGTGAGCCGCCATTTTTTTCACCGAGGAAGAAATTAACATCATGGCCGCGCCATTCAAGCTCGCTTTAGTGGGTAAGTTTTCTTTCGGCCGCCCTCCTATTGATGTTATCCGTAAATTTTTTGTGGCTCTTGGCTTGAAAGGAAATGTTGAAATTTCATTATTGGATCCTCGACACATCCTTATCCAACTGCACCTGGAAGAGGACTATACGAGAATTTGGCTCCGCCAGTCCTGGTTTATTGATGGCCGAGCTATGAGGGTCTTCAAATGGTCCACAACTTTTCACAGTTCGGAAGAGTCGCCGATTGTTCCGATATGGGTCTCCTTGCCGTTTTTACCGGTCCACTACATGAGCTGCAAAGAGGCTCTGTATTCAATTGCTGCTGCCACCGGGAAACCGCTTCGGATCGATCATGCCACCACCTCGGTCAGTAGGCCTACTGTTGCCAGAGTCCTCATTGAGTATGACATTTCTAGGCCTTTATTGAAGAGGTTATGGATTGGGGAAAAAGACACCGGTTTTGGCAGTATATCATCTTCGAAAAAGTGCCTCGGTATTGTACTGCCTGCAAGCACGTGGGCCACTCTGATGACACCTGCTACATCAACAAACCCGAGCTGAGGAAATCAGACCGTTCCGGCCCAGTTCGGCAAAATGTTATTCCGGATGGAGAGGGTAACAAGTCAAAGGAACCTATGAAGACTCAGTACGTTCCGAAAGCCGATAACAGAAACTAGAATGCAGCAACAACAGAAGCGGCAACAGTTGTTCCTCCGGTTGTTCAATATGTTCTACCTGCACAGTGCGAAACTTGATGAAGCACCAAATGAAGTTACTACTACTGAAGCAACACCAGTTATCATTGCTGATCTTCCTGCTGTTGCTGAGATCCCTCCCCCGAGCACAGTCACTCTGCCTTCAGTTGTGTGTGCCTCTCCTGAGCCCACGTGCAGTGACCTCGTTCCTGCTGTTACTAGTGCTGATTCTACGGCCATTACTCCTACACCTCTTGCAGCTCTTCTGCCGTTGAGTGGTGATCATGCCGCTCGTGTGGGAACGACAGCCGGTGACCTCATTTATCGTGCGACGCCTGCTTGGGATCCTTATCGCCATCAAGGGCGATTTTATCATGATTCATCTTGCTTGAGGTATCGATTCTTGTGATACTTTTCCAGACATTACTTCCACAGACGTTTTGGCAATTCAATGTGCTCCACATGATGCTGCGCCGATATGCACCCTCAATACCCAATGCACCAATGTCCCTGAGGTATCTCCTGTAACCAACACTTCAAAAGATAGAATCGGAAAGAGTCATCGGATCGAGGATTACAGTAACTCCAGTGATGAAGTTCCTGCTGATGTCCGCTGTGGCAATTCCGACTCAGAGATTATGGAAGAGGCAATTATCGAGAAATTGGGCGGGCAAAGAATTGTCACTTCTACGGAGGGTTTTATTGAAGTCACTCCTCGGAAGGGCTTCAAAATGAACCGTAGACGTCGGCGATTTTGATTTTATATTTTCATTGTAATTGCTTTTAGATTTCTTGTTGTTTTCCTTTTGCTCTGAAGGTTTGGTTTATGCCCCCCTCCGGTATTTGTATTTTATTTTCTTTTTATCTCTTTGGTAGGGGTCCTTTAACCCCCGCCTCGGGTGGTTTAATAAAAAAACCACTAAACCTAAACTACTAAAACCACAAAACCCATAAACCCCTAAAAAAAACCACAAAACCAGCAAACCTAAACGCACAAACCCTAAACCCCATGAGCAGAAACCCCCAGACCCCAGGCCCCAGACCCCAGGCCCCAGACCACTAAGCCCTAAACCCCGAGGGTGCTCACAGCGCGGAGTGTCCACGGCGGCCAGAGACTCATCGGCGGGGGCTGTTGAGCGGATCTTGGAGGCTGGGTACTCGGGCCCTAAGTGCGGTGATCGGAAATAACCACAAAATGGGTAGTCTTAGAAATTTCTGTGGCATTTGAATCAGTGATGTCGAGACTTCTTCATTTTGCCACAGTCTCTGGGTGGGCCCCATCTGCAGTGCAGGTCTTACGAAACTCGGATTAGCAATATAACAAGAGTCCACAGAATGTCCGAGATGTTTGCAAGTATCACAATAGGTCGGAACTCGTTCAAAAACCACATCTTGCAGAAGCACGACTCCCACTCCACCCAATCCGTATGCTGCAGTAATAACGGCTTGGAAACATCATACTCCACTAAAACACGAAGCGGCAGACGGGCGGTGCCGAAATAGTGGCGTGGTCAAGACAAGTGGGGTACCCGATGGCGGAAGCAATGGAGCGAAGCGAGTTACAATGAATGAAATGCACGGAGGTAAATGAGGTAATGACACCCCTGGCCGGAACAATCGGAGACTCTGGAACAGGAAATCGGTGCTCCATTTAAAGACTCGCATACCTCGCCCGTTAATAAACCATATGCCATGCTTTTGAATTCTAGAATAATCCTCTTCTAAAGCAAGTTTAATTAAAACATGGCGAGAATCCAATAAAGATATTTGGCAATTTCCTTTTAGACCAAGAGATACGAAAAATTTTCTGATTAATTCCATAGGAGGTCGGCCAAAAGAAAATTTACCTACGAGGGATAATTTGAATGGTTCCGCCATTGTTTGAATTTCCGCAGCCGAAAAATGTACAGTCGGCTCACCGCGGACCAGGGAAATCGGTTTAGGAGGAATGGTGGTGGACACTCCCGCAACGGCATCCACAAATGATTTCGGGGGAGTTGGAGCATTGGGGTTAAGAATATTAGCGGGATTAACAACATTGGCGTATGAAGGTTTTTTAAAAATTGGGTTGGGCTTGGATTGTTGTTCTAGGCTTTTATTGTTTTGTTGTTGGGCTTGAAAATTGTTTTTGTTTTGGGCTTGGTGGAGAGAATCAAAAGGAGGTGGCTGTTGGGCTTGTGAAAGAGTGTGGGTATGTGGATGTGGGAGCCGGTTTGGGTGATTAGTTGGGTGGGTTTGGGTTTGGATGGGAGGAAATGGGTTGGTATTAGGGTTTTGTGATGTTTGGGAAAATAGGGCCGGCTGCTGCTGCTCCTTTTCTACGGCTGTGGAGGGGGTTATCAAAGGTGGGATTGGCTGGACGGGGGATGTTGATGTGGGAGGAGCTGAGTTCGGCCGGAGTATGGCTTCGACGGCCGCGGTGATGGTTGCTGTCAAAGTGGAGATGAGATCTCTGGCAGTGGAGGTTTGATGGCTTCTTTGCGCCAGCGTGTTTTCAGGAGAGGCCGAAAATGAGGTGGCTGATTCAGGTCATCTTGAGTTGGTTCCCGAAAGCCATGTTGGTCGGTAATGGCTGCTGGAACTTGTTCCGCTGCAGATCGAAGGTGTGCTGGCCGCGGGAGTGAGTTGCCAGATCCAGGGGTGGCAAGGCGAAGTCTTGGGAACTCAGAGCTCGGAGAGTGAGTGGGCTGCGTCAGATCGTCAATGGCAGGTTCCCAAGAGCGAGAGTGGTCATTGGAAGCGACTGGAACGAGCTCTGAAGTTGTGATGGCCGCGGGCTAGTGTTACCGTCCAGGCGGCGGCGAGGTGGGCATGGCAAACTCTTATTTGAAATTTGGTTTTCAGAGATGAGTGGGTGGTGGTCGGGATCGACCTAAGTGGTCAAGGGAGGTGGTGCAGCAACCACCGCGGAGGTATGAGAAACCCGTGAGCTAGGTTTGGGTTTGGACTGGTTTTTGTTCTTTTTGGGTGGTCGATTTGTGGCAAGGGGAGGGAGGGAGGGTGGCTGCAGCTTGGATGTGTTCCCGGAGATGGCCAAAACGATGGCATTTTCCGAGGGGACAGTGGAGGAGGATGGCCGAGCTTTTGAGTGGGTGTGGTGGACTAAAGACGGTAGATCTAGGTCCGGCCGTTGGGAATGGTGGTCGCCGGCAGGATAGGGAGGTTTGGACGGTGGCCGATCATCATCACCACCTTCCGGTGAGGCCATAATGGCCGGTCAAAGTCTGGTCAACGGGAGGTCAACGATGGTCAAAGTTGCATGAACAGTGACCAAAGTTGAGAGAGTTTTTCACTGTAGCAATAACGGGTTTTTTGGTGGTTTAGGGTTTAGGGTTTAGGGTTTAGGGGTTTAGGGGTTTAGGGTTTGGGGTTTGGGGTTTAGGGTTTGGGATTTGGGGTTTAGGGTTTAGGGTTTAGGGTTTAGGGTTTAGGGTTTTTTTTTTTTATTGAAAACCACCCGGAGGTGGGGGGTTAGGCGGGACCCCTACCAGTAGATAAAACAAAAAACAAAATACAAATACTGGAGGGGGACATGAACCAAACCTCCAGAGCAAAATGAAAACAACAAATAGACAAAAAGAAAAGTACAATGAAAATATAAAATCAATATCGGCGGCGTCTGCGGTTCATCTTGAAGCCCTTCCGAGGAGTGACTTCAGTAAAACCCTCCGTAGAAGTGACAATTCTTTGCCGCTTGATTTCGCGATGACTGTCTCTTCCATAATCTCTGAGTCTGAAATGCCTATACGGACATCAACAGGAACGTCATCACTGGAGTTGCTGTAATCCTCGATCCGATGGCTCGTTCCAATTCTATCTTTTGAAGTGTTGGGTGCAGGAGATACCTCAGGGACATCAGTGGATTCGGTATTGAGAGTGCATATCGGCGCAGCATCATATGGAGCATATGGGAGTGCCAAGACTTCTGTAGACGGAATATCTGGAAATGTATCACAAGAACTGGCCGTCTGCCAGGATGAGCTGCGGTATAATCGCCCTTGATGGCGATAAGGATCCCAAGCAGGAAGCTCACGATAAATAAGGTCACCGGCTGTAATACCCACACGAGCGGCATGATCATCGCTCAGCGGCAGAAGAGCGGCAATTGGTGTAGGAGTAGTGACCGTAGAAGCAGCACCAGTATGCTGCGGGAACTAGGTCGCTTTGCGTGGGTTCGAGGTGGCACGCTACGCGGCGGAAGGCTGGCGGCTGATGCTCGGAGGAGGTAGAGCAGCGGCGGCGACGGGAGGATCAGAGATGATAACTGGGGTCGCTTCAGCAGTAGGAACTTCATTTGGTGCTTCACAGGTTTCTGCACTGGTGGTAGGAACAGTAGAAACAACCGGAGGAACAACTGTTGCCGCTTCTGTTGTTGCTGCATTCTGGTTTCTGTTATCGGCTTTCTGAACGTACTGTGTCTTCACAGGTGCCTTTAAGTTCGTCCCCCGGACTCGGAATGGGGCCAGACTTTGTGAGGGGCCTCCGTGTGTCAAGTGGGAACCCATTTCTGCGACCACGATGAAAAATGAGCGCCCGAACCCCGGCGTCCCAAAACCCCCCAGCGGAAAATGGCCAAAACGAGGCGCGAGCTATAGCCTTGGTGGGGGGTGGGGCGAAGTTCGTCCCCCGGACTCGGAATGGGGCCAGACTTTGTGAGGGGCCTCCGTGTGCCCGTGGGGAGCTACCGGCACAGCCGCGCCCAAAGACGAGCACCCAAACCCCGACGTCCCAAAACCCCCCGCGGAAAATGGCCAAAACTAGGCGTGGGCTATAGCCTTGGTGGGGGGGGGGGGCGAAGTTCGTCCCCCGGACTCGGAATGGGGCCAGACTTTGCGAGGGGCCTCGTGTGCTTGCGGGAAAAATAGGCATGGGCTGCGCCCCTAAAAGCGAATGCCGAACCCAGCGTCAAAAAAACCAGAGTGGAAAATGGCCAAAACTCGGCGTGGGCTTTAGCCTTGGTGGGGGGGTGGGCGAAGATCGTCCCCCGGACTCGGAATGGGCCCAGACTTTTCGAGGGGCCTCAAGTTCGTCCCGCGCAAAAAAATGCCCAAAAGCAGTGAAAAATTTGTACCGCTTGAGGAGGTGGCCAGAGTTCGTCTGCGGACTCGGAATGGGGTAGACTTTGCGAGGGGCCTCCGTGTGCCAAAAATAAGCTGCGGGCACAGCAACGGCCAAAAATAAGTGCCCTAAGGTCCGGTCCCCAAGTTTTTCCGCCGCAAAAATGCCCAAAATATGGGTGGGCTATAGCCTTGGAGGGAGGGGCTAGCCAAGTTGGTCCGCCGGACTCGGAATGTGGCCAGACTTGGCGAGGGACCTCCGTGTGCTAAAAATAGGCCGCGGGCACAGTCGCACCCAAAAATAAGGGCCTGAAGGTCCAGTCCCCAAGTTCGTCCGCCGCCAAAATGCCCAAAAAAAGGGTGGGCTATAGCCTTGGGGGGAGGGCCTGGCCAAGTTCGTACGCCGGACTCGGAATGGGGCCAGACTTTGCGAGGGGCCTCCGTGTGCCAAAAATAGGATGCGGGCACAGCCTCGCCCAAAAATAAGCGCCCGATGGTCCGGTCCCCAAGTTCGTCCGCCGCAAAAATGCCCAAAAAACGGGTGGGCTATAGCCTTGGGGGGAGGGGCTGGCCAAGTTCGTCCGCCGGACTCGGAATGGGGCCAGACTTTATGAGGAGCCTCCATGTACCAAAAATAGGCCACGGGCACAGCCGCGCCCAAAAATAAGCGCCCGAAGGTCCGGTCCCCAAGTTCGTCCGCCGCAAAAATGCCCAAAAAACGGGTGGGCTATAGCCTTGGGGGGAGGGGCTGGCCAAGTTCGTCCGCCGGACTCGGAATGGGGCCAGACTTTATGAGGGGCCTCCATGTGCCAACAATAGGCCGCGGGCACAGCCGCGGCCAAAAATAAGTGCCCTAAGGTCCAGTCCCCAAGTTCGACCGCCGCAAAAATGCCCAAAAAACGGGTTGGCAATAGTCTTGAGGGGTGGGGCTGTAGGCAAGTTAAATCCGCGGACTCGGAATGAGGCGAGACTTTACTAGGGGCCTCCGTGTGTAAAAATAGACATGAGCACAGCCACGCCCAAAAATAAGCGCCAGAAAGTCCATGGACCCAGGTTCGTCCAGCTTGAAAAATGCCCAAAAAACGGGTGGGATTTAGCCTTGGGCGGAGGGGCTGGCCAAGTTCGTCCTCCGGACTCGGAATGGGGCAAGACTTTATGAGGGGCCTCCGTGTGTAAAAATAGACCGCGGGCACAGCCACGCCCAAAATAAGCGCCCGAAGGTCCCGACCCCAGGTTCGTCCGCCGCAAAAATGCCCAAAAAATGGGTGGGATTTAGCCTTGGGCGGAGGGGTTGGCCAAGTTCGTCCGCCGGACTCGGAATGGGGCAAGACTTTATGAGGGGCCTCCGTGTGCCAACAATAGGCCGCGGGCACAGCCGCGGCCAAAACTAAGTGCCCTAAGGTCCAGTCCCCAAGTTCGTCCGCCGCAAAAATGCGCAAAAAACGGGTGGGCTATATCCTTGGGGGGAGGGGCTGGCTAAGTTGGTCCGCCGGACTCGGAATGGGGCCAGACTTTGTGAGGGGCCTCCGTGTGCCAAAAATAGGCCGAGGGCACCACCGCGTCCAAGATATAAGCACCCGAAGGTCCCGTCCCCAAGTTCGACCGCCGCAAAAATGCCCAAAAAACGGGTTGGCTATAGCCTTGGGGGGTGGGGCTGGCCAAGTTCGTCCGCCGGACTTGGAATGGGTCCAGACTTTGCTAGGGGCCTCCGTGTGCCAAAAATAGACCGCGGGCACAGCCACGCCCAAAAATAAGCGCCCGAAGTTCCCGACCCCAGGTTTGTCCGCCGCAAAAATGCCGAAAAAACGGGTGGGCTTTCGCCTTGGGGGGAGGGGCTGGCTATGTTGGTCCGCCGGACTCGGAATGGGGATAGACTTTGCGAGGGGCAACCGTATGCCAAAAACAGGCCACGGGCACAGCCGCGCCCAAAAATAAGCGCCCGAAGGTCCGGTCCCCATGTTCGTCCGCCGCAAAAATGCCCAAAAAACGGGTGGGCTATAGCGTTGGGGGGAGGGGCTGGCCAATTCGTCCGCCGGACTCGGAATGGGGCCAGACTTTATGAGGAGCCTCCATGTGCCAAAAATAGGCCACGGGAACAGCCGCGCCCAAAAATAAGTGCCCGAAGGTCCGGTCCCCATGTTCGTCCGCCGCAAAAATGCCCAAAAACGGGACGGTTATAGCGTTGGGTGGAGGGGCTGGCCATGTTCGTCCGCCGGACTGGGAATGGGACCAGGCTTTGCGAGGGGCCTCCGTGTGCCAAAAACAGGCTGCGGGCACAGCTGCGCCCGAAGGTCTGGTCCCCAAATTCGTCTGCCGCAAAAAATGCCCAAAAAATGGGTGGGCTATAGCCTTGTGGGGAGGGGCTGGCCAAGTTGGTCCGCCGGACTCGGAATGTGGCCAGACTTTGCGAGGGGCCTCCGTTTGCCAAAAATTGGCCGCGAGCACAGCCTCGCCCAAAAATAAGCACCCGAAGGTCCGGTCCCCAAGTTCGTCCGCCGCAAAAATGCCCAAAAAACGGGTGGGCTATAGCGTTGGGGGGAGGGGCTGGCCAAGTTCGTCCGCCGGACTCGGAATGGGGCCAGACTTTATGAGGAGCCTCCATGTACCAAAAATAAGACCGCAGGCACAGCCGCGCCCAAAAATAAGCGCCCGAAGGTCGGTCCCCAAGTTCGTCCAGCGGAAAAAGGCCACAAAAGCGGGTGGGCTATAGCGTTGGGGGAGGGGCTGGCCATGTTCGTCCGCCGGTCTCGGAATGGCGGCGAGACTTTGCGAGGGGCCTCCGTGTGCCAAAAATAGACCGCGGGCACAGCGCGTGCAAAAATAATAACCACCCGAAGGTCCGGGCGCCAAGTTCGTCAAGCGGAAAAAGGCCCAAAAAGCGGGTGGGCTATAGCCTTGGGGTGGGGCTGGCTATGTTCGTCCCGCGGACTCGGAATGGGGCGAGACTTTACGAGGGGCCTCCGTGTGCCAAAAATAGGCCCGGGCACAGCCCATGCAAAAATAAGCGCCCGAAGGTCCGGGCGCCAAGTTCGTCCAGCGGAAAAATGCCCAAAAGCGGGTGGGCTATAGCCTTGGCGGAGGGGCTGGCCAAGTTCGTCCCGCCGGACTCGGAATGGGGGCGAGACTTTGCGAGGGCCTCCGTGTGTAAAAATAGGCCGCAGGCACAGCCACGCCCAAAAATAGCGCCCGAAGGTCGGGGCCCGAGTTCGTCCAGCGGAAAAAGGCCCAAAAATGGGTGGGCTATAGCCTTAGGAGGTGAGGGTTGGCCAAGTTAAATCCGCGGACTCGGAATGGGGCGAGACTTGCGAGAGGGCCTCAAGTGTGCCAAAAATAGGCCGCGGGCACAGCCGCGCCAAAACTAAGTGCCGAAGGTCCAGGCCCCAAGTTCGTCCAGCGGAAAAAGGCCAAAAAAACAGGCGGGCTATAGCCTTGGGGGGTGGGGCTGGCCAAGTTCGTCCGCTGGACTCGGAATGGGGCGAGACTTGGTGAGGGGCCTCCGTGTGCCAAAAATAGGCCGCGGGCACAGCCGCGCCCAAAAATAAGCACCCGAAGGCGGGCCCCAAGTTCGTCCTGCGGAAAAATGCCACAAAAAGCGGGCGGGCTATAGCCTTGGGGGGTGGGGCTGGCCAAGTTCGTCCGCTGGACTCGGAATGGGGCGAGACTTGGTGAGGGGCCTCCGTGTGCCAAAAATAGGCCGCGGGCACAGCCGCGCCCAAAAATAACAGGCCGAAGGCCGGGGCGCCAAAACCCCCCAGCGGAAAAAGGCCAAAAGAATGGGTGGGCTATGGCCTTGGGGGGTGGGGCTGGCCATGTTCGTCCGCCGGACTCGGAATGGGGCGAGACTTTTTGAGGAACCTCCATGAGCCAAACATAGGCCGCGGGCACAGCCGACCGACAAAATAAGCGCCCGAAGGGCGGGGCGCCAAGTTCGTCCAGCGAAAAAAGGAAAAAAAGCGGGTGGGCTATAGCCTTGGGGAGAGGGGCTGGCCAAGTTTCGTCGCGCGGACTCGGAATGGGGCGAGACTTTGCGAGTGGCCTCCGTTTGCCAAAAATAGGTGGCGGGCACATCCGCGCCCAAAAATAACCACCCGAAGGTCGGGTCCCCAAGTTTCGTCCAGCGGAAAAAGGCCACAAAAACGGGTGGGCTATAGCCTTGGGGGAGGGCTGGCCAAGTTCGTCCGCCCGGACTCGGAATGGGGCGAGACTTTGCGAGCGGCCTCCGTGTGCCAAAAATAGGCCACGGGCACAGCCGCGCCAAAAATAACCACCGAAGGCCGGTCGGCCCAAGTTCGTCCAGCGGAAAAGTGCCCTGAAAAGCAGGTGGGCTATAGCCTTGGGGAGTGGGGCTGGCCAAGTTCGTCCGCGGACTCGGAATGGGGCGAGACTTTGCGAGCGGCCTCCGTGTACCAAAAATAGGCGCGGGCACAGCCGCGCCAAAAATAAGCGCCCGAAGGTCGGGCGCCCAAGTTCGTCCAGCGGAAAAAGGCCACAAAAGCGGGTGGGCTATAGCCTTGGGGGTGGGGCTGGCCAAGTTCGTCCGCGGACTCGGAATGGGGCGAGACTTTGCGAGCGGCCTCCGTGTGCCAAAAATAGGCCGGGAACAGCCGCGCCCAAAAATAAGTGCCGAAGGCGGGCCCCAAGTTCGTCCAGCGGAAAAAGGCCAAAAAAGCGGGTGGGCTATAGCCTTGGGTGGTGGGGCTGGCCAAGTTAAATCCGCGGACTCGGAATGGGACCCGAGACTTTGCGAGGGGCCTCCGTGTGCCAAAAATAGGCGTGAGCACAGCCGCAAAAATAACCGCCGAAGGCCTGGTCCCCAAGTTCGTCCAGCGGAAAAATGCCAAAAAAATGGGTGGGCTATAGCCTTGGGGAGGGCTGGCCAAGTTCGTCCGCGGACTCGGAATGGGAGGAGACTTTGCGAGGGGCCTCGTGTGCCAAAAATAGGCCTTGGGAGCACAGCCGCGCCCAAAAATAACCACCCGAAGGTAGGGGCGCCCAAGTTCGTCCAGCGGAAAAATGCCCAAAAGCAGGTGGGCTATAGCCTTGGGGGTGGGGCTGGCCAAGTTCGTCCGCCGGACTCGGAATGGGGCGAGACTTTGTGAGCGGCCTCCAGTGTGCCAAAAATAGGCTGCGGGCACAGCCGCGCCCAAAAAATAACCGCCGAAGGCAGGGCGCCAAGTTCGTCCAGCGGAAAAAGGCCCAAAAGCGGGTGGGCTATAGCCTTGGGGGTGGGGCTGGCCAAGTTAAATCCGCGGACTCGGAATGGGGCGAGACTTTGCGAGCGGCCTCCGTGTACCAAAAATAGGCCGCAGGCACAGCCGCGCCCAAAAATAAGCGCCCAAGCCGGTCGCCAAGTTCGTCCAGCGGAAAAAGGCCACAAAAGCGGGTGGGCTATAGCCTTGGGGGTGGGGCTGGCCAAGTTCGTCCGCGGACTCGGAATGGGCGAGACTTTGCGAGCGGGCCTCCGTGTGCCAAAAATAGGCCGCGGGCACAGCGCTGCCCAAAAATAACCGCCCGAAAGGTCGGGCCCCAAGTTCGTCCAGCGGAAAAAGGCCCAAAAAAAAATGGGTGGGCTATAGCCTTGGGGGTGGGGCTGGCCAAGTTAATCCGCGGACTCGGAATGGGATGAGACTTTGCGAGCGGCCTCTGTGTGGCAAAAATAGACTACAGGCACAGCCGCATCCAAAAACAAGCCCCCGAAGGCCGGGGCTCCAAGTTCGTCCAGCGGAAAAAGGCCACAATAACGGGTGGGCTATAGCCTTGGGGGGTGGGGCTGGCCAAGTTCGTCCGTCGGACTCGGAATGGGGCGAGACTTTGCGAACGGCCTCCGTGTGCCAAAAATAGGCCGCAGGTACAGCCGCACCCAAAAATAACTGCCCGAAGGCCTGGGCGGCAAGTTCGTCTAGCGAAAAAAGGCCACAAAAACGGGTGGGCTATAGCCTTGGGGAGTGAGGCTGGCCAAGTTCATCCGCCGGACTCGGAATGGGACTAGACTTTGCTAGCGGCCTCCGTGTGAAAAAAATAGGCCGCGGGCACAGCCGCACCCAAAAACATCCGCCCGAAGGCCGGGGCGCCAAGTTCGTCCAGCGGAAAAAGCCCCAAAAGGGGGGGGGCTTTAGCCGTGGGGGGTGGGGCTGGCCAAGGTCGTCCGCCGGGCTCGGAATGGGGGGAGACTTTGTGAGCGGCCTCCGTGTGCCAAAAATAGGCCGCGGGCACAGCCGCGCCCAAAAATAACCGCCGGAAGGCCGGGGCGCGAAGTTCGTCCAGCGGAAAACGGCCACAAAAAGGGGTGGGCAATAGCCTGGGCGGGAGGGGGTGGCCAAGTTAAATCCGCCGGACTCGGAATGGGCGAAGACTTTGCGGCTGGCCTCCGTGTGCCAAAAATAGGCCTTGAGCACAGCCGCGCCCAAAAATAACCGCCCGAAGGTCCCAGGCGCCAAGTTCGTCCAGCGGAAAAAGGCCACAAAAAGCGGGTGGGCTATAGCCTTGGGGGAGTGGGGCTGGCCAAGTTCGTCCGCCGGACTCGGAATGGGGCGAGACTTTTGAGCGGCCTCCGTGTCACCAAAAATAGGCCTGGACAGCCGCGCGCCAAAAATAAGCGCCCGAGGCCAGGCGCCAAGTTAAATCCAGCGGAAAAAGGCCACAAAAAAGCGGGTGGGCTATAGCCTTGCAGGGGGTGGGGCTGGCCAAGTTCGTCCGCGGACTCGGAATGGGGCGAGACTTTGCGAGCGGCCTCCGTGTGCCAAAAATAGGCCACGGGCACAGCTGTACCCCAAAAATAACCGCCCGAAGACCGGCTCGTCATGTTCGTCCAGCGGAAAAAGGCCACAAAAACGGGTGGGCTATAGCCTTGGGGGGTGGGGCTGGCCTAGTTCGTCCGCCGGACTCGGAATGCGGTGAGACTTTTTGAGCAGCGTCCGTGTCCCAAAAACAGGCCACGGGCACAGTCGCGCCCAAAAATAACCGCCCGAAGGCCGGGGCGCCAATTTCGTCCAGCGGAAAAAGGCCACAAAAATGGGTGGGCTATAGCTTTGGGCGGTGGGGCTGGGCAAGTTCGTCCGCCGGACTCGGAATGGGGCGAGACTTTGTGAGCGGCCTCCGTTTACCAAAAATAGGCCGCGGGCACAGCCGCGCCCAAAATAACCGCCGGACTCGAAGGCGAGACTTTGCAGGTCGCCAATTTCGTCCAGCGGAAAAAGGCCACAAAAATGGGTGGGCTATAGCTTTGGGCGGTGGGGCTGGGCAAGTTCGTCCGCCGGACTCGGAATGGGGCGAGACTTTGTGAGCGGCCTCCGTTTACCAAAAATAGGCCGCGGGCACAGCGGCGCCTAAAAATAACTGCCCGAAGGCCGGGGCGCCAAGTTCGTCCAGCGGAAAAAGGCCACGAAAACGGGCGGGCTATAGCCTTGGTGGATGGGGCTGGCCAAGTTCGTCCGCCGGACTCGGAATGGGATGAGACTTTGCGAGCGGCCTCCGCGTGCCAAAAATAGGCTGCAGGCACAGCGGCGCCCAAAAATAACCGCCCAAAGGCCGGGGCGCCAAGATCGTCCAGCGAATAAAGGCCACAAAAACGGGTGCGCTATAGCCTTGGGGGGTGGGGCTGGCCAAGTTCGTTCGCCGGACTCGGAATGGGGCGAGACTTTGCGAGCGGCCTCCGTGTTACAAAAATGGGCCGCGGGCACAGCCGCACCCAAAAATAACCACCAGAAGGCCGGGGCGCCAAGTTCGTCCAGCGGAAAAAGACCACAAAAACGGGTGGGCTATAACCTTGGGGGGTGGGGCTGGCCAAGTTCGTCCGCCGGACCCGGAATGGGGCGAGACTTTGCGAGCAGCCTCCGTGTGCCAAAAGTAGGCCGCGGGCACAGCCATGCCAGAAATAACCACCCGAAGGCGGTAGCCAAGTTCGTCCAACGGAAAAAGGCCACAAAAACGGGTGGGCTATGGCCTTGGTGGGTAGAGCTGGCCAAGTTCGTCCGCCGGACTCGGAATGTGGCGAGACTTTGCGAGCGGCCTCCGTTTACCAAAAATAGGCCATGGGCACAGCCGCGCCCAAAAATAACCACCCGAAGGCGGGCGCCAAGTTCGTCCAGCGGAAAAAGGCCACAAAAGTAGGTGGGCTATAGCCTTGGGGTGTGGGGCCCGCCAAGTTCGTCCGCCGGACTCGGAATGGGGCGAGACATTGCAAGCGTCCTCCATGTGCCAAAAATAGGCCGCGGGTACGGCCGCGGCCAATAATAAACCCCCGAAGGCCGTGGCACCAAGTTCGTCCAGCGGAAAAAGGCCACAAAAATGGGTGGGCTATAGCCTTGGGGGGTGGGGCTGGCCAAGTTCGTCCGCCGGACTCGGAATGGGGCGAGACTTTGCGAGCGGCCTCCGTGTGCCAAAAATAGGCCGCGGGCACAGCCGCGCCAAAAAATAACCGCCCGAAGGCCGGGGCTCCAAGTTCGTCCAGCGGAAATAGGCCACAAAAACGGGTGGGCTATAGCCTTGGGGGTGGGGCTGGCCAAGTTCGTCCGCCGGACTGGGAATGGGGCGAGACTTTGTGAGCGGCCTCCGTGTGCCAAAAATAGGCCGCGGGCACAGCCGCGCCCAAAAATAACCGCCCGAAGGCCGGGGCGCCAAGTTCGTCCAGCGGAAAAAGGCCACAAAAACGGGTGGGCTATAGCCTTGGGGGTGGGGCTGGCCAAGTTCGTCCGCCGGACTCGGAATGGGACGAGACTTTGCGAGCGGCCTCTGTGTGCCAAAAATAGGCCGCGGGCACAGCCGCGCCCAAAAATAACCGCCCGAAGGCTGGGGCGCCCAGTTTGTCCAGCGGAAAAAGGCCACAAAACCGGGGGGGCTTTCGCCGGGGGGGGTGGGGCTGGCCAAGTTCGTCCGCCGGACTCGGAATGGGGCGAGACTGCGAGGGCCTCCGTGTGCCAAAAATAGGCTGCAGGCACAGCCGCGCCCAAAAATAACCGCCCGAAGGCCGGGCGCCAAGTTTCGTCCAGCGGAAAAATGCCCAAAAATAGGGGTGGGCTATAGCCTTGGGGGTGGGGCTGGCCAAGTTAAATCCGCGGACTCGGAATGGGGCGAGACTTTGCGGCAGCCTCTGTGTGGCAAAAATATGGCGCGGGCACAGCCGCGCCGAAAAATAACCGCCCGAAGGCCGGGGCGCCATGTTCGTCCAGCGGAAAAAGGCCACGAACACGGGTGGGCTATAGCCTTGGGGGATGGGGCTGGCCAAGTTCGTCCGGCTGACTCGGAATGGGGCAAGACTTTGTGCCGGGCCTCCGTGTGCCAAAAAAAGGCCACGGACACACCCGCGCCCAAAACTAATCACCCGAAGAACGGGGCGCGAAGTTCGTCCAGCGGAAAAAGGCCACAAAAACGGGTGGGCTATAGCCTTGGGGGGTGGGGCTGGCCAAGTTCGTCCGGCTGACTCGGAATGGGGCAAGACTTTGCGAGGGGCCTCTGTGTGCCAAAAATAGGCCGCGGGCAAAGCCGCACCCAAAAATAAGCGCCCGAAGGCCGGGGCGCCAAGTTCGTCCAGCGGAAAAAGGCCACAAAAACGGGTGGGCTATAGCCTTGGGGAGTGGGGCTGGCCAAGTTCGTCCGCCGGGCTCGGAATGGGGCGAGACTTTGCGAGCGGCCTCCGTGTGCCAAAAATAGGCCGTGGGCACAGACGCGCCCAAAAATTACCACCCGTATGCCGCGGCGCCAAGTTCGTCCAGCGGAAAAAGGCCACAAACACGGGTGGGCTATAGCCTTGGGGGGTGGGGCTGGCCAAGTTAGTCCGCCGGACTCGGAATGGGACGAGACTTTGCGAGCGGCCTCCGTGTGCCAAACATAGGCCGCGGGCACAGCCGCGTCCAAAAATAACCGCCCGAAGGCCGGGGCGCCAAGTTCGTCCAGCGGAAAAAGGGCCAAAAAGCGGGTGGGCTATAGCCTTGGGGGTGGGGCTGGCCAAGTTAAATCCGCGGACTCGGAATGGGGCGAGACTTTGCGAGCGGCCTCCGTGTGTGCCAAAAATAGGCCGCGGGCACAGCCGCGCGCCCAAAATAACCGCCCGAAGGCAGGCGCCAAGTTCGTCCAGCGGAAAAAGCCACAAAAGCGGGTGGGCTATAGCCTTGGGGTGGGGCTGGCCAAGTTCGTCCGCCGGACTCGGAATGGGGCGAGACTTTGCGAGGGCCTCCGTGTGCCAAAAATAGGCCCGCGAGCACAGCCGCCCAAAAATAACCGCCCGAAGGCGGGCGCCAAGTTCGTCCAGCGGAAAAAGGCCACAAAAGCGGGTGGGCTATAGCCTTGAGGGTGGGGCTGGCCAAGTTAAATCCGCGGACTCGGAATGGGCGAGACTTTGCGAGCGGCCTCCGTGTGCCAAAAATAGGCATGGCACAGCCGCGCCCAAAAATAGCCGCCGAAGGCCGGGCGCCAAGTTCGTCCAGCGGAAAAAGGCAAAAGCGGGTGGGCTATAGCCAGGGGGGGTGGGGCTGGTCAGGTTCGTCCGCCCGACTCGGAATGGGGCTAGACTTTGCGAGGGGCCTCCGTGTGCCAAAAATAGGCCGCAGGCACAGCCGCGCCCAAAAAACCGCTTGCCAGAAGGCAGGGGCGCCCAAGTTCGTCCAGCGGAAAAAGGCCACAAAAGCGGGTGGGCTATAGCCTTGGGGGTGGGGCTGGCCAAGTTAAATCCGCGGACTCGGAATGGGGGCGAGACTTTGCGAGGGCCTCCGTGTGCCAAAAATAGGCGCGGGCACAGCCGCGCCAAAAATAAGCACCCCGAAGGCAGGCGCCAAGTTCGTCCAGCGGAAAAAGGCCCAAAAGCGGGTGGGCTATAGCCTTGGGGGTGGGGCTGGCCAAGTTAAATCCGCCGCACTCGGAATGGCGTGAGACTTGGTGAGGGCCCTCCGTGTGCCAAAAATAGGCCGCGGCCACAGCCGCGCCCAAAAATAACCGCCCGAAGACCGGGGCGCCAAGTTCGTCCAGCGGAAAAAGGCCACAAAAATGGGTGGGCTATAGCCTTGGGGGGGGGGCCTGCCCAAGTTCGTCCGCCCGGACTCGGAATGGGGCGAGACTTTGCGAGGGCCTCCGTGTGCCAAAAATAGGCCGCGGGCACAGCCGCGCCCAAAAATAAGCAAGTGCCCGAAGGCGGGGCGCCAAGTTCGTCCAGCGGAAAAAGCCACAAAAGCGGGTGGGCTATAGCCTTGGGGAGTGGGGCTGGCCAAGTTCGTCATCCCGGACTCGGAATAGGGCGAGACTTTGCGAGCGGCCTCCGTGTGCCAAAAAATAGGCCATGGGCACAGCCAGCGCCCAAAAATAACCGCACCGAAGGCAGGGCGCCAAGTTCGTCCAGCGGAAAAAGGCCCAAAAAGCGGGTGGGCTATAGCCTTGGGGGTGGGGCTGGCCAAGTTAAATCCGCGGACTCGGAATGGGGCGAGACTTTGCGAGTGAGCGGCCTCCGTGTGCCAAAAATAGGCCGCGGGCACAGCCGCGCCAAAAATAACCGCCGAAGGTCGGGCGCCAAGTTCGTCCAGCGGAAAAAAGGCCCAAAAGCGGGTGGGCTATAGCCTTGGGGGTGGGGCTGGCCAAGTTAAATCCGCCGGACTCGGAATGGGGCGAGACTTTGCGGCGGCCTCCGTGTGCCAAAAATAGGCTGCAGGCACAGCCGCGCCCAAAATAACCGCCCGAAGGTCGGGCGCCAAGTTCGTC
This sequence comes from Citrus sp. QX-2021, assembly GCA_030444885.1. Classification (NCBI taxonomy): domain Eukaryota; kingdom Viridiplantae; phylum Streptophyta; class Magnoliopsida; order Sapindales; family Rutaceae; genus Citrus; species Citrus sp. QX-2021. The sequence continues at coordinate 61,249 of JAUJEF010000021.1, forward strand.
AGCGGAAAAAGGCCCAAAAGCGGGTGGGCTATAGCCTTGGGGTGGGGCTGGCCAAGTTCGTCCGCCCGGACTCGGAATGGGGCGAGACTTTGCGAGCGGCCTCCGTGTGCCAAAAATAGCCGCAGGCAACAGCGCCAGCAGGCGCCAAAATAGTGCCTGCAGGTGGGCCGAAGGCCGGGGCGCCAAGTTCGTCCAGCGAAAAAAGGCCACAAAAACGGGTGGGCTATAGCCTTGGGGGGTGGGGCTGGCCAAGTTCGTCCGCCGGACTCGGAATGGGGAGAGACTTGGCGAGCGGCTTCCGTGTGCCAATAATAGGCCGCGGACACAGCCGCGCCCCAAAATAACGGCCCGAAGGCTGGGGCGCCAAGTTCGTCCAGCCGAAAAAGGCCACAAAAACGAGTGGGCTATAGCCTTGGGGGGTGGGGCTGGCCAAGTTCGTCCGCAGGGCTCGGAATGGGGAGAGACTTGACGAGCGGGCTACGTGTGAAAAAAATAGGCCACGGGCACAGCCGCGCCCAAAAATAACCGCCCTAAGACCGGGGCGCCAATTTCGTCCAGCGGAAAAAGGCCACAAAAACGGGTGGGCTATAGCCTTGGGGGGTGGGGCTGGCCAAGTTCGTCCGCCGAACTCGGAATGGGGCAAGACTTTGCAAGCGGCCTCCGTGTGCCAAAACTAGGCTGCGGATACAGACGCGCCCAAAAATAACCGCTCGAAGGCCGGGAAGCCAAATTCGTCCAGCAGAAAAAGGCTACAAAAACGTGTGGGCTATAGCCTTGGGGGGTGGGGCTGGCCATGTTAGTCCGCCGCACTCGGAATGGGGCGAGACTTTGCGAGCGGCCTCCGTGTGCCAAAAATAGGCCCAGGGCACAGCCGCGCCCAAAAATAACCGCCCGAAGGCCGGGGCGCCAAGTTCGTCAGCGGAAAAAGGCCCAAAAGCGGGTGGGCTATAGCCTTAGGGGTGGGGCTGGCCAAGTTAAATCCGCGGACTCGGAATGGGGCGAGACTTTGCGAGCGGCCTCCGTGTGCCAAAAATAGGCGCGAGGCACACAGCGCCAAAAATAAGCTTGCCCGAAGGCCGGGCGCCAAGTTCGTCCAGCGGAAAAAGGCCACAAAAGCGGGTGGGCTATAGCCTTGGGGAGTGGGGCTGGCCAAGTTAAATCCGCCGGACTCGGAATGGGGCGAGACTTTGCGAGGGCCTCCGTGTGCCAAAAATAGGCCGCGAGGCACAGCCGCGCCCAAAAATAACCGCCCGAAGGCCGGGCGCCAAGTTCGTCCAGCGGAAAAAGGCCACAAAAGCGGGTGGGCTATAGCCTTGGGGAGTGGGGCTGGCCAAGTTCGTCCGCCGGACTCGGAATGGGGCGAGACTTTGCGAGCGGCCTCCGTGTGCCAAAAATAGGCCGCGGGCACAGCCGCGCCCAAAAATAACTGCCCGAAGGCCGGGGCGCCAAGTTCGTCCAGCGGAAAAAGGCCACAAAAACGGGTGGGCTATAGCCTTGGGGGTCGGGGCTGGCCAAGTTCGTCCGCCGGACTCGGAAAGGGGCGAGACTTTGCGAGCGGCGTCCGTGTGCCAAAAATAGGCCGCGGGCACAGCCGCGCCCAAATATAACCGCCCGAAGGCGGGGGCCTCAAGTTCGTCCAGCGGAAAAAGGCAACAAAAACGGGTGGGCTATAGCCTTGCGGGGTGGGGCTGGCCAAGTTCGTCCGCCGGACTCGGAATGGGGCGAGACTTTGCGAACGGTCTCCGTGTGCCAACAAAATGGCCGCAGGCACAGCCGCGCCCAAAAATAACTGCCCGAAGGCCGGGGCGCCATATTCGTCCAGCGGAAAAAGGCCACAAAAACGGGTGGGCTATAGCCTTGGGGGGTGGGGCTGGCGAAGTTCGTCCGCCGGACTCGGAAGGGGGCGAGACTTTGTGAACGGCCTCCGTGTACCAAAAATAGGCCGCGGGCACAGCCGCGCCCAAAAATAACCGCCCGAAGGCCGGGGCGCCAAGTTCGTCCAGCGGAAAAAGGCCACAAAAACGTGTGGGCTATAACCTTGGGGGGTGGGGCTGGCCAAGTTCGTCGCCCGGACTTGAAATGGGGCGAGACTTTACGAGCGGCTTCCGTGTGCCAAAAATAGGCCGCGGGCACAGCCGCGCCCAAAAATAACCGCCCGAAGGCCGGGGCGCCAAGTTCGTCCAGTGGAAAAAGGCCACAAAAACGGGTGGGCTATAGCATTGGGGGGTGGGGCTGGCCAAGTTTGTCCGCCGGACTCGGAATGGGGCGAGACTTTGCGAGCGGCCTCCGTGTGCCAAAAATAGGCCGCGGGCACAGCCGCGCCCAAAAATAACCGCCCGAAGGGCTGGGGCGCCAAGTTCGTCCGGCGGAAAAAGGCCAAAAAGCGGGTGGGCTATAGCCTTGGGGTGGGGCTGGCCAAGTTAAATCCGCGGACTCGGAATGGGGCGAGACTTTGCGGCGGCCTCCGTGTGCCAAAAATAGGCCTGAGGCACAGCGCGCCCAAAAATAACCTTGGCCCGAAGGCGGGCGCCAAGTTCGTCCAGCGGAAAAAGGCCCAACAAGCGGGTGGGCTATAGCCTTGGGGGAGGGGCTGGCTATAGCCAAGTTCGTCCGTCCCGGACTCGGAATGGGGCGAGACTTTGCGAGGCGGCCTCCGTGTGCCAAAAATAGACGCGGGCACAGCGCGCCCAAAAATAACCGCCCGAAGGCGGGCGCCAAGTTCGTCCAGCGGAAAAAGGCCCAAAAGCGGGTGGGCTATAGCCTTGGGGAGGGGCTGGCCAAGTTAAATCCGCGGACTCGGAATGGGCGAGACTTTGCGAGCGGCCTCCGTGTGCCAAAAATAGGCCGCGGGCACAGCCGCGCCAAAATATAAGCCCGAAGGCCGGGGCGCCAAGTTCGTCCAGCGGAAAAAGGCCACAAAAACGGGTGGGCTAAAGCCTTGGGGGTGGGGCTGGCCAAGTTCTTCCGTCGGCCTCAGAATGGGGAAGACTTTGCGAGCGGCCTCCGTGTGCCAAAAATAGGCCGCAGGCACAACCGCGCCCCAAAATAACGACCCGAAGGCCGGGGCGCCAAGTTCGTCCAGCAGAAAAAGGCCACAAAAACGGGTGGGCTATAGGCTTGAGGGGTGGTGCTGGCCAAGTTCGTCCGCCGGCCTCAGAATGGGGCAAGACTTTACGAGCGGCCTCCGTGTGCCAAAAATAGGCCGCAGGCACAGCCGCGCCCCAAAATAACGACCCGAAGGCCGGGGCGCCAAGTTCGTCCAGCGGAAAAAGGACACAAAAACGGGTGGGCTATAGCCTTGGGGGGTGGGGCTGGCCAAGTTCGTCTGCCGGACTCGGAATGAGGTGAGACCTTTTGAGGGGCCTCCATGTGCCAAAAATAGGCCGCGGGCACAGCCACGCTAAAAAATAACCACCCGAAGGTCGGCGAGCCAAGTTCGTCCAGCGGAAAAATGGCCAAAAAACGGGTGGGCTATAGCATTGGGGGAAGGGGCTGGCTGACTTCGTCCTCCAGACTCGGAATAGGGCGAGACTTTGCGAGCGGCCTCGTGTGTACCAAAAATAGGCCGCGGGCACAGCGCGCGTGCAAAAATAACAGCCCGAAGGCAGGCGCCAAGTTTCGTCCAGCGGAAAAAGGCCCAAAAGCGGGTGGGCTATAGCCTTGGGGGTGGGGCTGGCCAGGATTAAATCCGCCGGACTTCGGAATGGGGCGAGACTTTGCAAAAGCGGCCTCCGTGTGCCAAAAATAGGCCGCGGGCACAGCCGCCGCCAAAAATAACCGCCCGAAGGCAGGGGCGCAAGTTTCGTCCAGCGGAAAAAGCCCACAAAAAGCGGGTGGGCTATAGCCTTGGGGGGTGGGGCTGGCCAAGATTCGTCCGCCGGACTCGGAATGGGCGAGACTGCGAGGCGGCCTCCGTGTGCCAAAAATAGGCGGGGGGAACTGCGGCGACAAAAATAAGCCCCCGACGGCCGGGGCGCCAAGTTCGTCCAGCGGAAAAAGGCCACAACAGCGGGTGGGCTATAGCCTTGGGGGGTGGGGCAGGCCAAGAACAACCCCCGGACTCGGAATGGGGCGAGATTTTGCGAGCGGCCTCCGTGTGCCAAAAATAGGCTGCGGGCACAGCCGCGCCCAAAAATAACTGCCCGAAGGCCGGGGCGCCAAGTTCGTCCAGCGGAAAAAGGCCACAAGAACGGGTGGGCTATAGCCTTGGGGGGTGGGCTGGCCATGTTCGTCCGCCGGACTCGGAATGGGGCGGGACATTGCGAGCGGCCTCCGTGTGCCAAAAATAGGCCGCGAGCAAAGCCGCGGCCAAAAATAACCGCCCGAAGGCCGGGGCGCCATATTCGTCCAGCGGAAAAAGGCCACAAAAACGGGTGGGCTATAGCCTTGGGGGGTGGGGCTGGCGAAGTTCGTCCGCCGGACTCGGAAGGGGGCGAGACTTTGTGAACGGCCTCCGTGTACCAAAAATAGGCCGCGGACACAGCCGCGCACAAAAGTAACCGCCCGAATGCCGGGGCGCCAAGTTCGTCCAGCGGAAAAAGGCCACAAAAACTGGTGGGCTATAGCCTTGGGGGGTGGGGCTGGCCAAGTTCGTCCGCCGGACTCGGAATGGGGCAAGACTTTGCGAGCGGCCTACCTGTGCCAAAAATAGGCCACGGGCACAGCCGCGCCCAAAAATAACCGCCCGAAGGCCGGGACGTCATATTCGTCCAGCGTAAAAAGGACACAAAAACGGGTGGGCTATAGCCTTGGGGGGTGGGGCTGGCCATGTTCGTCCGCCGCACTCGGAATGGGACGAGACTTTGCGTGCGGCCTCCGTGTACCAAAAATAGGCCGTTGGCACAGCCTGCCCAAAAATAACCGCCCGAAGGCCGGGGCGCCAAGTTCGTCCAGCGAAAAAAGGCCACAAAAACGGGTGGGCTATAGCCTTGGGGGGTGGGGCTGGCCAAGTTCGTCCGCCGGACTCGGAATGGGGAGAGACTTGGCGAGAGCGGCCTCGTGTGCCAAAAATAGGCCGCAGGCACAGCGCACCAAAAATAACCGACCGAAGGCCGGGGCGCCAAGTTCGTCCAGCGGAAAAAGGCCCAAAAGCGGGTGGGCTATAGCCTTGGGGGTGGGGCTGGCCAAGTTAAATCCGCCCGGACTCGGAATGGGGGCGAGATTTTGCGAGCGGCCTCCGTGTGCCAAAAATAGGCCGCGGTCACGGCCGCGTCCAAAAATAACCACCCGAAGGCCAGGGCGCTAAGTTCGTCCAGCGGAAAAAGGCCACAAAAACGGGTCGGCTATAGCCTTGGGGGGTGGGGCTGGCCAAGTTCGTCTGCCGGACTCGGAATGGGGACAGACTTTGCGACCGGCCTCCGTGTGCCAAAAATAGGCCATGGGCACAGCCGTACCCAAAAAAAACCGCCCAAAGGCCGGGGCGCCAAGTTTGTCCAGCGGAACAAGGCCACAAAAACGGGTGAGCTATAGCCTTGGGGGGTGGGGCTGGCCAAGTTGGTCCGCCGGACTCAGAATGGGGCGAGACTTTGCGCGCGGCCTCCGTGTGCCAAAAATAGGCTGCGGGCACAGCCGCGTCCAAAAATAACCACCCGAAGGCCAGGGCGCCATGTTCGTCCAGCGGAAAAATGCCACAAAAATGGGTGGGCTATAGCCTTGAGGGGTGGAGATGGCCAATTTCCTCCGCCGGACTCGGAATGGGGCGAGACTTTGCGAGCGGCCTCCGTGTGCTAAAAATAGGCCCGCAAGGCACAGCCGCGCCCAAAAATAACCGCCCGAAAGGCGGGCGCCAAGATTCGTCCAGCGGAAAAAGGCCACCTGCGGGTGGGCTATAGCCTTGGGGAGAGGGGCTGGCCAAGTTAAATCCGCGGACTCGGAAGCGGGGGGCGAGACTTTCAGGAGCGGCCTCCGTGTGCCAAAAATAGGCCGCAGGCACAGCCGCGCCCCAAAATAACTGCCGAAGGCGGCGCCAAGTTCGTCCCGAGCGGAAAAAGGCCCAAGCAGGTGGGCTATAGCCTTGGGGGTGGGGCTGGCCAAGTTCGTCCGCGGACTCGGAATGGGGCGAGACTTTGCTGAGCGGCCTCCGTGTGCCAAAAATAGGCCGGGCACAGCCGCGCAAAAATAACCGCCCGAAGGCCAGGCGCCAAGTTCGTCCAGCGGAAAAAGGCCCAAAAAGCGGGTGGGCTATAGCCTTGGGGGTGGGGCTGGCCAAGTTCGTCCGCCGGACTCGGAATGAGGCGAGACTTTGCGAGGCGGCCTCCGTGTGCCAAAAATAGGCCGTGGGCACAGCCGCGCCCAAAAATAACCGCCCGAAGGCCGGGGCGCCATGTTCGTCCAGCGGAAAAAGGCCACAAAAACGGGTGGGCTATAGCCTTGGGGGGTGGGGCTGGCCAAGTTCGTCCGCCGGGCTCGGAATGGGGGGAGACTTTGCGAGCGGCCTCCGTGTGCCAAAAATAGGGTGTGGACACAGCCGTGCCCAAAAATAACCACCCGAAGGCCGGGGCGCCAAGTTTGTGCAGCGGAAAAAGGTCACAAAAACGGGTGGGCTATAGCCTTGGGGGGCGGGGCTGGCCAAGTTCGTCCGCTGGACTCGGAATGGGGCGAGACTTTGCGAGCGGCCTCCGTGTGCCAAAAATAGGCCAAGGGCACAGCCGCGCCCAAAAATTACCGCCCGAAGGCCGGGCGCCAAGTTCGTCCAGCGGAAAAAGGCCCAAAAGCAGGTGGGCTATAGCCTTGGGGTGGGGCTGGCCAAGTTCGTCCGCGGACTCGGAATGGGGCGAGACTTTGCGGCGGCCTCCGTGTGCCAAAAATAGGCCGCAGGCACAGCGCGCCCAAAAATAACCGCCGAAGGCCAGGCGCCAAGTTCGTCCAGCGGAAAAAGGCCACAAAAGCGGGTGGGCTATAGCCTTGGGAGTGGGGCTGGCCAAGTTAAATCGTCCCGGACTCGGAATGGGGCGAGACTTTGCGAGCGGCCTCCGTGTGCCAAAAATAGGCCGCGGGCACAGCCGCGCCCAAAAATAACCCCCCGAAGGCCGGGGCGCCAAGTTCGTCCAGCGGAAAAAGGCCACAAAAACGGGTGGGCTATAGCCTTGGGGGGTGGGCTGGCCAAGTTCGTCCGCCGGACTCGGAATGGGGCGAGACTTTGTGAGCGGCTTCCGCGTGCAAAAAATAAGCCGCGGGCACAGCCACGCCCAAAATAAACCGCCGAAGGCAGGGCGCCAAGTTAAATCCAGCGGAAAAAGGCCACAAAAGCGGGTGGGCTATAGCCTTGGAGTGGGGCTCGCCAAGTTAAATCCGCCGGACTCGGAATGGGGCGAGACTTTGCGAGCGGCCTCCGTGTACCAAAAATAGGCGCGAGGCACAGCCGCGCCCAAAATAACGCCCGAAAGGCCGGGCGCCAAGTTAAATCCAGCGGAAAAAGGCCACAAACAAAGCGGGTGGGCTATAGCCTTGGGAAGTGGGGCTGGCCAAGTTAAATCCGCTTTTCGGAATGGGGTGAGACTTTATGAGCGGCCTCCATGTACCAAAAATATACCGCGGACACAGCCGCGCCCAAAAAAAATTGCCCGAAGGCCGGGGCGCGATGTTCGTCCAGCGCAAAAAGGCCACAAAAACGGGTGGGCTATAGCCTTGGGGGGTGGGGCTGGCCAAGTTCGTCCGCTGCACTCGGAATGGGGCGAGACTTTGCGAGCGGCCTCCGTGTGCCAAAAATAGGCCACAGGCACAGCCGCGCCCAAATATAACCGCCCGAAGGCCGGGGCGCCAAGTTCGTCCAGCGGAAAAAGGCCACAATAACGGGTGGGCTATAGCCTTGGGGGGTGCGGTTGGCTAAGTTCGTCCGCCGCACTCGGAATGGGGCAAGACTTTGCGAGGGGCATCCGTGTGCCAAAAATAGGCCACAGGCACAGCCGCGCCCAAATATAACCACCCGAAGGCCGGGGCGCCAAGTTCGTCCAGCGGAAAAAGGCCACAAAAACGGGTGGGCTATAGCGTTGGGGGTTGGGGCTGACCAAGTTCGTCCGCCGGAAGCGGAATGGGGCGAGACTTTGCGAGCGGCCTCCGTGTGCCAAAAACAGGCCGCGGGTACAGCCGCATCCAAAATTAACAGCCCGAAGGCCGGGGCGCCAAGTTCGTCCAACGGAAAAAGGCCACAAAAACGGGTGGGATATAGCGTTGGGGGTTGGGGCTGACCAAGTTCGTCCGCAGGAAGCGGAATGGGGCGAGACTTTACGAGCGGCCTCCGTGTGCCAAAAATAGGCTGCGGGCACAGTCGCGCCCAAAATTAACAGCCCGAACGCCGGGGCGCCAAGTTCGTCCAGCGGAAAAAGGCCACAAAAACGGGTGGGCTATAGCCTTGGGTGGTGGGGCTGGCCACGTTCGTCCGCCGGACGCGGAATGGGGAGAGACATTGCGAGCAGCCTCTGTGTGCCAAAAATAGGCCGCGGGCACAGCCGCGCCCAAAAATAACCGCTGGAAGGCCGAGGCACCAACTTCGTCCAGCGGAAAAATGCACAAAAACGGGTGGACTATAGCCTTGGGGGGCGGGGCTAGGCAAGTTCATCCGCCGGGCTCGGAATGGGGCGAGACAGTGCGAGCAGCCTCCGTGTGCCAAAAATAGGCCGCGCGCACAGCCGCGCCCAAAATTAACAGCCCGAAGGCCGGGGCGCCAAGTTCGTCCAGCGGAAAAAGGCGAAAAAAATGGGTCGGCTATAGCCTTGGGGGGTGGGGCTGGCCAAGTTCGTCCGCCGGATTGGAAATGGGTTGACACTTTGTGAGCGGCCTCCGTGTACCAAAAATAGGCTGCGGGCACAGCCGCGCCCAAAAATAACCGCCCGAAGGCCGGGGCGCCAAGTTTGTCCAGCGGAAAAAGACCACAAAAACGGGTGGGCTATAGCCTTGGGGGGTGGGGCTGGCCAAGTTCGTCCGCCGGACTCGGAATGGGGCGAGACTTTACGAGCGGCCTCCGTGTATCAAAAATAGGCTACGGACACAGCCGTTCCCAAAAATAACCACCCGAAGGCCGGGGCGCCAAGTTCGTCCAGCGGAAAAAGGCCACAAAAATGAGTTGGCTATAGCCTTGGGGGGTGGGGCTGGCCAAGTTCGTCCGCCGGACTTGGAATGGGACGTGACTTTGCGAGCCCCCTCCGTGTGCCAAAAATAGGCCGCGGACACCGCCGCACCCAAAAATAACAGCCCGAAGGCCGGGGCGCCAAGTTCGTCCAGCGGAAAAAGGCCACAAAAACGGGTGGGCTATAGCCTTGGGGGGTGGGGCTGGCCAAGTTCGTCCGCCGGGCTCGGAATGGGGCGAGACTTTGCGAACGGTCTCCGTATGCCAAAAATAGGCCGCGCGCACAGCCGTGCCAAAGGATAACCGCCCGAAGGCCAGGGCGCCAAGTCCGTCCAGCGGAAAAACGCCACAAAAGCGGGTGGGCTATAGCCTTGGGAGTGGGGTTGGCCAAGTTCGTCCGCCGGACTCGGAATGGGGCGAGACTTTTCGAGCAGCCTCCGTGTGCCAAAAATAGGCCGCGGGCACAGCCACGCCCAAAAATAAGCACCCGAAGGTCCGGTCCCCAAGTTCGTCCGCCGCAAAACCGCCCCAAAAATGGGTGGGCTATAGCCTTGGTGGGGGGCGCGGGCGAAGTACGTCCGCCTGACTCGGAATGGGGAGAGACTTTGCGAGGTGACTCGGGGTACCAAAAATAGGCCGCGGACAAAGCCGCGCCCAAAAATAAGCTCCCGAAGGTCGTGGTGCCAAAACCCCCCAGCGGAAAAACGGCCAAAAAACGTGTGGGCTATAGCCTTGGTGGGGGGCATGGGAGGAGTTCGTCCGCTGGACTCGGAATGGGGCGAGACTTTGCGAGGGGCCTCGGGGTGCCAAAAATAAGCCGCGGACAAAGCCGCGCCCAAAAATAAGCTCCCGAAGGTCGTGGTGCCAAAACCCCCCGGCAGAAAAATGGCCAAAAAATGGGTGGGCTATTGCCTTGGTTGGGGGCGCGGGAGAAGTTCGTCCGCCGGACTCGGAATAGGGAGAGACTTTGCGAGCAGCCTCGGGGTGCCAAAAATAAGCCACGGGCAAAGCCGCGCTCAAAAATAAGCGTCCGAAGGTCGTGGTGCCAAAACCCCCCAGCGGAAAAATGGCCAAAAAACGGGTGGGCTATAGCCTTGGTGAGGGGCGCGGGCGAAGTTCGTCCGCCGGACTTGGAATGGTGCGAGACTTTGCGAGGGGCCTCTGGGTGCCAAAAATAAGTTGCGGGCAAAGCTGCGCCCGAAAATAAGCGCCCAAAGGTCGTGGTGCCAAAACCCCCCAGCGGAAAAATGGCCAAAATACGGGTGGACGATAGCCTTGGTGGGGGGCGCGGGCGAAGTTCGTCCGCCGGACTCGGAATGGGGCGAGACTTTGCGAGGGGCCGCGGGGTGCCAAAAATAAGCCGTGGACAAAGCCGCGCCCAAAAATAAGCGCCCGAAGGTCGTGGTACCAAAAGCCCCCAGCGGAAAAATGGCCAAAAAACGGGTGGGATATACCCTTGGTGTGGGGCGCGGGGGAAGTTCGTCTGCCGGACTCGGAATGGCGCGAGACTTTGCGAGGGGCCTTGGGATGCCAAAAATAAGCTGCGGGTAAAACCGCGCCCGAAGTTCGTGGTGCCAAAACCCACCAGCAGAAAAACGGCCAAAAAACGGGTGGGCTATAGCCTTGGTGGGGGGCGCTGGCGAAGTTCGTCCACCGGACGCGGAATTGGGCGAGACTTTGCGAGGGGCCTCGGGGTGCCAAAAATTAGCCTCGGGTAAAGCCCCGCCAAAAAATAAGCGCCTGAAGGTTGTGGTGCCAAAACCCCCCAGCGAAAAAAAGCCCAAAAAACGGGTGGGCTATAGCCTTGGTGGGGGGCGCAGGAGAAGTTCGTCCGCCGGACTCGGAATGGGGCGAGACTTTGCGAGGGGCCTCGGGGTGCCAAAAATAAGCCGTGGATAAAGACGCGTCCAAAAATAAGCGTCCAAAGGTCGTGGTGCCAAAAACCCCCAGCGGAAAAATGGCCAAAAAACGGGTGGGCTATAGCCTTGGTGGGGGGCGCGGGCTAAGTTCGTCCGCCGGACTCGGAATACGGCAAGATGTTACGAGGGGCCTCGAGGTGTAAAAAATAAGCAGCGGGCAAAGCCGCGCCTGAAGGTCGCGGTGCCAAAACCCCCCAGCGGAAAAATGGCCAAAAAACGGGTGGGCTATAGCCTTGGTGGCGGGCGCGGGCCAAGTTCGTCCGCCGGACTTGGAATGGCGCGAGACTTTGCGAAGGGCCTTGGGGTGCCAAAAATAAGCCACGGACAAAGCCGCGCCCGAAGGTCGTGGCGCCAAAACCCCCCAGCGGAAAAATAGCCAAAAAACGGGTCGGCTATAGCCTTGGTGGGGGGCGCGGGCGAAGTTCGTCCGCCGGACTCGGAATGGGACGAGACTTTGCGAGGGCCCTAGGGGTGCCAAAAATAAGCCGCGGGCTAAGCCGCACCCAAAAATAAGCGCCCGAAGGTCGTGGTGCCAAAACCCCCCAGCGGAAAAATGGGCAAAATACGGGTGGGCTATAGCCTTGGTGGGGGGCGCGGGCGAAGTTCGTCCGCCGGACTCGTAATAGGGCGAGACTTTGCGAGGGGCCTCGGGGTGCCAAAAATAAGCCGCGGGCAAAGCCGCGCCCAAAAATAAGCGTCCGAAGGTCGTGGTGCCAAAACCCCCCCGCGGAAAAATGGCCAAAAAACGGGTGGGCTATAGCCTTCGTGGGGGCCGCGGGCGAAGTTCGTCCGCCGGACTCGGAATGGAGCGAGACATTGCGAGGGGCCTCGGGGTGCCAAAAATAAGCCGCGGGCAAAGCCGCGCCCAAAAATAAGCACCCGTAGGTCGTGGTGCCAAATCCCCCCAGCGGAAAAATGGCCAAAATACGGGTGGGCTATAGCCTTGGTTGGGGGCGCGGGCGAAGTTCGTCCGCCGGACTCGGAATGGGGCGAGCCTTTGCGAGGGGCTTTGGGGTGCCAAAAATATGCCGCGGGCAAAGCCGCGCCCAAAAATAAGCGCCCGAAGGTTGTGGTACCAAAACCCCCCAACGGAAAAATGGCCAAAAAACGGGTGGGCTATACCCTTGGTGGGGGGCGCGGGCGAAGTTCGTCCGCCGGACTCGGAATGGGGCGAGACTTTGTGAGTGTCCTCGGGGTGCCAAAAATAAGCTGCGGGAAATGCCGTACCCAAAAATAAGCGCCCGAAGGTCGTGGTGCCAAAACCCCCCAGCGGAAAAATGGCCAAAATACGGGTGGGCTATAGCGTTGGTGGGGGCGCGGCGAATCGTCCGCCTGACTCGGGAATGGGAGAGACTTTACGAGGGGCCTCGGGGTACCAAAAATAGGTCGCGGGCAAAGCCGCACCCAAAAATAAGCGCCCGAAGGTCGTGGTGCCAAAACCCCCCAGCGGAAAAACGGCCAAAAAACGTGTGGGCTATAGCCTTGGTGGGGGGCGTGGGAGCAGTTCGTCCGCCGGACTCGGAATGGGGCGAGACTTTGCGAGGGGCCTCGGGGTGCCAAAAATAAGCCGCGGGCAAAGCCGCGCCCAAAAATAAGCTCCCGAAGGTCGTGGTGCCAAAACCCCCCCGCGGAAAAATGGCCAAAAAACGGGTGGGCTATAGCCTTCGTGGGGGCCGCGGGCGAAGTTCGTCCGCCGGACTCGGAATGGAGCGAGACATTGCGAGGGGCCTCGGGGTGCCAAAAATAAGCCGCGGGCAAAGCCGCGCCCAAAAATAAGCACCCGTAGGTCGTGGTGCCAAATCCCCCCAGCGGAAAAATGGCCAAAATACGGGTGGGCTATAGCCTTGGTTGGGGGCGCGGGCGAAGTTCGTCCGCCGGACTCGGAATGGGGCGAGCCTTTGCGAGGGGCTTTGGGGTGCCAAAAATATGCCGCGGGCAAAGCCGCGCCCAAAAATAAGCGCCCGAAGGTCGTGGTACCAAAACCCCCCAACGGAAAAATGGCCAAAAAACGGGTGGGCTATACCCTTGGTGGGGGGCGCGGGCGAAGTTCGTCCGCCGGACTCGGAATGGGGCGAGACTTTGTGAGTGTCCTCGGGGTGCCAAAAATAAGCTGCGGGAAATGCCGTACCCAAAAATAAGCGCCCGAAGGTCGTGGTGCGAAAACCCCCCAGCGGAAAAATGGCCAAAATACGGGTGGGCTATAGCCTTGGTGGGGGGCGCGGGCGAAGTACGTCCGCCTGACTCGGAATTGGGAGAGACTTTACGAGGGGCCTCGGGGTACCAAAAATAGGTCGCGGGCAAAGCCGCACCCAAAAATAAGCGCCCGAAGGTCGTGGTGCCAAAACCCCCCAGCGGAAAAACGGCCAAAAAACGTGTGGGCTATAGCCTTGGTGGGGGGCGTGGGAGCAGTTCGTCCGCCGGACTCGGAATGGGGCGAGACTTTGCGAGGGGCCTCGGGGTGCCAAAAATAAGCCGCGGGCAAAGCCGCGCCCAAAAATAAGCTCCCGAAGGTCGTGGTGCCAAAACCCCCCGGCGGAAAAACGACCAAAAAACGTGTGGGCTATAGCCTTGGTGTGGGGCGCGGGGGAAGTTCGTCTGCCGGACTCGGAATGGTGCGAGAGTTTGCGAGGGGCCTTGGGATGCCAAAAATAAGCCGCGGGCAAAGCCGGGCCCAAAAATAAGCGCCCGAAGGTCATGGTGCCAAAACCTCCCAGCAGAAAAACGGCCAAAAAACGGGTGGGCTATAGCCTTGGTGTGGGGCGCGGGCGAAGTTTGTCCGCCGGACTCGGAGTGGGGCGAGACTTTGCGAGTGGCCTCGGGGTACCAAAAATAAGCCGCGGGAAAAGCCGTGCCCAAAAATAAGCTCCCGAAGGTCGTGGTGCCAAAACCCCCCGGCAGAAAAATGGCCAAAAAACGGGAGGGCTATAGCCTTGATGGGGGGCGCGGGCGAAGTTAGTCCGCCGGACTCGGAATGGGGCGAGACTTTGCGAGGGGCCTCGGGGTGCCAAAAATAAGCCTCGTGCAAATCCTCGCCCAAAAATAAGCGCCCGAAGGTCGTGGTGCCAAAACCCCCCAGCGGAAAAATGGCCAAAAAACGGGTGGGCTATAGCCTTGAAGGGGGCCACGGGAGAAGTTCGTCCGCCGGACTCGGAATGGGGGGAGAATTGTGAGGGGCGTCAGGGTGCCAAAAATAAGCCGCGGGCAAAGCCGCGCCCAAAAATAAGCTCCCGAAGGTCGAGGTGCCAAAACCCCCCAGCGGAAAAACGGCCAAAAAACGGGTGGGCTATGGCCTTGGTGGGGGGCGCGGGCGAAGTTCGTCCGTCGGACTCAGAATGGAACGAGACTTTGCGAGGGGCCTCGGGGTGCCAAAAATAAGCCGCGGACAAAGCCGCGCCCAAAAATAAGCGCCCGAAGGTTGTGGTGCCAAAACCCCCCAGCGGAAAAATGGCCAAAAAACGGGTGGGCTATAGCCTTGGTGGGGGGCGCGGGCGAAGTTCGTCCGCCGGACTCCTAATGGGGCGAGACTTGGCGAGGGGCCTCGGGGTGCCAAAACTAAGCCGCCGGCAAAGCTGCGCCCAAAAATAAGCTCCCGAAGGTCGTGGCGCCAAAACCCCCCAGCAGAAAAATGGCCAAAAAACGGGTGGGCAATAGCCTTGGTGGGGGGCGCGGGCGAGATAAATCCGCCCGGACTCGGAATGGGGAGAGACTTTGCGAGGAGCCTCGGGGTGCCAAAAATAAGCCGCGGGCAAAGCCGCGCCTAAAAATAAGCTCCCGAAGGACGTGGTACCAAAACCTCCCGGCAGAAAAATGGCCAAAAAACAGGTGGGCTATAGCCTTGGTGGGGGGCGCGGGAGAAGTTCGTCCGCCGGACTCGGAATAGGGCGAGACTTTGAGAGGGGCCTCGGGGTACCAAAAATAAGCTGCGGTCAAAGCCGGGCCCAAAAATCAGCGTCCGAAGGTCGTGGTGCCAAAACCCCCCAGCGGAAAAATGGCCAAAAAACGGGTGGGCTATAGCATTGGTGGGGGGCGCGGGAGAAGTTCGTCCGCCGGACTCGGAATGGGGCGAGACTTTGCGAGGGGCCTCGGGGTGCCAAAAATTAGCCGCGGACAAGGCCGCGCCCAAAAATAAGCTCCCGAAGGTCGTGGTGCCAAAACCCCCCAGCAGAAAAATGGCCAAAAAACGGGTGGGCTATAGCCTTGGTGGGGGGCGCAGGAGAAGTTCGTCCGCCGGACTCGGAATGGGGCGAGACTTTGCGAGGGGCCTCGGGGTGCAAAAAATAAGCCACGGGCAAAGCCGCGCCCAAACATAAGCTCCCGAAGGTCGTGGTTCCAAAACACCCCAGCAGAAAAATGGCCAAAAAACGGGTGGGCTATAGCCTTGGTGGGGGGCGCGGGCGAAGTTCGTACGCCGGACTCGGAATGGGCGAGACTTTGCGAGGGGCCTCGGGGTGCCAAAAATAAGCCGCGGACAATGCCGCTCCCAAAAATAAGCGTCTGAAGGTTGGGGTGCCAAAACCCCCCAGCGGAAAAATAGCCAAAAAACGGGTGGGCTATAGCCTTGGTGGGGGGCGCAGGAGAAGTTCGTCCGCCGGACTCGGAATGGGGCGAGACTTTGCGAGGGGCCTCGGGGTGCAAAAAATAAGCCACGGGCAAAGCCGCGCCCAAACATAAGCTCCCGAAGGTCGTGGTTCCAAAACACCCCAGCAGAAAAATGGCCAAAAAACGGGTGGGCTATAGCCTTGGTGGGGGGCGCGGGCGAAGTTCGTCCGCCGGACTCCTAATGGGGCGAGACTTGGCGAGGGGCCTCGGGGTGCCAAAACTAAGCCGCCGGCAAAGCTGCGCCCAAAAATAAGCTCCCGAAGGTCGTGGCGCCAAAACCCCCCAGCAGAAAAATGGCCAAAAAACGGGTGGGCAATAGCCTTGGTGGGGGGCGCGGGCGAAGTTCGTCCGCCGGACTCGGAATGGGGAGAGACTTTACGAGGAGCCTCGGGGTGCCAAAAATAAGCCGCGGGCAAAGCCGCGCCTAAAAATAAGCTCCCGAAGGACGTGGTGCCAAAACCTCCCGGCAGAAAAATGGCCAAAAAACAGGTGGGCTATAGCCTTGGTGGGGGGCGCGGGAGAAGTTCGTCCGCCGGACTCGGAATAGGGCGAGACTTTGAGAGGGGCCTCGGGGTACCAAAAATAAGCTGCGGTCAAAGCCGGGCCCAAAAATCAGCGTCCGAAGGTCGTGGTGCCAAAACCCCCCAGCGGAAAAATGGCCAAAAAACGGGTGGGCTATAGCATTGGTGGGGGGCGCGGGAGAAGTTCGTCCGCCGGACTCGGAATGGGGCGAGACTTTGCGAGGGGCCTCGGGGTGCCAAAAATTAGCCGCGGACAAGGCCGCGCACAAAAATAAGCTCCCGAAGGTCGTGGTGCCAAAACCCCCCAGCAGAAAAATGGCCAAAAAACGGGTGGGCTATAGCCTTGGTGGGGGGCGCAGGAGAAGTTCGTCCGCCGGACTCGGAATGGGGCGAGACTTTGCGAGGGGCCTCGGGGTGCAAAAAATAAGCCACGGGCAAAGCCGCGCCCAAACATAAGCTCCCGAAGGTCGTGGTTCCAAAACACCCCAGCAGAAAAATGGCCAAAAAACGGGTGGGCTATAGCCTTGGTGGGGGGCGCGGGCGAAGTTCGTACGCCGGACTCGGAATGGGCGAGACTTTGCGAGGGGCCTCGGGGTGCCAAAAATAAGCCGCGGACAATGCCGCTCCCAAAAATAAGCGTCTGAAGGTTGGGGTGCCAAAACCCCCCAGCGGAAAAATAGCCAAAAAACGGGTGGGCTATAGCCTTGGTGGGGGGCGCGGGCGAAGTTCGTCCGCCGGACTCGGAATGGGGCGATACTTTACGAGGGGCCTCGGGGTGCCAAAACTAAGCCGCGGGCAAAGCCGCACCCAAAACTAAGTGCCCGAAGGTCGTGGTGCCAAAACCCCCGAGCGGAAAAATGGCCAAAAAACGGGTGGGCTATAGCCTTGGTGGGGGGCGCGGGCGAAGTTCGTCCGCCGGACTCGGAATAGGGCGAGACTTTGCGAGGGGCCTCGGGGTGCCAAAAATAAGTTGCCGGCAAAGCCACGACCAAAACTAAGCGTCCGAAGGTCGTGGTGCCAAAACCCCCCAGCGGAAAAATGGCCAAAAAACGGGTGGGCTATAGCCTTGGTGGGGGGCCCGGGCGAAGTTCGTCCGCCGGACTCCTAATGGGGCGAGACTTGGCGAGGGGCCTTGGGGTGCCAAAACTAAGCCGCGGGCAAAGCCGCGCCCAAAAATAAGCTTCCGAAGGTCGTGGCGCCAAAACCCCCCCGCAGAAAAATGGCCAAAAAACGGGTGGGCAATAGCCTTGGTGGGGGGCGCGGGTGAAGTTCGTCCGCCGGACTCGGAATGGGGAGAGACTTGGCGAGGGGCCTCGGGGTGCCAAAAACTAAGCCGCGGGCAAAGCCGCACCCAAAACTAAGTGCCCGAAGGTCGTGGTGCCAAAACCCCCGAGCGGAAAAATGGCCAAAAAACGGGTGGGCTATAGCCTTGGTGGGGGGCGCGGGCGAAGTTCGTCCGCCGGACTCGGAATAGGGCGAGACTTTGCTAGGGGCCTCGGGGTACCAAAAATAAGCTGTGGTCAAAGCCGCGCCCAAAAATAAGTGTCCGAAGGTCGTGGTGCCAAAACCCCCGAGCGGAAAAATGGCCAAAAAACGGGTGGGCTATAGCCTTGGTGGGGGGCGCGGGCGAAGTTCGTCCGCCGGACTCGGAATAGGGCGAGACTTTGCGAGGGGCCTCGGGGTGCCAAAAATAAGTTGCCGGCAAAGCCACGACCAAAACTAAGCGTCCGAAGGTCGTGGTGCCAAAACCCCCCAGCGGAAAAATGGCCAAAAAACGGGTGGGCTATAGCCTTGGTGGGGGGCCCGGGCGAAGTTCGTCCGCCGGACTCCTAATGGGGCGAGACTTGGCGAGGGGCCTCGGGGTGCCAAAACTAAGCCGCGGGCAAAGCCGCGCCCAAAAATAAGCTTCCGAAGGTCGTGGCGCCAAAACCCCCCCGCAGAAAAATGGCCAAAAAACGGGTGGGCAATAGCCTTGGTGGGGGGCGCGGGTGAAGTTCGTCCGCCGGACTCGGAATGGGGAGAGACTTGGCGAGGGGCCTCGGGTGCAAAAACTAAGCCATGGGCAAAGCCGCACCCAAAACTAAGTGCCCGAAGGTCGTGGTGCCAAAACCCCCCAGCGGAAAAATGGCCAAAAAGCGGGTGGGCTATAGCCTTGGGGGGGGCGCTGGCGAGATTAAATCCGCGGACTCGGAATAGGGCGAGACTTTGCTAGGGGCCTCGGGGTACCAAAAATAAGCTGTGGTCAAAGCCGCGCCCAAAAATAAGTGTCCGAAGGTCGTGGTGCCAAAACCCCCCAGCGGAAAAATGGCCAAAAAACGGGTGGGCTATAGCCTTGGTGGGGGGCGCGGGAGAAGTTCGTCCGCCGGACTCGGAATGGGGCGAGACTTTTCGAGGGGCCTCGGGGTGCCAAAAATTAGCCGCGTACAAGGCCGCGCCCAAAAATAAGCTCCCGAAGGTCGTGGTGCCAAAACCCCCCAGCAGAAAAATGGCCAAAAAACGGGTGGGCTATAGCCTTGGTGGGGGGCGCAGGAGAAGTTCGTCCGCCGGACTCGGAATGGGGCGAGACTTTGCGAGGGGCTTCGGGGTGCAAAAAATAAGCCACGGGCAAAGCCGCGCCCAAACATAAGCTCCCGAAGGTCGTGGTTCCAAAACACCCCAGCAGAAAAATGGCCAAAAAACGGGTGGGCTATAGCCTTGGTGGGGGGCGCGGGCGAAGTTCGTACGCCGGACTCGGAATGGGCGAGACTATGCAAGGGGCCTCGGGGTGCCAAAAATAAGCCGCGGACAATGCCGCCCCCAAAAATAAGCGTCTGAAGGTTGGGGTGCCAAAACCCCCCAGCGGAAAAATAGCCAAAAAACGGGTGGGCTATAGCCTTGGTGGGGGGCGCGGGAGAAGTTCGTCCGCCGGACTCGGAATGGGGTGATACTTTACGAGGGGCCTCAGGGTGCCAAAACTAAGCCGCGGGAAAAGCCGCACCCAAAACTAAGTGCCCGAAGGTCGTGGTGCCAAAACCCCCGAGCGGAAAAATGGCCAGAATACGGGTGGGCTATAGCCTTGGAGGGGGGCGCGGGCGAAGTTCGTCCGCCGGACTCCGAATGCGGCGAGACTTTGCGAGGGGCCTCGGGGTACCAAAACTAAGCCGCGGGCAAAGCCGCACCCAAAAATAAGCTCCCGAAGGTCGTGGTGCCAAAACCCCCCAGCAGAAAAATGGCCAAAAAACGGGTGGGCTATAGCCTTGGTGGGGGGCGCGGGAGAAGTTCGTCCGCCGGACTCGGAATGGGGTGATACTTTACGAGGGGCCTCAGGGTGCCAAAACTAAGCCGCGGGAAAAGCCGCACCCAAAACTAAGTGCCCGAAGGTCGTGGTGCCAAAACCCCCGAGCGGAAAAATGGCCAGAATACGGGTGGGCTATAGCCTTGGAGGGGGGCGCGGGCGAAGTTCGTCCGCCGGACTCCGAATGGGGCGAGACTTTGCGAGGGGCCTCGGGGTACCAAAACTAAGCCGCGGGCAAAGCCGCACCCAAAAATAAGCTCCCGAAGGTCGTGGTGCCAAAACCCCCCAGCAGAAAAATGGCCAAAAAACGGGTGGGCTATAGCCTTGGTGGGGGCCGCGGGCGAAGTTCGTCTGCCGGACTCGGAATGGGGCGAGACTTTGCGAGGGGCCTCGGGGTGCCAAAAATTAGCCGCGGACAAGGCCGTGCCCAAAAATAAGCTCCCGAAGGTCGTGGTGCCAAAACCCCCCAGCAGAAAAATGGCCAAAAAATGGGTGGGTGGGGGGCGCGGACGAAGTTCGTCCGCTGGACTCGGAATGGGGTGATACTTTACGAGGGGCCTCAGGGTGCCAAAACTAAGCCGCGGGCAAAGCCGCACCCAAAACTAAGTGCCCGAAGGTCGTGGTGCCAAAACCCCCGAGCGGAAAAATGGCCAAAATACGGGTGGGCTATAGCCTTGGAGGGGGGCGCGGGCGAAGTTCGTCCGCCGGACTCCGAATGGGGCGAGACTTTGCGAGGGACCTCGGGGTACCAAAACTAAGCCGCGGACAAAGCCGCGCCCAAAAATAAGCTCCCGAAGGTCGTGGTGCCAAAACCCCCCAGCAGAAAAATGGCCAAAAAACGGGTGGGCTATAGCCTTGGTGGGGGCCGCGGGCGAAGTTCGTCCGCCGGACTCGGAATGGGGTGAGACTTTGCGAGGGGCCTAGGGGTGCCAAAAATAAGACGCGGGCAAAGCCGCGCCCCAAAAATAAGCTCCCGAAGGTCGTGATGCCAAAACCCCCCAGCAGAAAAATGGCCAAAAAACGGGTGGGCTATAGCCTTGGTGGGGGGGCGCAGGAGAAGTTCGTCCGCCGGACTCGGAATAGGGCGAGACTTTGCGAGGGGCCTCGGGGTGCGAAAAATAAGCTGCGGACAAAGCCGCGACCAAAACTAAGCGTCCGAAGGTCGTGGTGCCAAAACCCCCCAGCGGAAAAATGGCCAAAAAACGGGTGGGCTATAGCCTTGGTGGGGGGCGCGGGCGAAGTTCGTCCGCCGGACTCCTAATGGGGCGAGACTTGGCGAGGGGCCTCGGCGTGCCAAAACTAAGCCGTGGGCAAAGCCGCGCCCAAAAATAAGCTCCCGAAGGTCGTGGCGCCAAAACCCCCCCGCAGAAAAATGGCCAAAAAACGGGTGGGCAATAGCCTTGGTGGGGGGCGCGGGTGAAGTTCGTCCGACGGACTCGGAATGGGGAGAGACTTGGCGAGGGGCCTCGGGGTGCCAAAAATAAGCCGCGGACAAAGCCGCGCCCAAAAATAAGCTCCCGAAGGTCGTGGTGCCAAAACCCCCCGGCAGAAAAATGGCCAAAAAACGGGTGGGCTATAGCCTTGGTGGGGGGCGCAGGAGAAGTTCGTCTGCCGGACTCGGAATAGGGCGAGACTTTGGTAGGGGCCTCGGGGTGCCAAAAATTAGCCGCGGACAAGGCCGCGCCCAAAAATAAGCTCCCGAAGGTCGTGGTGCCACAACCCCCCAGCAGAAAAATGGCCAAAAAACGGGTGGGCTATAGGCTTGGTGGGGGGCGCAGGAGAAGTTCGTCCGCCGGACTCGGAATGGGGCGAGACTTTGCGAGGGGCCTCGGGGTGCAAAAAATAAGCCACGGGCAAAGCCGTGCCCAAACATAAGCTCTCGAAGGTCGTGGTTCCAAAACACCCCAGCAGAAAAATGGCCAAAAAACGGTTGGGCCATAGCCTTGGTGGGGGGCGCGGGCGAAGTTCGTACGCCGGACTCGGAATGGACGAGACTTTGCGAGGGGCCTCGGGGTGCCAAAAATAAGCCGCGGACAATGCCACTCCCAGAAATAAGCGTCTGAAGGTTGGGGTGCCAAAACACCCCAACGGAAAAATAGCCAAAAAAAGGGTGGGCTATAGCCTTGGTGGGGGGCGCGGGCGAAGTTCGTCCGCCGGACTCGGAATGGGGCGATACTTTACGAGGGCCCTCGGGGTGCCAAAACTAAGCCGCGGGAAAAGCCGCACCCAAAACTAAGTGCCCGAAGGTCGTGGTACCAAAACCCCCGAGCGGAAAAATGGCCCAAATACGGGTGGGCTATAGCCTTGGTGGGGGGCGCGGGAGAAGTTCGTCCGCCGGACTCGGAATAGGGCGAGACTTTGCGAGGGGAATCCGGGTACCAAAAATAAGCTGCGGTCAAAGCCGCGCCCAAAAATAAGCGTCCGAAGGTCGTGGTGCCAAAACCCCCCAGCGGAAAAATGGCCAAAAAACGGGTGGGCTATAGCCTTGGTGGGGGGCGTGGGAGAAGTTCGTCCGCCGGACTCGGAATGGGGCGAGACTTTGCGAGGGGCCTCGGGGTGCCAAAAATTAGCCGCGGACAAGGCCGCGCCTAAAAATAAGCTCCCGAAGGTCGTGGTGCCAAAACCCCCCAGCAGAAAAATGGCCAAAAAATGGGTGGGCTATAGCCTTGGTGGGGGGCGCAGGAGAAGTTCGTCCGCCGGACTCGGAATGGGGCGAGACTTTGCGAGGGGCATCGGGGTGCAAAAAATAAGCCACGGGCAAAGCCGCGCCCAAACATAAGCTCCCGAAGGTCGTGGTTCCAAAACACCCCAGCAGAAAAATGGCCAAGAAACGGGTGTGCTATAGCCTTGGTGGGGGGCGCGGGCGAAGTTCGTACGCCGGACTCGGAATGGGTGAGACTTTGCGAGGGGCCTCGGGGTACCAAAAATAAGCCGCAGAAAATGCCGCTCCCAAAAATAAGCGTCTGAAGGTTGGGGTGCCAAAACCCCCCAGCGGAAAAATAGCCAAAAAACGGGTGGGCTATAGCCTTGGTGGGGGGCGCGGGCGAAGTTCGTCCGCCGGACTCGGAATGGGGCGAGACTTTGCGAGGGGCCTCGGGGTGCCAAAACTAAGCCACGTGCAAAGCCGCACCCAAAACTAAGTGCCCGAAGGTCGTGGTGCCGAAACCCCCGAGCGGAAAAATGGCCAAAATACGGGTGGGCTATAGCCTTGGAGGGGGGCGCGGGCGAAGTTCGTCCGCCGGACTCCGAATGGGGCGAGACTTTCCGAGGGGCCTCGGGGTACCAAAACTGTGCCGCGGGCAAAGCCGCGCCCAAAAATAAGCTCCCGAAGGTCGTGGTGCCAAAACCCCCCAGCAGAAAAATGGCCAAAAAATGGGTGGGCTATAGCCTTGGTGGGGGCTGCGGGCGAAGTTCGTCCGCCGGACTCGGAATGGGGCGAGACTTTGCGAGGGGCCTCGGGGTGCCAAAAATAAGACGCGGGCAAAGCCGCTCCCCAAAAATAAGCGCCCGAAGGTCGTGATGCAAAAACCCCCCAGCGGAAAAATGCCCAAAAAACGGGTGGGCTATAGCCTTGGTGGGGGGCGCGGGCGAAGTTCGTCCGCCGGACTCGGAATGGGGCGAAACTTTGCGAGGGGCCTCGGGGTGCCAAAATTAAGCCACGGTCAAAGCCGGGCACAAAAATAAGCATCCGAAGGTCGTAGTACCAAATCCCCCCAGCGGAAAAATGGCCAAAAAATGGGTGGGCTATAGCCTTGGCGGGGGGCGCGGGCGAAATTCGTCCGCCGGACTCGGAATGGGGCGAGCCTTTGCGAGGGGCCTCGGAGTGCCAAAAGTAAGCTGTGGGCGAAGCCGTGCCCAAAAATAAGAGCCCGAAGGTCGTGCCGCCAAAACCCCCCAGCGGAAAAATGCCCAAAGTACGGGTGGGCTATAGCCTTGGTGGGGGGCGCAACCGAAGTTCGACCGCCGGACACGGAATGGGGCGAGACTTTACGTGGGGCCTCGGCATACAAAAAATAAGGCGCGGGCAAAGCCGCGCCCAAAAATAAGCGCCCGAAAGTCGTGGTGCCAAAACCCCAATGAAAAACGGCGTAAAAAACCGGTGGGCTATAGCCTTGAGCGGCGCGGGCGAAGTTCGTCCGCCGGACTCGGAATGGGGCGATACTTTACAAGGGGCCTCGGGGTGACAAAACTAAGCCGCGGGCAAAGCCGCACCCAAAACTAAGTGCCCGAAGGTCGTGGTGCCAAAACCCCCGAGCGGAAAAATGGCCAAAATACGGGTGGGCTATAGCCTTGGTGGGGGGCGCGGGAGAAGTTCGTCCGCCGGACTCGGAATAGGGCGAGACTTTGCGAGGGGCCTCGGGGTACCAAAAATAAGCTGCTGTCAAAGCCGCGCCCAAAAATAAGTGTCCGAAGGTTGTGGTGCCAAAACTCCCCAGCGGAAAAATGGCCAAAAAACGGGTGGGCTATAGCCTTGGTGGGGGGCGTGGGAGAAGTTCGTCCCCCGGACTCGGAATGGGGCGAGACTTTGCAAGGGGCCTCGGTGTGCCAAAAATTAGCCGCGGACAAGGTCGCGCCCAAAAATAAGCTCCCGAAGGTCGTGGTGCCAAAACCCCCCAGCAGAAAAATGGCCAAAAAACGGGTGGGCTATAGCCTTGGTGGGGGGCGCAGGAGAAGTTCGTCCGCCGGACTCGGAATGGGGCGAGACTTTGCGAGGGGCCTCGGGGTGCCAAAAATAAGACGCGGGCAAAGCCGCGCCCCAAAAATAAGCGCCCGAAGGTCGTGATGCAAAAACCCCCCAGCGGAAAAATGCCCAAAAAACGGGTGGGCTATAGCCTTGGTGGGGGGCGCGGGCGAAGTTCGTCCGCCGGACTCGGAATGGGGCGAGACTTTGCGAGGGGCCTCGGGGTGCCAAAATTAAGCCACGGTCAAAGCCGGGCACAAAAATAAGCATCCGAAGGTCGTAGTACCAAATCCCCCCAGCGGAAAAATGGCCAAAAAATGGGTGGGCTATAGCCTTGGCGGGGGGCGCGGGCGAAATTCGTCCGCCGGACTCGGAATGGGGCGAGCCTTTGCGAGGGGCCTCGGAGTGCCAAAAGTAAGCTGTGGGCGAAGCCGTGCCCAAAAATAAGAGCCCGAAGGTCGTGCCGCCAAAACCCCCCAGCGGAAAAATGCCCAAAGTACGGGTGGGCTATAGCCTTGGTGGGGGGCGCAACCGAAGTTCGACCGCCGGACACGGAATGGGGCAAGACTTTACGAGGGGCCTCGGCATACAAAAAATAAGGCGCGGGCAAAGCCGCGCCCAAAAATAAGCGCCCGAAAGTCGTGGTGCCAAAACCCCCCAGCGGAAAAACGGCCAAAAAACTGGTGGGCTATAGCCTTGGTGGGGGGCGCGGGCGAAGTTCGTCCGCCGGACTCGGAATGGGGCGATACTTTACAAGGGGCCTCGGGGTGACAAAACTAAGCCGCGGGCAAAGCCGCACCCAAAACTAAGTGCCCGAAGGTCGTGGTGCCAAAACCCCCGAGCGGAAAAATGGCCAAAATACGGGTGGGCTATAGCCTTGGTGGGGGGCGCGGGAGAAGTTCGTCCGCCGGACTCGGAATAGGGCGAGACTTTGCGAGGGGCCTCGGGGTACCAAAAATAAGCTGCTGTCAAAGCCGCGCCCAAAAATAAGCGTCCGAAGGTCGTGGTGCCAAAACTCCCCAGCGGAAAAATGGCCAAAAAACGGGTGGGCTATAGCCTTGGTGGGGGGCGTGGGAGAAGTTCGTCCCCCGGACTCAGAATGGGGCGAGACTTTGCAAGGGGCCTCGGTGTGCCAAAAATTAGCCGCGGACAAGGTCGCGCCCAAAAATAAGCTCCCGAAGGTCGTGGTGCCAAAACCCCCCAGCAGAAAAATGGCCAAAAAACGGGTGGGCTATAGCCTTGGTGGGGGGCGCAGGAGAAGTTCGTCCGCCGGACTCGGAATGGGGCGAGACTTTGCGAGGGGCCTCGGGGTGCAAAAAATAAGCCACGGTCAAAGCCGTGCCCAAACATAAGCTCCCGAAGGTCGTGGTTTCAAAACACCCCAGCAGAAAAATGGCCAAAAAACGGGTGGGCTATAGCCTTGGTGGGGGGCGCGGGCGAAGTTCGTACGCCGGACTCGGAATGGGCGAGACTTTGCGAGGGGCCTCGGGGTGCCAAAAATAAGCCGCGGACAATGCCGCTCCCAAAAATAAGTGCCCGAAGGTCGTGCCGCCAAAACCCCCCAGCGGAAAAATGCCCAAAATACGGGTGGGCTATAGCCTTGGTGGGGGGCGCGGCCGAAGTTCGACCGCCGGACACGGAATGGGGCGAGACTTTACGAGGGGCCTCGGCGTACAAAAAATAAGCCGCGGGCAAAGCCGCGCCCAAAAATAAGCGCCCGAAAGTCGTGGTGCAAAAACCCCCCAGCGGAAAAACGGCTAAAAAACTGGTGGGCTAAAGCCTTGGTGGGGGGCGCGGGCGAAGTTCGTCCGCCGGACTCGGAATGGGGCGATACTTTACGAGGGGCCTCGGGGTGCCAAAACTAAGCCGTGGGCAAAGCCGCACCCAAAAATAAGTGCCCGAAGGTCGTGTTGCCAAAACCCCCGAGCGGAAAAATGGCCAAAATACGGATGGGCTATAGCCTTGGAGGGGGGCGCGGGCGAAGTTCGTCCGCCGGACTCTGAATGGGGCGAGACTTTGCGAGGGGCCTCGGGGTACCAAAACTAAGCCGCGGGAAATGCCGCGCCCAAAAATAAGCTCCCGAAGGTCGTGGTGCCAAAACCCCCCAGCAGAAAAATGGCCAAAAAACGGGTGGGCTATAGCCTTGGTGGGGGCCGCGGGCGAAGTTCGTCCGCCGGACTCGGAATGGGGCGAGACTTTGCGAGGGGCCTCGGGGTGCCAAAAATAAGACGCGGGCAAAGCCGCGCCCCAAAAATAAGCGCCCGAAGGTCGTGGTGCAAAAACCCCCCAGTGGAAAAATGCCCAAAAAACGGGTGGGCTATAGCCTTGGTGGGGGGCGCGGGCGAAGTTCGTCCGCCGGACTCGGAATGGGGCGAGACTTTGCGAGGGGCCTCGGGGTGCCAAAAATAAGCCGCGGGCAAAGCCGCGCACAAAAATAAGCACCCGAATGTCGTGGTGCCAAATCCCCCCAGCGGAAAAATGGCCAAAATACGGGTGGGCTATAGCCTTGGCGGGGGGCGCGGGCGAAATTCGTCCGCCGGACTCGGAATGGGGCGAGCCTTTGCGAGGGGCCTTGGAGTGCCAAAAGTAAGCCGCGGGCGAAGCCGCGCCCAAAAATAAGTGCCCGAAGGTCGTGCCGCCAAAACCCCCCAGTGGAAAAATGCCCAAAATACGGGTGGGCTATAGCCTTGGTGGGGGGCGCGGCCGAAGTTCGACCGCCGGACACGGAATGGGCGAGACTTTACGAGGGGCCTCGGCGTACAAAAAATAAGCCGCGGGCAAAGCCGCGCCCAAAAATAAGCGCCCGAAAGTCGTGGTGCCAAAACCCCCCAGCGGAAAAACGGCCAAAAACTGGTGGCCTATAGGCTTGGTGGGGGGCGCGGGCGAAGTTCGACCGCCGGACACGGAATGGGGCGAGACTTTATGAGGGGCCTCGGCGTACAAAAAATAAGCCGCGGGCAAAGCCGCGCCCAAAAATAAGCGCCCGAAAGTCGTGGTGCCAAAACCCCCCAGCGGAAAAACGGCCAAAAAACTGGTGGGCTATAGCCTTGGTGGGGGGCGCGGGCGAAGTTCGTCCGCCGGACTCGGAATGGGGCGATACTTTACGAGGGGCCTCGGGGTGACAAAACTAAGCCGCGGGCAAAGCCGCACCCAAAACTAAGTGCCCGAAGGTCGTGGTGCCAAAACCCCCGAGCGGAAAAATGGCCAAAATACGGGTGGGCTATTAGCCTTGGAGGGGGGAGCGGGTGAAGTTCGTCCACCGGACTCCGAATGGGGCGAGACTTTGCGAGGGGCCTCGGGGTACCCAAAATAAGCCGCGGGCAAAGATGCGCCTAAAAACAAGCTCCCGAAGGTCGTGGTGCCAAAACCCCCCAGCATAAAAATTGCCAAAAAACGGGTGGGCTATAGCCTTGGTGGGGGCCGCGGGCGAAGTTCATCCGCCGGACTCGGAATGGGGCGAGATTTTGCGAGGGGCCTCGGGGTGCCAAAACTAAGCCGCGGGCAAAGCCGCGCCCAAAAATAAGCGCGCGAAGGTCGTGGTACCAAAACCCCCAGCGGAAAAACGGCCAAAAAACGGGTGGGCTATAGCCTTGGTGTGGGGCACGGGCGAAGTTCGTCCGCCAGACTTGGAATGGGGTGAGACTTTGCGA
Organism: Citrus sp. QX-2021; assembly: GCA_030444885.1. Lineage (NCBI taxonomy): Eukaryota > Viridiplantae > Streptophyta > Magnoliopsida > Sapindales > Rutaceae > Citrus > Citrus sp. QX-2021. Next base: position 88,957 of record JAUJEF010000021.1, read on the forward strand.
GGGGCCTCGGGGTGCCAAAATAAGCCGTGGGTAAAGCCGCGCCCGAAGGTCGTGGTGCCAAAACCCCGCAGCGGAAAAATGGCAAAAAAACGGGTGGGCTATAGCCATGGTGGGGGGCGCGGGCGAAGTTCGTCCACCGGACTCGGAATGGGGCGAGACTTTGTGAGGGGCTTTGGGGTGCCAAAAATAAGCCGCGGGCAAAGACGTGCCCAAAAATAAGCACCCGAAGGTCGTGGTGCCAAAACCCCCCAGCGGAAAAATGCCCAAAAAACGGGTGGGCTATAACCTCGGTGGGGGGCGCGGGCGAAGTTCGTCCGCCGGACTCGGATTGGGGCGAGACTTTGCGAGGGGACTCGGGGTGCCAAAAATAAGCCGCGGGTAAAGCGGCGCCCAAAGGTCGTGGAGCCAAAACCCCCCAGCGGAAAAATGGCCAAAAAACGGTTGGGCTATAGCCTTGGTGGGGGGCGAGGGCGAAGTTCGTCCGACGGACTCGGAATGGGGCGAGACTTTGCGAGGGGCCTCGGGGTGCCAAAAATAAGCCGTGGGCAAAGCCGCACCCAAAAATAAGATCCTGGAAAAAGGCCACAAAAACGAGTGGGCTATAGCCTTGGGGAGTGGGGCTGGCCAACTTCGTCCGCCGGACTCGGAATGGCGCGAGACTTTACGAGGCACCTCCGTGTGCCAAAAATAAGCCGCGGGTACAGCCGCGGCCAAAAATACCCGCCTGAAGGCCGGGGCGTCAAGTTCGTCCAGCGGGAAAAGGCCACAAAAACGGGTGGGCTATAGCCTTGGGGGGTGGGGCTGGCCAACTTCTTCCGCCGTACTCGGAATGGTGCGAGACTTTGCAAGGCACCTCCGTGTGCTAAAAATAGGCCGCGGGCACAGCCGCGCCCAAAAATACCCGCCCGAAGGCCGGGGCGCCAAGTTCGTCCAGCGGAAAAAGGCCACAAAAATGGGTGTGCTATAGCCTTGGGGGGTGGGGCTGGCCAACTTCGTCCGCCGGACTCGGAATGGCGCGAGACTTTGCGAGGGGCCTCCGTACACCAAAAATAGACCGCGGGCACAGCCGCGCATAAAAATAACCGCCCGAAGGCCGGGGCGCCAAGTTCGTCCAGCGGAAAAAGGCCACAAAAACGGGTGGGCTATAGCCTTGGGGGGTGGGGCTGGCCAACTTCGTCCGCCGGACTCGGAATGGCGCGAGACTTTGCGACGGGCCTCCGTGTGCCAAAAATAGGCCGCGGGCATAGCCGCGCCCAAAAATAACCGCCCGAAGGCCGGGGAGCCAAGTTCGTCCAGCGGAAAAAGGCCACAAAAACGGGTGGGCTATATGTCGTGGCCCAAGCTTCCACATGGCCTGGCCCATGGAGAATTCTAGAGCCATGGAGACTTGTGTAGAGCATGTAGAAATTTCCATTGTAATTAATGTGTTTAGGTGGTAGTTGTGATAACTCTAGAGACTCTCTAGATACTTCTTTGTACTCTATAAATAGGAGAAGGCCTCATTTGGCCAAATAAATCAAAAGCAATATAAAATTCCAGCACACATAGCTTTGTGAGGATTCTATCGAGCAATATAAGTTCTTTCCTCCCATACTTTGTGAGTTAGAGTGAATCCTCTTTCCGCTTCTTGAATCCAGCAACGGATTTGGGTGTAAGGCTGACTTAGGGCCAAGAGAGTGTGAATTTGGCGCCTAAGGCCGCACGGCATAGCGTGGGAACGACTCGGGCCATGACATATAGCCTTGGGGGGTGGAGCTGGCCAACTTCGTCCGCCGGCCTCGGAATGGTGCGAGACTTTGCGAGGCGCCTCCGTGTGCCAAAAATAGGCTACGGGCACAGCCGCACCCATACATACCCACCCGAAGGGCGGGGCGCCAAGTTCGTCCAGCGGAAAAAGGCCACAAAAATGGGTGGGCTATAGCCTTGGGGGGTGGGGCTGGCTAACTTTGTCCGCTGGACTCGGAATGGCGCGAGACTTTGCGAGGCGCCTCCGTGTGCCAAAAATAAGCCGCGGGCACAGCCGAGCCCAAAAATACCCGCCCGAAGGCCGGGGCGCCAAGTTCGTGCAGCGGAAAAGGCCACAAAAACGGGTGGGCAATAGCCTTGGGGGGTGGGGCTGGCCAACTTCGTCCGCCGGACTCGGAATGGCGCGAGACTTTACGAGACACCTCCGTGTGCCAGAAATAGGCCGCGGGCACAACCGCCCCAAAAAATACCCGCCCAAAGGCCGGGGCATCAAGTTCGTCCTGCGGGAAAAGGCCACAAAAACGGGTGGGCTATAGCGTTGGGGGGTGGGGCTGGCCAACTTCGTCCGCCGGACTCGGAATGGAGCGAGACTTTGCGAGGAACTTCCGTGTGCCAAAAATAGGCCACGGGCCCAGTTGCGCCCAAAAATACCCGCCCGAAGGCTGGGGCGCCAAGTTCGTCCAGCGGAAAAAGGCCAGAAAAACGGGTGGGCTATAGCCTTGGGGGGTGGGGCTGGCCAACTTCGTCCGCTGGACTCGGAATGGCGCGAGACTTTGCAAGGCACCTCCGTGTGCCAAAATAGGCCGCGGGCACAGCCGCTCCCAAAAATTCCCGCCCGAAGGCCGGGGCGCCAAGTTCGTCAAGCGGAAAAAGGCCATAAAAACGGGTGGGCTATAGCCTTGGGGGGTGGGGCTGGCCAACTTCGTCCGCCGGACTCGGAATGGCGCGAGACTTTACGAGGCGCCTCCGTGTGCCAAAAATAGGCCGTGGCCACAGCCGCGCCCAAAAATACCCGCCCGAAGGCCGGGGCGCCAAATTCGTCCAGCGGAAAAAGGCCAGAAAAACGGGTGGGCTATAGCCTTGGGGCGTGGGGCTGGCCAACTTCGTCCGCCGGACTCGGAATGGCGTGAGACTTTGCGAGGCACCTCCGTGTGAAAAACATAGGCTGCGGGCACAGCCGCACCCAAAAATACCCGCCCGAAAGACTGGGCGCCAATTCGTCCAGCGGAAAAAGGCCACAAAAACGGGTGGGCTATAGCCTTGGGGGTGGGGCTAGCCAACTTCGTCCGCCGGACTCGGAATGGCGCGAGAATTTGCGAGGCACTATCGTGTGCTAAAATAGGCCTCGGGCACAGCCACGCCCAAAAAAACCCGCCCGAAAGCCGGGGCGCCAAGTTCATCCAGCGGTAAAAGGCCACAAAAACGGGTGGGCTATAGCCTTAGGGGGTGGGGCTGGCCAACTTCGTCCACCGGACTCCGAATGGCGCGTGACTTTGCGAGGGGCATCCGTGTTCCAAAAATAGGCCTCGGGCACAGCCGCGCCCAAAAATACCCCCCCGAAGGCCGGGGCGCCAAGTTCGTCCAGCGGAAAAAGGCGACAAAAACGGATGGGCTATAGCCCTGGGGGGTGGGGCTGGGCCACTTCGTCCGCCGGACTCGGAATGGCACGAGACTTTGCGAGGGGCCTCCGTGTGCCAAAAATAGGCTGCAGGCACAGCCGCGCCCAAAAATAACCGCCCGAAGGACGGGCCGCCAAGTTCATCCAGCGGAAAAAGGCCACAAAAACGGGTGGGATATAGCCTTGGGTGGTGGGGCTGGCAAACTTCGTCCGCCGGACTCGGAATGGCGCGAGACTTTGCAAGGGCCCTCCGTGTCCCAAAAATAGGCCGCGGGCACAGCCGCGCCCAAAAATAACCGCCCGAAGGGCGGGGCGCCAAGTTTGTCCAGCGGAAAAAGACCACAAAAACGGGTGGGCTATAGCCTTGGGGAGTGGGGCTGGCCCACTTCGTCCGCCGGACTCAGAATGGCGCGAGACTTTGCGAGGGGCCTCCGTGTGCCAAAAATAGGCCGCGGGCACAGTCGCGCCAGAAAATAACCGCCCTAAGGCCGGGGCGCCAGGTTCGTCCAGCGGAAAAAGGCCACAAAAACGGGTGGGCTATAGCCTTGGGGGGTGGGGCTGGCCCACTTCGTCCGCCCGACTCGGAATTGCACGAGACTTTGCGAGGGCCCTCCGTGTGCTAAAAATAAGCTGCGGGTACAGCCGCGCCCAAAAATAACCGTCCGAAGGCCGGGGCGCCAAGTTCGTCCAGCGGAAAAAGCCCACAAAAACGGGTGGGATATATCCTTGGGGGGTGGGGCTGGCCCACTTCGTCCGCCGGACTCGGAATGGCGCGAGACTTTACGAGGGGCCTCCGTGTGCCAAAAGTAGGCCGCGGGCACAGCCGCGCCCAAAAATAACCGCCCGAAGGCCAGGGCGCCAAGTTCTTCCAGCAGTAAAAGGCCACAAAAACGGGTGGGCTATAGCCTTGGGGGGTGGGGATGGCCAACTTCGTCCGCCGGACTCGGAATGGTGCGAGACTTTGCGAGGGCCCTCCGTGTGCCAAAAATAGGCCGCGGGCACAGCCGCACCCAAAAATAACCGGCGGAAGGCCGGGACGCCATGTTCGTCCAGCGGAAAAAGGCCACATAAACGGGTGGGCTATAGCCTTGGGGGGTGGGGCTGGCCAACTTCATCCGCCGGACTCGGAATGGCGCGAATCTTTGCGAGGGCCCTCCGTACGCTAAAAATAGGCCGCGGGCACAGCCGCGCCCAAAAATAACTGCCCCAAAACCGGGGCGCCAAGTTCGTCCAGCGGAAAAAGGCCACAAAAACGGGTGGGCTATGGCCTTGGGAGGTGGGGCTGGCCAACTTCGTCCGCCGGACTCGGAATGGCGCGAGACTTTGCGAGGGGCCTCCGTGTGCCAAAAATAGGCTGCAGGCACAGCCGCGCCCAAAAATAACCGCCCGAAGGACGGGCCGCCAAGTTCATCCAGCGGAAAAAGGCCACAAAAACGGGTGGGATATAGCCTTGGGTGGTGGGGCTGGCAAACTTCGTCCGCCGGACTCAGAATGGCGCGAGACTTTGCAAGGGCCCTCTGTGTCCCAAAAATAGGCCGCGGGCACAGCCGCGCCCAAAAATAACCGCCCGAAGGGCGGGGCGCCAAGTTCGTCCAGCGGAAAAAGACCACAAAAACGGGTGGGCTATAGCCTTGGGGAGTGGGGCTGGCCCACTTCGTCCGCCGGACTCAGAATGGCGCGAGACTTTGCGAGGGGCCTCCGTGTGCCAAAAATAGGCCGCGGGCACAGTCGCACCAGAAAATAACCGCCCTAAGGGCGGGGCGCCAAGTTCGTCCAGCGGAAAAAGGCCACAAAAACGGGTGGGCTATAGCCTTGGGGGGTGGGGCTGGCCCACTTCGTCCGCCCGACTCGGAATTGCGCGAGACTTTGCGAGGGCCCTCCGTGTGCCAAAAATAAGCCGCGGGTACAGCCGCGCCCAAAAATAACCGCCCGAAGGCCGGGGCGCCAAGTTCGTCCAGCGGAAAATGCCCACAAAAACGGGTGGGATATATCCTTGGGGGGTGGGGCTGGCCCACTTCGTCCGCCGGACTCGGAATGGCGCGAGACTTTACGAGGGGCCTCCGTGTGCCAAAAATAGGCCGCGGGCACAGCCGCGCCCAAAAATAACCGCCGAAGGCCGGGGCGCCAAGTTCGTCCAGCGGAAAAAGGCAACAAAAACGGGTGGGCTATAGCCTTGGGAGGTGGGGCCGGCCCACTTCGTCCGCCGGACTCGGAATGGCGCGAGACTTTGCGAGGGACCTCCGTGTGCCAAAAATAGGCCACGGGCACAGCCGCGCCCAAAAATAACCGCCCGAAGACCGGGGCGCCAAGTTCGTCCAGCGGAAAAAGGCCACAAAAACGGGTGGGCTCTAGCCTTGGGGGGTGGGGCTGGCCAATTTCGTCCGACGGACTCGGAATGGCGCGAGACATTGCGAGGCGCCTCCGTTTACCAAAAATAGGCCGCGGGCACAGCCGTGCCCAAAAATAACCGCCCGAAGGCCGGGGCGCCAAGTTCTTCCAGCGGAAAAAGGCCACAAAAACGGGTGGGCTATAGCCTTGGGAGGTGGGGCCGGCCCACTTCGTCCGCCGGACTCGGAATGGCGCGAGACTTTACGAGGGGTCTCCGTGTGCCAAAAATAGGCCGCGGGCACAGCCACGCCCAAAAATAACCGCCGAAGGGCGGGGCGCCAAGTTCGTCCAGCGGAAAAAGGCAACAAAAATGGGTGTGCTATAGCCTTGGGGGGTGGGGCTGGCCCACTTCGTCCGCCGGACTCGGAATGGCGCGAGACTTTGCGAGGTGCCTCCGTGTGCCAAAAATAGGCCGCGGGCACAGCCGCGCTTAAAAATACCCGCCCGAAGGCCCGGGCGCCAAGTTCGTCCAACGGAAAGAGGCCACAAAAACGGGTGGGCTATAGCCTTGGGGGTGGGGCTGGCCCACTTCGTCCGCCGGACTCGGAATGGTGCAAGAATTTGCGAGGCGCCTCCGTGTGCCAAAAATAGGCCGCGGGCACAGCCGCACCCAAAAATACCCGCCCGAAGGCCGGGGCGCCAAGTTCGTCCAGCGGAAAATGGCCACAAAAACGGGTGGGCTATAGCCTTGGGTGGTGGGGCTGGCCCACTTCGTCCGCCGGACTCGGAATGGCGCAAGACTTTGCGAGGCACCTCCGTGTGCCAAAAGTAGGCCGCAGGCACAGCCGCGCTTAAAAATACCACCCCGAATGCCGGGGCGCCAAGTTCGTCCAGCGGAAAATGGCCAAAAAAACGGGTGGGCTATAGCCTTGGGGGGCGGGGCTGGCCGACTTCGTCCGCCGGACTCGGAATGGCGCGAGACTTTGCGAGGTGCCTCCGTGTGCCAAAAATAGGCTGCGGGCACAGCCGCGTCCAAAAATACCCGCCCGAAGGCCGGGGCGCCAAGTTCATCCAGTGGAAAAAGGCCACAAAAACGGGTGGTCTATAGCCTTGGGGGATGGGGCTGGCCCACTTCGTCCGCCGCACTCGGAATGGCGTGAGACTTTCTGAGGCACCTCCGTGTGCCAAAAATAGGCCTCGGGCACAGCCGCGCCCAAAAATACCCGCCCGAAGGCCGGGACGCTAAGTTCCTCCAGTGAAAAAAGGCCACAAAAACGGGTGGTCTATAGCCTTGGGGGATGGGGCTGGCCCACTTCGTCCGCCGCACTCGGAATGGCGTGAGACTTTGTGAGGCACCTCCGTGTGCCAAAAATAGGGCTCGGGCACAGCCACGCCCAAAAATACCCGCCCGAAGGCCGGGGCGCCAAGTTCGTCCAGTGGAAAAACGCCACAAAAACGGGTGGGCTATAGCCTTTGGGGGTGGGGCTGGCCCACTTCGTCCGCCGGACTCGGAATGGCGTGAGACTTTGCGAGGCGCCTCCGTGTGCCAAAAATAGGCCGCGGGCACAGCCGCGTCAAAAAATACCGGCCCGAAGGCCGGGGCGCCAAATTCGTCCCGCGGAAAAAGGCCACAAAAACGGGTGGGCTATATCCTTGGGGGGTGGGGCTGGCCCACTTCGTCCGCCAGACTCGGAATGGCGCGAGACTTTGCGAGGCGCCTCTGCGTGCCAAAAATAGGCTTCGGGCACAGCCGCGCCTTAAAATACCCGCCCGAAGGCCGGGGCGCCAAGTTCGTCCAGCGGAAAAAGGCCACAAAAACGGGTGGGGCCATAGCATTGGGGGATGGGGCTGGCCCACTTCGTCCGCCGGACTCGGAATGGCGCGAGACTTTGCGAGGCGCCTCCGTGTGCCAAAAATAGGCCGCGGGCACAGCCGCACCCAAAAATAACCGCCCGACGGCCGGGGCGCCAAGTTCGTCCAGCGGAAAAAGGCCGCAAAAACGGGTGGGCTATAGCCTTGCGAGGTGGGGCTGGCCAACTTCGTCCGCCGGACTAGGAATGGCGCGAGACTTTGCGAGGGCCCTCCGTGTGCTAAAAATAGGCGGCGGGGACAGCCGCGCCCAAAAATAACCACCCGAAGGCCGGGGCGCCAAGTTCGTCCTGCGGAAAAAGCCCACAAAAACGGGTCGGCTGTAGCCTTGGGGGGTGGGGCTGGCCTACTTCGTCCGCCGGACTCGGAATGGCGCGAGACTTTGCGAGGGCCCTCCGTGTGCCAAAAAGAGGCCACAGGCACAACCGCGCCCAAAAATAACGGCCCGAAGGCCGGGACGCCAAGTTCGTCCAGCGGAAAAAGGCAACAAAAACGGGTGGGGCCATAGCATTGGGGGATGGGGCTGGCCAACTTCGTCCGCCGGACTCGGAATGCCGCGAGACTTTGCGAGGCGCCTCCGTGTGCCAAAAATAGGCCGCGGGCACAGCCGCACCCAAAAATAACCGCCTGACGGCCGGGGCGCCAAGTTCGTCCAGCGGAAAAAGGCCGCAAAAACGGGTGGGCTATAGCCTTGCGAGGTGGGGCTGGCCAACTTCGTCCGCCGGACTAGGAATGGCGCGAGACTTTGCGAGGGCCCTCCGTGTGCTAAAAATAGGCGACGGGGACAGCTGCGCCCAAAAATCCCTGCCCGAAGGCCGGGGCGCCAAGTTCGCCCAGCGGAAAAAGCCCACAAAAACGGGTGGGCTATAGCCTTGGGGGGTGGGGCTGGCCCACTTCGTCCGCCGGACTCGGAATGCGGCGAGACTTTGCGAGCGGCCTCCGCGTGCCAAAAATAGGCCGCGGACACAGCCGCGGCCAAAAATAGCCCCCCGAAGGTCGGCGCGCCCAAATCCCCCAGCGGAAAAATAGCCAAAAAACGGGTGGGCTATAGCCTTGGGGGGAGGGGCGGGCCAACTTCGTCCACCGGACTCGGAATGCGGCGAGACTTTGCGAGCGGCCTCTGCGTGACAAAAATAGGCCGAGGGCACAGGCGCGCCCGAAAATAACCGCCCGAAGGCCGGGGCGCCAAGTTCGTCCAGCGGAGAAATGGCCAAAAAACGGGTGGGCTAAAGCCTTGGGGGGAGGGGCTGGCCCACTTCGTCCGCCGGACACGGAATGGGGCGAGAATTTGCGAGCGGCCTCCGCGTACCAAAAATTACCCGTGGGCAGAGCCGCGCCCAAAAATAGCCCCCCGAAGGTTGGCGTGCCCAAACCCCCCAGCGGAAAAATGGCCAAAAACCGGGTGGGCTATAGCCTTGGGGGGAGGGGCGGGCCAACTTCGTCCGCCGGACTCGGAATGGGGCGAGACTTTGTGAGCGGCCTCCGCGTGACAAAAATAGGCCGCGGGCACAGCCACGCCCAAAAATAACCGCCCGAAGGCCGGGGCGCCAAGCTCGTCCAGCGGAAAAATGGCCAAAAAACGGGTGGGCTATAGCCTTGGGGAGAGGGGCTGGCCAACATCGTCCGCCAGACTCGGATAGGGGCGAAACTTTGCGAGCGGCCTCCGCGTGACAAAAATAGGCCGCGGGCACCGCCACGCCCAAAAATAACAGCCCGAAGGACGGGGCGCCAAGTTCGTCCAGCGGAAAAATGGCCAAAAAACGGGTGGGCTATAGCCTTGGGGGGAGGGGCTGGCCAACTTCGTCCGCCGGACTCGGAATGGGGGAGACTTCTCGAGCGGCCTCCGTGTGCCAAACATAGGCCGCGGGCACAGCCGCGCCCAAAAATCACGGCCCAAAGGCCGGGGCGCCAAGTTCATCCAGCGGAAAATAGGCCAAAAAATGGGTGGGCTATAGCCTTGGGAGGAGGGGCTGGCCCACTTCGTCCGCCAGGCTCAGAATGCGGCGAGACTTTGCGAGCGGCCTCCGTGTGCCAAAAATAGGCAGCGGGCACAGCCGCGGCCAAAAATAGCCCCCCAAAGGTCGGCGCGCCCAAACCCCCCAGCGGAAAAATGGCCAAAAAACGGGTGTGCTATAGCCTTGGGGGGAGGAGCTGGCCAACTTCGTCCGCCGGACTCGGAATGCGGCGAGACTTTGCGAACGGCCTCTGCGTGACAAAAATAGGCCGCGGGCACAGGCGCGCCCAAAAATAACCGCACAAAGGCCGGGGCGCCAAGTTCGTCCAGCGGAAAAATGGCCAAAAAACGGGTGGGCTATAGCCTTGGGGGGAGGGACTGGCCAACTTCGTATGACGGACTCGGAATGGGGTGAGACTTTGCGAGCGCCCTCCGCGTGCCAAAAATAGGCCGCGGGCACAGCCGCGCCCAAAAATAACGGCCCAAAGGCCGGGGCGCCAAGTTCATCCAGTGGAAAATTGGCCAAAAAACGGGTGTGCTATAGCCTTGGGGGGAGGGGCTGGCCAACTTCGTCCGCCGGGCTCGGAATGCGGCGAGACTTTGCGAGCAGCCTCCGCGTGCCAAAAATAGGCCGCGGGCACAGCCGCGGCCAAAAATAGCCCCCCGAAGGTCGGCGCGCCCAAACCCCCCAGCGGAAAAATGGCCAAAAAACGGGTGGGCTATAGCCTTGGGGGGAGGAGCAGGCCAACTTCGTCCGCCGGACTCGGAATGCGGCGAGACTTTGCGAGCGGCCTCCGCGTGACAAAAATAGGCCGCGGGCACAGGCGCGCCCAAAAATAACCGCCCAAAGGCCGGGGCGCCAAGTTCGTCCAGCGGAAAAATGGCCAAAAAACGGGTGGGCTATAGCCTTGGGGGGAGGGACTGGCCCACTTCGTCCGCCGGACTCGGAATGGGGTGAGACTTTGCGAGCGGCCTCCGCGTGCCAAAAATAGGCCGCGGGCACAGCCGCGCCCAAAAATAACGGCCCAAAGGCCGGGGCGCCAAGTTCATCCAGCGTAAAATTGGCCAAAAAACGGGTGGGCTATAGCCTTGGGGGGAGGGGCTGGCCAACTTCGTCCGCCGGGCTCGGAATGCGGCGAGACTTTGCAAGCGGCCTCCGCGTGCCAAAAATAGGCCGCGGACACAGCCGCGGCCAAAAATAGCCCCCCGAAGGTCGGCGCGCCCAAACCCCCCAGCGGAAAATTGGCCAAAAAACGGGTGGGCTATAGCCTTGGGGGGAGGGGCTGGCCAACTTCGTCCGCCGGGCTCGGAATGCGGCGAGACTTTGCAAGCGGCCTCCGCGTGCCAAAAATAGGCCGCGGACACAGCCGCGGCCAAAAATAGCCCCCCGAAGGTCGGCGCGCCCAAACCCCCCAGCGGAAAATTGGCCAAAAAACGGGTGGGCTATAGCCTTGGGGGGAGGGGCTGGCCAACTTCGTCCGCCGGGCTCGGAATGCGGCGAGACTTTGCGAGCAGCCTCCGCGTGCCAAAAATAGGCCGCAGGCACAGCCGCGGCCAAAAATAGCCCCCCGAAGGTCGGCGCGCCCAAACCCCCCTGCGGAAAAATGGCCAAAAAACGGGTGGGCTATAGCCTTGGGGGGAGGAGCTGGCCAACTTCGTCCGCCGGACTCGGAATGCAGCGAGACTTTGCGAGTGGCCTCCGCATGACAAAAATAGGCCGCGGGCACAGGCGCGCCCAAAAATAACCACCCAAAGGCCGGGGCGCCAAGTTCGTCCAGCGGAAAAATGGCCAAAAAACGGGTGGGCTATAGCCTTGGGGGGAGGGACTGGCCCACTTCGTCCGCCGGACTCAGAATGGGGTGAGACTTTGTGAGCGGCCTCTGCGTGCCAAAAATAGGCCGCGGGCACAGCCGCGCCCAAAAATAACGGCCCAAAGGCCGGGGCGCCAAGTTCATCCAGCGGAAAATTGGCCAAAAAACGGGTGGGCTATAGCCTTGGGGGGAGGGGCTGGCCAACTTCGTCCGCCGGGCTCGGAATGCGGCGAGACATTGCGAGCGGCCTCCGCGTGCCAAAAATAGGCTGCGAACACAGCCGCGGCCAAAAATAGCCCCCCGAAGGTCGGCGCGCCCAAACCCCCCAGCGGAAAAATGGCCAAAAAACGGGTGGGCTATAGCCTTGGGGGGAGGGGCTGGCCAGCTTCGTCCACCAGACTCGGAATGCGGCGACACTTTGCGAGCGGCCTCCGCGTGACAAAAATAGGCCGAGGGCACAGGCGCGCCCGAAAATAACCGCCCGAAGGCCGGGGCGCCAAGTTCGTCCAGCGGAGAAATGGCCAAAAAACGGGTGGGCTAAAGCCTTGGGGGGAGGGGCTGGCCAACTTCGTCCGCCGGACACGGAATGGGGCGAGAATTTGCGAGCGGCCTCCGCGTACCAAAAATTAGCCGTGGACAGAGCCGCGCCCAAAAATAGCCCCCCGAAGGTCGGCGCGCCCAAACCCCCCAGCGGAAAAATGGCCAAAAACCGGGTGGGCTATAGCCTTGGGGGGAGGGGCGGGCCAACTTCGTCCGCCGGACTCAGAATGGGGCGAGACTTTGCGAGTGGCCTCCACGTGATAAAAATAGGCCGCGGGCACAGCGACGCCCAAAAATAACCGCCCGAAGGCCCTGGCGCCAAGTTCGTCCATCGGAAAAAGGCCACAAAAACGGGTGGGCTATAGTCCTGGGGGGTGGGGCTGGCCCACTTCGTCCGCCGGACTCGGAATGGCGAGAGTCTTTGCGAGCGATCTCCGTGTGCCAAAAATAGGCCGCGGGCACAGCGACGTCCAAAAATAACCGCCCGAAGGCCCGGGCGCCAAGTTCGTCCAATGGAAAATGGCCACAAAAACGGGTGGGCTATAGCCTTGTGGGGTGGGGCTGCCCAACTTCGTCCGCCGGACTAGGAATGGCGCGAGACTTTGTGAGCTGCCTCCGTGTTCCAAAAATAGGCCGCGGGCACAGCCGCGCCCAAAAATAACCGCCCGAAGGCCGGGGCGCCAACTTCGTCCAGCGGAAAAAGGCTACAAAAACGGGTGGGCTATAGCCTTGGGGGGTGGGGCTGGCCCACTTCATCCGCCAGACTCAGAATGACGCGAGACTTTGCGAGGGGCCTCCAAGTGCCAAAAATAGGCCGCGGGCACAGCCGTACCCAAAAATAACCACACGAACGCCGGGGCGCCAAGTTCGAACAGCGGAAAAAGGCCACAAAAACGGGTGGGCTATAGCCTTGGGAGGTGGGGCTGGCCAACTTCGTCCGCCGGACTCGGAACAGCGCGAGACTTTACGAGGGGCCTCCGTGTGCCAAAAATAGTCCGTGGGCACAGCCGCGCCCAAAAATAACCGCCCGAAGACCGGGGCGCCAAGTTCGTCCGGCGGAAAAAGGCCACAAAAACGGGTGGGCTATAGCCTTGGTGGGTGGGGCTGGCCCACTTCGTCCGCCGGACTCGGAATGGCGTGAGACTTTGCGAGGGCCCTCCGTGTACCAAAAATAGGCCGCGGGCACAGCCGCGCCAAAAAATAACCGCCCGATGGCCGGGGCGCCAAGTTCGTCCAGCGGAAAAAGGCCACAAAAACGGGTGGGCTATAGCCTTGGGAGGTGGGGCTGGCCAACCTCGTCCGCCGGGCTCAGAATGGCGCGAGACTTTGCGAGGGCCCTCCGTGTGCCAAAAATAGACCGCGGGCACAGCCGCGCCCAAAAATAACCACCCGAAGGCCGGGGCGCCAAGTTCGTCCAGCGGAAAAAGCCCACAAAAACGGGTCGGCTGTAGCCTTGGGGGGTGGGGCTGGCCTACTTAGTCCGCCGGACTCGGAATGGCGCGAGACTTTGCGAGGGCCCTCCGTGTGCCAAAAAGAGGCCACAGGCACAACCGCGCCCAAAAATAACCGCACGAAGGCCGGGACGCCAAGTTCGTCCAGCGGAAAAAGGCCACAAAAACGGGTGGGCTATAGCCTTGGGAGGTGGGGCTGGCCGACTTCGTCCGCTAGACTCGGAATGGCGCGAGACTTTGCGAGGGGAATCCATGTGCCAAAAATAGGCCGCGGACACAGCCGCGCCCAAAAATAACCGCCAGAAGGCCGGGGCGCCAAGTTCGTCCAGCGGAAAAAGGGCACAAAAACGGGTGGGCTATAGGCTTGGGAGGCGGGGCTGGCCAACTTCGTCCGCCGAACTCGGAATGGGGCGAGACTTTGCGAGCGGGGTCCGTGTGCCAAAAATAGGCCGCGGGAACAGCCGCGCCCAAAAATAACCGCCCGAAGGCCGGGGCGCCAAGTTCGTCCAGCGGAAAAAGGCCGCAAAAACGGGTGGGCTATAGCCTTGGGAGGTGGGGCTGGCCAACTTCGTCCGCCGGACTCGGAATGGTGCGGGACTTTGCGAGGGGCCTCCGTGTGCCAAAAATAGGATACGGGCACAGCCGCGACCAAAAATAACCGCCCGAAGGCCGGGACGCTAAGTTCGTCCAGCGGAAAAAGGCCACAAAAACGGGTGGGCTATCGCCTTGGGAGGTGGGGCCGGCCCACTTCGTCCACCGGACTCGGAATGGCGAGAGACTTTGCGAGGGGACTCTGTGTGCCAAAAATAGGCCGTGGGCACACCGCGCCCAAAAATAACCGCCCGAAGGCCGGGGCGCCAAGTTCGTCCAGCGGAAAAAGGCCACAAAAACGGGTGGGCTATAGTCTTGGGGGGTGGGGCTGGCCAACTTCGTCCGCCGGACTCGGAATTGCGCGAGACTTTGTGAGGGGCCTCCGTGTGCCAAAAATAGGCCGCGGGCACAGCCGCACCCAAAAATAACCGCCCGACGGCCGGGGCGCCAAGTTCGTCCAGCGGAAAAAGGCCGCAAAAACGGGTGGGCTATAGCCTTGCGAGGTGGGGCTGGCCAACTTCGTCCGCCGGACTAGGAATGGCGCGAGACTTTGCGAGGGCCCTCCGTGTGCTAAAAATAGGCGGCGGGGACAGCCGCACCCAAAAATAACCGCCCGAAGGCCGGGGCGCCAAGTTCATCCAGCGGAAAAAGGCCACAAAAACGGGTCGGCTGTAGCCTTGGGGGGTGGGGCTGGCCTACTTTGTCCGCCGGACTCGGAATGGCGCGAGACTTTGCGAGGGCCCTCCGTGTGCCAAAAAGAGGCCACAGGCACAGCCGCGCCCAAAATTAACCACCCGAAGGCCGGGGCGCCAAGTTCGTCCAGCGGAAAAAGCCCACAAAAACGGGTCGGCTGTAGCCTTGGGGGGTGGGGCTGGCCTACTTCGTCCGCCGGACTCTGAATGGCGCGAGACTTTGCGAGGGCCCTCCGTGTGCCAAAAAGAGGCCACAGGCACAACCGCGCCCAAAAATATCCGCCCGAAGGCCGGGACGCCAAGTTCGTCCAGCGGAAAAAGGCCACAAAAACGGGTGGGCTATAGCCTTGGGAGGTGGGGCTGGCCGACTTCGTCCGCCAGACTCGGAATGGCGCGAGACTTTGCGAGGGGACTCCATGTGCCAAAAATAGGCCGCGGGCACAGCCGCGCCCAAAAATAACCGCTCGAAGGCCGGGGCGCCAAGTTCGTCCAGCGGAAAAAGGCCACAAAAACGGGTGGGCTATAGTCTTGGGGGGTGGGGCTGGCCAACTTCGTCCGCCGGACTCGGAATTGCGCGAGACTTTGTGAGGGGCCTCCGTGTGCCAAAAATAGGCCGCGGGCACAGCCGCACCCAAAAATAACCGCCCGACGGCCGGGGCGCCAAGTTCGTCCAGCGGAAAAAGGCCGCAAAAACGGGTGGGCTATAGCCTTGCGAGGTGGGGCTGGCCAACTTCGTCCGCCGGACTAGGAATGGCGCGAGACTTTGCGAGGGCCCTCCGTGTGCTAAAAATAGGCGGCGGGGACAGCCGCGCCCAAAAATAACCGCCCGAAGGCCGGGGCGCCAAGTTCGTCCAGCGGAAAAAGGCCACAAAAACGGGTCGGCTGTAGCCTTGGGGGGTGGGGCTGGCCTACTTCGTCCGCCGGACTCGGAATGGCGCGAGACTTTGCGAGGGCCCTCCGTGTGCCAAAAAGAGGCCACAGGCACAGCCGCGCCCAAAAATAACCACCCGAAGGCCGGGGCGCCAAGTTCGTCCAGCGGAAAAAGCCCACAAAAACGGGTCGGCTGTAGCCTTGGGGGGTGGGGCTGGCCTACTTCGTCCGCCGGACTCTGAATGGCGCGAGACTTTGCGAGGGCCCTCCGTGTGCCAAAAAGAGGCCACAGGCACAACCGCGCCCAAAAATAACCGCCCGAAGGCCGGGACGCCAAGTTCGTCCAGCGGAAAAAGGCCACAAAAACGGGTGGCCTATAGCCTTGGGAGGTGGGGCTGGCCGACTTCGTCCGCCAGACTCGGAATGGCGCGAGACTTTGCGAGGGGACTCCATGTGCCAAAAATAGGCCGCGGGCACAGCCGCGCCCAAAAATAACCGCCAGAAGGCCGGGGCGCCAAGTTCGTCCAGCGGAAAAAGGCCACAAAAACGGGTGGGCTATAGCCTTGGGAGGCGGGGCTGGCCGACTTCGTCCGCCGAACTCGGAATGGGGCGAGACTTTGCGAGCGGGGTCCATGTGCCAAAAATAGGCCGCGGGCACAGCCGCGCCCAAAAATAACCGCCCGAAGGCCGGGGCGCCAAGTTCGTCCAGCGGAAAAAGGCCGCAAAAACGGGTGGGATAGCCTTGGGAGGTGGGGCTGGCCAACTTCGTCCGCCGGACTCGGAATGGCGCGGGACTTTGCGAGGGGCCTCCGTGTGCCAAAAATAGGATGCGGGCACAGCCGCGACCAAAAATAACCGCCCGAAGGCCGGGACGCCAAGTTCGTCCAGCGGAAAAAGGAGACAAAAACGGGTGGGCTATAGCCTTGGGTGGTGGGGCTGGCCAACTTCGTCCGCCGGACTCGGAATGGGGCGAGAATTTGCGAGCGGCCTCCGCGTACCAAAAATAGACCGTGTGCACACCGCGCCCAAAAATAACCGCCCGAAGGCCGGGGCGCCAAGTTCGTCCAGCGGAAAAAGGCCACAAAAACGGGTGGGCTATAGTCTTGGGGGGTGGGGCTGGCCAACTTCGTCCGCAGGACTCGGAATGGTGCGGTACTTTGCGAGGGGCCTCCATGTGCCAAAAATAGGATGCGGGCACAGCCGCAACCAAAAATAACCGCCCGAAGGCCGGGGCGCCAAGTTCGTCCAGCGGAAAAAGGCCACAAAAACGGGTGGGCTATAGCCTTGGGTGGTGGGGCTGGCCAACTTCGTCCGCCGGACTCGGAATAGCGCGAGACTTTGCAAGGGCCCTTCGTGTGCCAAAAATAGGCCGCGGAGACAGCCGCGCCAAAAATAACCGACCGAAGGCCGGGGCGCCAAGTTCGTCAGGTGGAAAAAGGCCACAAAAACGAGTGGGCTATCGCCTTGGGAGGTGGGGCTGGCCAACTTCGTCCGCCGGACTCGGATTGGCGCGAGACTTTGCGAGGGCCCTCCGTGTACCAAAAATAGGCTGCAGGCACAGCCACACCCAAAAATAACCGCCCGAAGGCCGGGGCGCCAAGTTCGTCCAGCGGAAAAAGGCCACAAAAACGGATGGGCTATAGCCTTGGGTGGTGGGGCTGGCCAACTTCGTCCGCCGGCCTCGGAATGACGCGGGACTTTGTGAGGGGCCTCCGTATGGCAAAAATAGGATGCGGACACAGCCGCGACCAAAAATAACCGCCCGAAGGCCGGGGCGCCAAGTTCGTCCAGCGGAAAAAGGCCACAAAAACGGGTGGGCTATAGCCTTGGGGGGTGGGGCTGGCCAACTTCGTCCGCCGGACTCGGAATAGCGCGAGACTTTGCGAGGGGCCGCCGTGTGCCAAAAATAGGTCGCGGAGACAGCCGCACCAAAAATAACCGACGAAGGCCGGGGCGCCAAGTTCGTCAGGCGGAAAAAGGCCACAAAAACGAGTGGGCTATCGCTTTGGGAGGTGGGGCTGGCCCACTTCGTCCGCCAGACTCCGAATGGCGAGAGACTTTGCGAGGGGACTCCGTGTGCCAAAAATAGGCCGCGGCCACAGCCGCGTTCAAAAATAACCGCCCGAAGGCCGGGGCGCCAAGTTCGTCCAGTGGAAAAAAGGTCACAAAAACGGGTGGGCTATAGCCTTGGGAGGTGGGGCTGGCCAACTTCGTCCGCCGGAATCGTAATGGCGCAAGACTTTGCGAGTGGCCTCCATGTGCCAAAAATAAGCCGCGGGCACAGCCCCGCCCGAAGGCCGGGGCGCCAAGTTCGTCCAGCGGAAAAAGGCCACAAAAACGGGTGGGCTATAGCCTTGGGAGGTGGGGCTGGCCAACTTCGTCCGCCGGACTCGGAATGGGACGAGACTTTGCGAGGGCCCTCTGTGTGCCAAAAATAGGCCGCGGACACAGCCACGCCCAAAAATAACAGCCCGAAGGCCGGGGCGACAAGTTCGTCCAGCGGAAAAAGGCCACAAAAACGGGTAGGCTATAGCCTTGGGGGGTTGGGCTGGCCAACTTCGTCCGCCGGTCTCGGAATGGCGCGAGACTTTGCGAGGGGCCTCCGTGTACCAAAAATAGGGCGCGGGCACAGCCGCGCCCAAAAATAACCGCCCGAAGGCCGGGGCGCCATGTTCATCCAGCGGAAAAAGGCCAAAAAAACGGGTGGGCTATAGCCTTGGGGGGTGGGGCTGGCCCACTTCGTCCGCCGGACTCGGAATGGCGCGAGACTTTGCGAGGGCCCTCCGTGTTCCAAAAATATGCAGCGGGCACGGCAGTGCCCAAAATTAACAGCCCGAAGGCCGGGGCGCCAAGTTCGTCCAGCGGAAAAGGGCCACAAAAATGGATGGGCTATAGCCTTGGGGGGTGGGGCTGCCCAACTTCGTCCGCCGGACTCGGAATGGTACGAGACTTTGCGAGGGGCCTCCGTGTGCCAAAAATAGGCCGCGGACACAGCCACGCCCAAAAATAACAGCCCGAAGGCCAGGGCGCCAAGTTCGTCCAGCGGAAAAAGGCCACAAAAACGGGTTGGCTATTGCCTTGGGAGGTGGGGCTGGCCAACTTCGTCCGCCGGTCTCGGAATGGCGCGAGACTTTGCGAGGGGCCTCCGTGTACCAAAAATAGGCCACGGGCACAGCCGTGCCCAAAAATAACCGCCCGAAGGCCGGGGCGCCATGTTCATCCAGCGGAAAAAGGCCAAAAAAACGGGTGGGCTATAGCCTTCGGGGGTGGGGCTGGCCCACTTTGTCCGCCGGACTCGGAATGGCGCGAGAGTTTGCGAGGGCCCTCCGTGTTCCAAAAATATGCCGCGGGCACGGCCGTGCCCAAAATTAACAGCCCGAAGGCCGGGGCGCCAAGTTCGTCCAGCGGAAAAGGGCCACAAAAACGGATGGGCTATAGCCTTGGGGGGTGGGGCTGGCCAACTTCGTCCGCCGGACTCAGAATGGTACGAGACTTTGCGAGGGGCCTCCGTGTGCCAAAAAAAGGCCGCGGGCACAGCCGCGCCCAAAAATAACCGCCCGAAGGCCAGGGCGTCAAGTTCGTCCAGCGGAAAAAGGCCACAAAAACGGGTTGGCTATTGCCTTGGGAGGTGGGGCTGGCCAACTTCATCCGCCGGACTCGGAATGGCGTGAAACTTTGCGAGGGGCCTCCGTGTGCCAAACATAGGCGGCGGCCACAGCCGCGTCCAAAAATAACCGCCCGAAGGCCGGGGCGCCAAGTTCGTCCAGCGGAAAAAAGGTCACAAAAACGGGTGGGCTATAGCCTTGGGAGGTGGGGCTGGCCAACTTCGTCCGCCGGAATCGTAATGGCGCAAGACTTTGCGAGTGGCCTCCATGTGCCAAAAATAAGCCGCGGGCACAGCCCCGCCCGAAGGCCGGGTCGCCAAGTTCGTCCAGCGGAAAAAGGCCACAAAAACGGGTGGGCTATAGTCCTGGGGGGTGGGGCTGGCCCACTTCGTCCGCCGGACTCGGAATGGCGAGAGTCTTTGCGAGGGCTCTCCGTGTGCCAAAAATAGGCCGCGGGCACAGCGACGTCCAAAAATAACCGCCCGAAGGCCCGGGCGCCAAGTTCGTCCAATGGAAAAAGGCCACAAAAACGGGTGGGCTATAGCCTTGTGGGGTGGGGCTGCCCAACTTCGTCCGCCGGACTAGGAATGGCGCGAGACTTTGTGAGGGGCCTCCGTGCTCCAAAAATAGGCCGCGGGCACAGCCGCGCCCAAAAATAACCGCCCGAAGGCCGGGGCGCCAACTTCGTCCAGCGGAAAAAGGCCACAAAAACGGGTGGGCTATAGCCTTGGGAGGTGGGGCTGGCCAACTTCGTCCGCCGGACTCGGAATGGGACGAGACTTTGCGAGGGCCCTCTGTGTGCCAAAAATAGGCCGCGGACACAGCCACGCCAAAAAATAACAGCCCGAAGGCCGGGGCGACAAGTTCGTCCAGCGGAAAAAGGCCACAAAAACGGGTGGGCTATAGCCTTGGGGGTTGGGCTGGCCAACTTCGTCCGCCAGTCTCGGAATGGCGCAGGACTTTGCGAGGGGCCTCTGTGTACCAAAAATAGGCCACGGGCACAGCCGCGCCCAAAAATAACCGCCCGAAGGCCGGGGCGCCATGTTCATCCAGCGGAAAAAGGCCAAAAAAACGGGTGGGCTATAGCCTTGGGGGGTGGGGCTGGCCCACTTCGTCCGCCGGACTCGGAATGGTGCGAGACTTTACGAGGGCCCTCCGTGTTCCAAAAATATGCCGCGGGCACGGCCGTGCCCAAAATTAACAGCCCGAAGGCCGGGGCGCCAAGTTCGTCCAGCGGAAAAGGGCCACAAAAACGGATGGGCTATAGCCTTGGGGGGTGGGGCTGGCCAACTTCGTCCGCCGGACTCGGAATGGTACGAGACTTTGCGAGGGGCCTCCGTGTTCCAAAAATAGGCCGCGGGCACAGCCGCGCCCAAAAATAACCGCCCGAAGGCCAGGGCGCCAAGTTCGTCCAGCGGAAAAAGGCCACAAAAACGGGTTGGCTATTGCCTTGGGAGGTGGGGCTGGCCAACTTCATCCGCCGGACTCGGAATGGCGCGAAACTTTGCGAGGGGCCTCCGTGTGCCAAAAATAGGCCGTGGCCATAGCCGCATCCAAAAATAACCGCCCGAAGGCCGGGGCGCCAAGTTCGTCCAGCGGAAAAAAGGTCACAAAAACGGGTGGGCTATAGCCTTGGGAGGTGGGGCTGGCCAACTTCGTCCGCCGGAATCGTAATGGCGCAAGACTTTGCGAGTGGCCTCCATGTGCCAAAAATAAGCCGCGGGCACAGCCACGCCCGAAGGCCGGGTCGCCAAGTTCGTCCATCGGAAAAAGGCCACAAAAACGGGTGGGCTATAGTCCTGGGGGTTGGGGCTGGCCCACTTCGTCCGCCGGACTCGGAATGGCGAGAGTCTTTGCGAGGGCTCTCCGTGTGCCAAAAATAGGCCGCGGGCACAGCGACGTCCAAAAATAACCGCCCGAAGGCCCGGGCGCCAAGTTCGTCCAATGGAAAAAGGCCACAAAAACGGGTGGGCTATAGCCTTGTGGGGTGGGGCTGCCCAACTTCGTCCGCCGGACTAGGAATGGCGCGAGACTTTGCGAGGGGCCTCCGTGTTCCAAAAATAGGCCGCGGCCACAGCCGCGCCCAAAAATAACCACCCGAAGGCCGGGGCGCCAACTTCGTCCAGCGGAAAAAGGCCACAAAAACGGGTGGGCTATAGCCTTGGGGGGTGGGGCTGGCCCACTTCATCCGCCAGACTCGGAATGACGCGAGACTTTGCGAGGGGCCTCCGTGTGCCAAAAATAGGCCGCGGGCACAGCCGTACCCAAAAATAACCGCCCGAACGCCGGGGCGCCAAGTTCGTCCAGCGGAAAAAGGCCACAAAAATGGGTGGGCTATAGCCTTGGGAGGTGGGGCTGGCCAACTTCGTCCGCCGGACTCGGAACAGCGCGAGACTTTACGAGGGGCCTCCGTGTGCCAAAAATAGTCCGTGGGCACAGCCGCGCCTAAAAATAACCACCCGAAGACCGAGGCGCCAAGTTCGTCCGGCGGAAAAAGGCCACAAAAACGGGTGGGCTATAGCCTTGGTGGGTGGGGCTGGCCCACTTCGTCCGCCGGACTCTGAATGGCGTGAGACTTTGCGAGGGCCCTCCGTGTGCCAAAAATAGGCCACGGCCACAGCCGCGGCCAAAAATAACCACCCGAAGGCCGGGGCGCCAAGTTCGTCCAGCGGAAAAAGCCCACAAAAACGGGTCGGCTGTAGCCTTGGGGGGTGGGGCTGGCCCACTTCGTCCGCCGGAATCGTAATGGCGCAAGACTTTGCGAGTGGCCTCCATGTGCCAAAAATAAGCCGCGGGCACAGCCCCGCCCGAAGGCCGGGGCGCCAAGTTCGTCCAGCGGAAAAAGGCCACAAAAACGGGTGGGCTATAGCCTTGGGAGGTGGGGCTGGCCGACTTCGTCCGCCGGACTCGGAATGGGACGAGACTTTGCGAGGGCCCTCTGTGTGCCAAAAATAGGCCGCGGACACAGCCACGCCCAAAAATAACAGCCCGAAGGCCGGCGCGACAAGTTCGTCCAGTGGAAAAAGGCCACAAAAACGGGTGGGCTATAGCCTTGGGGGGTTGGGCTGGCCAACTTCGTCCGCCGGTCTCGGAATGGCGCAGGACTTTGCGAGGGGCCTCCGTGTACCAAAAATAGGCCGCGGGCACAGCCGCGCCCAAAAATAACCGCCCGAAGGCCGGGGCGCCATGTTCATCCAGCGGAAAAAGGCCAAAAAAACGGGTGGGCTATAGCCTTGGGGGGTGGGGCTGGCCCACTTCGTCCGCCGGACTTGGAATGGCGCGAGACTTTGCGAGGGCCCTCCGTGTTCCAAAAATATGCCGCGGGCACGGCCGTTCCCAAAATTAACAGCCCGAAGGCCGGGGCGCCAAGTTCGTCCAGCGGAAAAGGGCCACAAAAACGGATGGGCTATAGCCTTGGGGGGTGGGGCTGGCCAACTTCGTCCGCCGGACTCGGAATGGTACGAGACTTTGCGAGGGGCCTCCGTGTGCCAAAAATAGGCCCCGGGCACAGCCGCGCCCAAAAATAACCTCCCGAAGGCCAGGGCGCCAAGTTCGTCCAGCGGAAAAAGGCCACAAAAACGGGTTGGCTATTGCCTTGGGAGGTGGGGCTGGCCAACTTCATCCGCCGGACTCGGAATGGTGCGAAACTTTGCGAGGGGCCTCCGTGTGCCAAAAATAGGCCGTGGCCATAGCCGCATCCAAAAATAACCGCCCGAAGGCCGGGGCGCCAAGTTCGTCCAGCGGAAAAAAGGTCACAAAAACGGGTGGGCTATAGCCTTGGGAGGTGGGGCTGGCCAACTTCGTCCGCCGGAATCGTAATGGCGCAAGACTTTGCGAGTGGCCTCCATGTGCCAAAAATAAGCCGCGGGCACAGCCCCGCCCGAAGGCCGGGTCGCCAAGTTCGTCCAGCGGAAAAAGGCCACAAAAACGGGTAGGCTATAGCCTTGGGAGGTGGGGCTGGCCAACTTCGTCCGCCGGACTCGGAATGGCACGAGACTTTGCGAGGGCCCTCCGTGTGCCAAAAATAGGCCGCGGACACAGCCACGTCCAAAAATAACAGCTCGAAGGCCGGGGCGACAAGTTCGTCCAGCGGAAAAAGGCCACCAAAACGGGTGGGCTATAGCCTTGGGGGGTTGGGCTGGCCCACTTCGTCCGCCGGTCTCGGAATGGCACGAGACTTTGCGAGGGGCCTCCGTGTACCAAAAATAGGCCGCGGGCACAGCCGCGCCCAAAAATAACCGCCCGAAGGCCGGGGCGCCAAGTTCGTCCAGCGGAAAAAGGCCACAAAAACGGGTGGGCTATAGCCTTGGGAGGTGGGGCTGGCCCACTTCGTCCGCCCGACTCGGAATGTTACGAGACTTTGCGAGGGCCCTCCGTGTGCTAAAAATAGGCCGCGGGCACAGCCGCACCCAAAAATAACCACCCGAAGGCCGGGGCGACAAAAAGGCCACAAAAACGGGTGGGCTATAGGCTTGGGGGGTTGGTTTGGACAACCTCATCCCCCGGACTCGGAATGGCGCGAGACTTTGCGAGGGGCCTCTGTGTGCCAAAAATGGGCCACGGGCACAGCCGCGCCCAAAATTAACCGCCCGAAGACCGGGGCGCCAAGTTCGTCCAGCGGAAAAAGGCTAGAAAAACGGGTGGGCTATAGCCTTGGGAAGTGGGGCTGGCCAACTTCGTCTGCCGGACTCGGAATGGCGCAAGACTTTGTGAGGGGCCTCCGTGTGCCAAAAATAGGCCACGGGCACAGCTGCGCCCAAAAATAACAGCCCGAAGGCCGGGGCGCCAAGTTCGTCCAGCGGAAAAAGGCCACAAAAACGGGTGGGCTATAGCCTTGGGGGGTGGGGCTGGCCTACTTCGTCCGCCGGACTCGGAATGGCGCGAGACTTTGCGAGGGGCCGCCGTGTGCCAAAAATAGGCCGCAGGCATAGCCGCGCCCAAAATTATCCTCCCGAAGGCCGGGGCGCCATGTTCATCCAGCGGAAAAAGTCCAAAAAAACGGGTGGGCTATAGCCTTGGGGGGTGGGGCTGGCCCACTTCGTCCGCCGGACTCGGAATGGCGCGAGACTTTACGAGCAGCCTCCGCGTGCCAAAAATAGGCCGCGGGCAAAGCCGTACCAAAAAATAACCACCCGAAGGTCGGCGCGCCCAAACCCCCCAGCGGAAAAATGGCCAAAAAACGGGTGGGCTATAGCCTTGGGGGGAGGGGCTGGCCAACTTCGTCCGCCGGACTCGGAATGGGGCGAGACATTGAGAGCGGCCTCCGCGTACCAAAAATAGGCCGCGGGCCCAGCCGCGCCCAAAAATAAACCCCCGAAGGTCGGCGCGCCCAAACCCCCCAGCGGAAAAATGGCCAAAAAACGGGTGGGCTATAGCCTTGGGGGGAGGGGCTGGCCAACTTCGTCCGCCGGACTCGGAATAAGGCGAGACTTTACGAGCGGCCTCCGCATGCCAAAAATAGGCCGCGGGCACAGCCGCGCCCAAAAATAACCCCCCGAAGGTCGGCGCGCCCAAACACCCCAGCAGAAAAATGGCCAAAAAACAGGTGGGCTATAGCCTTGGGGGGAGGGGCTGGCCAACTTCGTCCGCCGGACTCGGAATGGGGCGAGACTTTTCGAGCGGCCTACGTGAGCCAAAAATGGGCCGCGGGCACAGCCGTAATCAAAAATAACCCCCCGAAGATCGGCGCACCCAAACCCCCCAGCGGAAAAATGGCCAAAAAACGGGTGGGTTATAGCCTTGGGAGCAGGGGCTGGCCAACTTCGTCCGCCGGACTCGGAATGGGGCGAGACTTTGCGAGCGGCCTCAGCGTGCTAAAAATAGGCCGCGGGCACAGCCGCGCCGAAAAATAACCCCCCGAAGATCGGCGCGCCCAACCCCCCCAGCGGAAAAATGGCCAAAAAACGGGTGGGCTATAGCCTTGGGGGTAGGGGCTGGCCAACTTCGTCCGCCGGACTCGGAATGGGGCGAGACTTTTCGAGCGGCCTCCGCCTGCCAAAAATAGTCTGCGGGCACAGCCGCGCCCAAAAATATCCCCCCGAAGGTCGGCGCGCCCAAACCCCCCAGCGGAAAAATGGCCAAAAAACGGGTGGGCTATAGCCTTGGGGGGAGGGGCCGGCCAACTTCCTCCGCCGGTCTCGGAATAGGGCGAGACTTTGCGAGCGTCCTCCGCGTGCCAAAAATAGGTCGCGGCCACAGTCGCGCCCAAAATAACCCCCCGACGGACGGCGCGCCCAAAACCCCCAGCGGAAAAATGGCCAAAAAACGGGTGGGCTATCGCCTTGGTGGGGGGCGCGGGCGAAGTTCGTCCGCCGGACTCGGAATGGGGCGAGACTTTGCGAGGGGCCTCGGGGTGCCAAAAATAAGCCGCGGGCAAAGCCGCGCCCAAAAATAAGCGCCCGAAGATCGCGGTGCAAAAATCCCTCAGCGGAAAAATGGCCAAAAAACGGGTGGGCTATAGCCTTGGTGGGGGGCGCGGGCGAAGTTCGTCTGCCGGACTCGGAATGGGGCGAGACTTTGCGAGGGACCTCGGGGTGCCAAAAAGAATCCGCGGGCAAAGCCGCGCCCAAAAATAAGCACCCGAAGGTCGTGGTGCCAAAACCCCCCAGCGGAAAAATGGCAAAAAAACGGGTGGGCTATAGCCTTGGTGGGTGGCGCGGGCGAAGTTCGTCCGCCGGACTCGGAATGGCGCGAGACTTTGCGAGGGGCCTCGAGATGCCAAAAATAAGCCGCGGCCAAAGGTGCGCCCAAAAATAAGTGCCCGAAGGTCGTGGTGCCAAAACCCCCGAGCGGAAAAATGGCCAAAAAACGGGTGGGCTATAGCCTTGGTGGGGGGCGCGGGCGAAGTTCGTCCGCCGGACTCGGAATGGGGCGAGACTTTGCGAGGGGCCTCGGGATACCAAAAATAAGCCGCGGGCAAAACCGCGCCCAAAAATAAGCGCCCGAAGATCGTGGTGCCAAAACCCCCCAGCGGAAAAATGGCCAAAAAACGGGTGGGCTATAGCCTTGGGGGGAGGGGCTGGCCAACTTCGTCCGCCGGACACGGAATGGGGCGAGACTTTGCGAGCGGCCTCTGCATGCCAAAAATAGGCCGCGGGTACAGCCGCGCCCAAAAATAACCCCCCGAAGGTCGGCGCGCCCAAACACCCCAGCAGAAAAATGGCCAAAAAACGGGTGGGCTATAGCCTTGGGGGGAGGGGCTGGCCAACTTCGTCTGCCGGACTCGGAATGGGGCGAGACTTTTCGAGCGGCCTACGTGAGCCAAAAATAGGCCACGGGCACAGCCGCACTCAAAAATAACCCCCCGAAGATCGGCGCACCCAAACCCCCCAGCGGAAAAATGGCCAAAAAACGGGTGGGTTATAGCCTTGGGAGCAGGGGCTGGCCAACTTCGACCGCCGGACTCGGAATGGGGCGAGACTTTTCGAGCGGCCTCCGCCTGCCAAAAATAGGCTGCGGGCACAGCCGCGCCCAAAAATATCCCCCCGAAGGTCGGCGCGCCCAAACCCCCCAGCGGAAAAATGGCCAAAAAACGGGTGGGCTATAGCCTTGGGGGGAGGGGCTGGCCAACTTCCTCCGCCGGTCTCGGAATAGGGCGAGACTTTGCGAGCGTCCTCCGCGTGCCAAAAATAGGTCGCGGCCACAGTCGCGCCCAAAATAACCCCCCGACGGACGGCGCGCCCAAAACCCCCAGCGGAAAAATGGCCAAAAAACGGGTGGGCTATCGCCTTGGTGGGGGGCGCGGGCGAAGTTCGTCCGCCGGACTCGGAATGGGGCGAGACTTTGCGAGGGGCCTCGGGGTGCCAAAAATAAGCCGCGGGAAAAGCCGCGCCCAAAAATAAGCGCCCGAAGATCGCGGTGCAAAAATCCCTCAGCGGAAAAATGGCCAAAAAACGGGTGGGCTATAGCCTTGGTGGGGGGCGCGGGCGAAGTTCGTCTGCCGGACTCGGAATGGGGCGAGACTTTACGAGGGGCCTCGGGGTGCCAAAAAGAATCCGCGGGCAAAGCCGCGCCCAAAATTAAGCACCCGAAGGTCGTGGTGCCAAAACCCCCCAGCGGAAAAATGGCAAAAAAACGGGTGGGCTATAGCCTTGGTGGGTGGCACGGGCGAAGTTCGTCCGCCGGACTCGGAATGGCGCGAGACTTTGCGAGGGGCCTCGAGGTGCCAAAAATAAGCCGCGGCCAAAGGTGCGCCCAAAAATAAGTGCCCGAAGGTCGTGGTGCCAAAACCCCCGAGCGGAAAAATGGCCAAAAAACGGGTGGGCTATAGCCTTGGTGGGTGGCGCGGGCGAAGTTCGTCCGCCGGACTCGGAATGGGGCGAGACTTTGCGAGGGGCCTCGGGGTACCAAAAATAAGCCGCGGGCAAAACCGCGCCCAAAAATAAGCGCCCGAAGATCGTGGTGCCAAAACCCCCCAGCGGAAAAATGGCCAAAAAACGGGTGGGCTATAGCCTTGGTGGGGGGCGCGGGCGAAGTTCGTCCGCCGGAAACGGAATTGGACGAGACTTTGCAAGGGGCATCGGGGTGCCAAAAATAAGCCGCAGGCAAAGCCGCGCCCAAAAATAAGCGCCCGAAGGTCGTGGCGCCAAAACCCCCCAGCGGGAAAATGGCCAAAAAACGGGTGGGCTATAGCCTTGGTGGGGGGCGCGGGCGAAGTTCGTCCGCCGGCGAGACTTTGCGAGGGGACTCGGGGTGCCAAAAAATAAGCCGGAGGCAAAGCCGCGCCGCGCCCAAAAATAAGCGCCGGAAGGTCGTGGTAAGAAAACCCCCCAGTTGGAAAATGGCCAAAAAACGGGTGGGCTATAGCCTTGGTGGGGGGCGCGGGCAAAGTTCGTCCGCCGGACTCGGAATGGGGCGAGACTTTGCGAGGGGCCTCGGGGTACCAAAAATAAGCCACGAGCAAAGCCGTGCCCAAAAATAACCCCCCGAAGGTCGGCACGCCCAAACCCCCCAACGGAAAAATGGCCAAAAAACGGGTGGGCTATAGCCTTGGGGGTAGGGGCTGGCCAACTTCCTCCGCCGGTCTAGGAATAGGGCGAGACTTTGCGAGCGGCCTCCGCGTGCCAAAAATAGGCCGTGGCCACAGTCGCGCCCAAAAGTAACCCCCCGAAGGACGGCGCGCCCAAACCCCCCAGCGGAAAAATGGCCAAAAAACAAGTGGGCTATGGCCTTGGGGGGAGGGGCTGGCCAACTTCGTCCGCCGGACTCAGAATGGGGCGAGACTTTGCGAGCGGCCTCCGCGTGCCAAAAATAGGCCGCGGGCACAGCCGCGCCAAAAAATAACTGCCCGAAGGCCGGGGCGCCAAGCTCGTCCAGCGGAAAAATGGCCAAAAAACGGGTGGGCTATAGCCTTGGGGGGAGGGGCTGGCCAACTTCGTTCGCCGGACTCGGAATAGGGCGGGACTTTGCGAGCAGCCGCCGTGTGCCAAAAATAGGCCACGGGGACAGCCGCGCCCAAAAATACCCACCCGAATGCCGGGGCGCCAAGTTCGTCCTGCAGAAAAAGGCCACAAAAACGGGTGGCCTATAGCCTTGGGGGGTGGGGCTGGCCAACTTCGTCCACCGGACTCGGAATGGCGCGAGAATTTGCGACCCACCTCCGTGTACCAAAAATAGGCAGCGGGCACAGCTGCGCCCAAAAATACCCGCCCGAAGGCCGGGGCGCCAAGTTCGTCCAGCGGTAAAAGGCCACAAAAACGGGTGGGCTATAGCCATGGGGGGTGGGGCTGGCCAACTTCGTCCGCCGGACTCGGAATGGCGCGAGACTTTTCGAGGCACCTCCGTGTGCCAAAAATAGGCAGCAGGCACAGCCGCAACCAAAAATACCAGCCCGAATGCCGGGGCGCCAAGTTCGTCCAGCGGAAAAATGGCCAAAAAACGGGTGGGCTATAGCCTTGGGGGGAGGGGCTGGCCAACTTCGTCCGCCGGACTCGGAATGGGGCGAGACTTTGCGAACGGCCTCCGCGTACCAAAAATAGGCCACGGTGACAGCCGTGCCCAAAAATAACCCCGCGAAGGTCGGCGCGCCCAAACCCCCCAGCGGAAAAATGGCCAAAAAACGGGTGGGCTATAGCCTTGGGGGGAGGGGATGGCCGACTTCGTCCGCCGGACTCGGAATGGGGCGAGACTTTGCGAGCGGCCTCCGCGTGCCAATAATAGGCCGCGGGCACAGCCGTGCTCAAAAATAACCCCCCGAAGGTCGGCGAGCCCAAACCCCCCGGCGGAAAAATGGCCAAAAAACGGGTGGGCTATAGCCTTGGGGGGAGGGGCTGGCCAACTTCGTCCGCCGGACTCGGAATGGGGCGAGACTTTGCGAGCGGCCTCCGCGTGCCGAAAATAGGGCGTGGGTACAGCCGCGCCTAAAAATAACCGCCCGAATGCCGGGGCGCTATGTTCGTCCAGCGGAAAAATGGCCAAAAAACGGGTGGGCTATAGCCTTGGGGGGAGGGGCTGGCCAACTTCGTCCGCCGGACTCGGAATGAGGCGAGACTTTGCGAGCGGCCTCCGCGTACCAAAAATAGGCCGCGGTGACAGCCGTGCCCAAAAATGACCCCGCGAAGGTCGGCGCGCCCAAACCCCCCAGCGGAAAAATGGCCAAAAAACGGGTGGGCTATAGCCTTGGGGGGAGGGGATGGCCGACTTCGTCCGCCGGACTCGGAATGGGGCGAGACTTTGCGAGCGGCCTCCGCGTGCCAATAATAGGCCGCGGGCACAGCCGTGCCCAAAAATAACCCCCCGAAGGTCGGCGAGCCCAAACCCCCCGGCGGAAAAATGGCCAAAAAACGGGTGGGCTATAGCCTTGGGGGGAGGGGCTGGCCAACTTCGTCCGCCGGACTCGGAATGGGGCGAGACTTTGCGAGCGGCCTCCGCGTGCCGAAAATAGGGCGTGGGTACAGCCGCGCCTAAAAATAACCGCCCGAATGCCGGGGCGCTATGTTCGTCCAGCGGAAAAATGGCCAAAAAACGGGTGGGCTATAGCCTTGGGGGGAGGGGCTGGCCAACTTCGTCCGCCGGACTCGGAATGAGGCGAGACTTTGCGAGCGGCCTCCGCGTACCAAAAATAGGCCGCGGTGACAGCCGTGCCCAAAAATGACCCCGCGAAGGTCGGCGCGCCCAAACCCCCCAGCGGAAAAATGGCCAAAAAACGGGTGGGCTATAGCCTTGGGGGGAGGGGATGGCCGACTTCGTCCGCCGGACTCGGAATGGGGCGAGACTTTGCGAGCGGCCTCCGCGAGCCAATAATAGGCCGCGGGCACAGCCGTGCCCAAAAATAACCCCCCAAAGGTCGGCGAGCCCAAACCCCCCGGCGGAAAAATGGCCAAAAAACGGGTGGCCTATAGCCTTGGGGGGAGGGGCTGGCCAACTTCGTCCGCCGGACTCGGAATGGGGAGAGACTTTGCGAGCGGCCTCCGCGTGTCAAAAATAGACCGCGGGCAGAGCCGCGCGCAAAAATAACTGCCCGAAGTCCGGGGCGCCAAGTTCGTACAGCGGAAAAATGGCCAAAAAACGGGTGGGCTACCCCCCAGCGGAAAAATGGCCAAAAAACGGGTGGGCTATAGCCTTGGGGGGAGGGGCTGGCCAACTTCGTCCGCCGGACTCGGAATGGGGCGAGACTTTGCGAGCGGCCTCCGCGTACCAAAAATAGGCCACGGTGACAGCCGTGCCCAAAAATAACCCCGCGAAGGTCGGCGCGCCCAAACCCCCAGCGGAAAAATGGCCAACAAACGGGTGGGCTATAGCCTTGGGGGGAGGGGCTGGCCAACTTCGTCCGTCGGACTCGGAATGGGGCTAGAATTTACGAGCTGCCTCCGCGTGCCAAAAATAGGCCGCGGGAACAGCCGCGTCCAAAAATAACCCTCCGAAGTTCGGCGCGCCCAAACTCCCCAGCGGAAAAATGGCCAAAAAACGGGTGCGCTATAGCCTTGGGGGGAGGGGCTGGCCCACTTCGTCCGCCGGACTCGGAATTGGGCGAGACTTTGCGAGCGGCCTCCGCGTGCCAAAAATAGGCCGCGGCCAAAGCCGCGCCCAAAAATAACCCCCCAAAGGTTGGCGCGCCCAAACCCCCCAGCGAAAAAATGGCCAAAAAACGGGTGGGCTATAGCCTTGGGGGGAGGGGCTGGCCAACTTTGTCTGCCGGACTCGGAATGGGGCGAGACTTTGCGAGCGGCCTGCGCGTGCCAAAAATAGGCCGCGGGCACAGCCGCGCCTAAAAATAGCCCCCCGAAAGTCGGCGCGCCCAAACCCCCCAGCGGGAAAATGGCCAAAAAACGGGTGCGCTATAGCCTTGGGGGGAGGGGCTGGCCAACTTCGGCCGCCGGAAACGGAATGGGGCGAGACTTTGCGAGCGGCCTCCGCGTGCCAAAAATAGGCCGCGGGCACAGCCGCGCCCAAAAATAACTTCCCGATGTCCGGGGCGCCAAGTTCGTCCAGAGGAAAAAGGCCACAAAAACGGGTGGGCTATAGCCTTGGGGGGTGGAGATTGCCCACTTCGTCCGCCGCACTCGGAATGTCATGAGACTTTATGAGGGGCCTCCGTGTTCCAAAAATAGGCTGTGGGCACAGCCGCGACCAAAAATAACCGCGCGAAGGACGGGGCGCCAAGTTCGTCCAGCGGAAAAAGGCCACATAAACGGGTGGGCTATAGCCTTGGAGGGTGGGGCTGTCCAACTTCGTCCGCCGGACTCGGAATGGCGCGAGACTTTGCGAGGGGCCTCCGTGTGCCAAAAATAGGCCACGGACACAGCCGCGCCCAAAAATAACAGCCCGAATGCCGGGGCGCCAAGTTCGTCCAGCGGAAAAATGCCACAAAAACGGGTGGGCTATAGCCTTGGGGGGTGGGGCTGGCCCACTTCGTCCGCCGGACTCGGAATGGCGCGAGACTTTGCGAGGGGCCTCCCTGTGCTAAAAATAGGCCGCGGTAACAGCCGCGCCCAAAAATAACCGCCCGAAGGCCGGGGCGCCAATTTCGTCCAGCGGAAAAAGGCCACAAAAACGGGTGGGCTATAGCCTTGGGGGGTGGGGGTGGCCAACTTCGTACGCCGGACTCGGAATGGCACGAGACTTTGCGAGGGCCCTCCGTGTACCAAAAATAGGCCGCGGGCACAGCCGCGCCCAAAAATAGCCGCCCGAAGGCCGGGGCGCCAAGTTCGTCCAGCGGAAAATGGCCACAAAAACGGGTGGGCTATAGCCTTGGGGGGTGGGGCTGGCTAACTTCGTACGTCGGACTCGGAATGACGCGAGACTTTGCGAGGGCCCTCCGTGTGCCAAAAATAGGCCGCGGGCACAGCCGCACCCAAAAATAACCGCCCGATGGCCGGGGCGCCAATTTCGTCCAGCGGAAAAAGGCCACAAAAACGGGTGGACTATAGCCTTAGGGGGTGGGGCTGGCCAACTTCGTACGCCGGACTCGGAATGGCGCGAGACTTTGCGAGGGCCCTCCGTGTGCGAAAAATAGGCTGCGGACTCAGCCGTGCCCAAAAATAACATCCCGAAGGCCGGGGCGCCAAGTTCGTCCAGCGGAAAAAGGCCACAAAAACGGGTGGGCTATAGCCTTGGGGGGAGGGGCTGGCCAACTTCGTCAGCCGGACTCGGAATGGGGTGAGACATTGCGAGCATCCTCTGCGTGCCAAAAATAGGCCGCGGGCACAGCCGCACCCAAAAATAACCCCCCGAAGGTCGGCGCGCCCAAACCCCCCAGCGGAAAAATGGCCAAAAAATGGGTGGGCTATAGCCTTGTGGTAGGGGCTGTCCAACTTCGTCTGCCGGACTCGGAATGGGGCGAGACTTTGCGAGCGGCCTCTGCGGCCAAAAATAGGAAGCGGGCCCAGCCGCGCTCAAAAATAACCCCCGAAGGTCGGCGCGCCCTAACCCCCCAGCGGAAAAATGGCCAAAAAACGGGTGCGCTATAGCCTTGGGGGGAGTGGCTGGCCTACTTCGTACGCCGGACTCGGGATGGGGCGAGTCTTTGCGAGCGGCCTCCGCATGCCAAAAATAGGCCACGGAAACAGCCGTGCCCAAAAATAACCTCCCGAAGGTCGGCGCGCCCAAACCCCACAGCGGAAAAATGGCCAACAAACGGGTGGGCTATAGCCTTGGGGGGAGGGGCTGGCCAACTTCGTCCGTCGGACTCGGAATGGGGCGAGAATTTAAGAACGGCCTCCGCGTGCCAAAAATAGGCCGCGGGCACAGCCGCGCCCAAAAATAACCCTCCGAAGTTCGGCGCGCCCAAACTCCCCAGCGGAACAATGGCCAAAAAACGGGTGCGCTATAGCCTTGGGGGGAGGGGCAGGCCAACTTCGTCCGTCGGACTCGGAATGGGGCGAGAATTTACGAGCGGCCTCCGCGTGCCAAAAATAGGCCGCGGGCACAGCCGCGCACAAAAATAACCCCTCGATGGTCGGCGCGCCCAAACCCCCCAGCGGAAAAATGGCCAAAAAACGGGTGCGCTATAGCCTTGGGGGGAGGGGATGGCCCACTTCGTCCGCCGGAATCGGAATGGGGTGAGACTTTGCGAGCGTCCTCCGTGTGCCAAAAATAGGCCGCGGGCACAGCCGCGCCCAAAAATAACTGCCCGAAGGCCGGGGCGCCAAGTTCGTCCAGCGGAAAAAGGCCACAAAAACGGGTGGGCTATAGCCTTGGGAGGTGGGGGGCGCGGGCGAAGTTCGTCCGCCGGACTCGGAATGGGGGGAGACTTTGCGAGGGGCCTCGGGGTACCAAAAATAAGACGCGGGCAAAGCCGCGCCCAAAAATAAGCCCCCGAAGGTCGTGGTGCCAAAACCCCCCAGCAGAAAAATGGCCAAAAAACGGGTGGGCTATAGCCTTGGTGGGGGGCGCGGGCGAAGTTCGTCCGCCGGACTCGGAATGGGGTGAGACTTTGTAAGGGGCCTCGGGGTGGCAAAAATAAGCCGCGGGCAAAGCCGCGCCCAAAGGTCGTGGTGCCAAAACCCCCAGCGGGAAAATAGCCAAAAAACGGGTGGGCTATAGCCTTGGTGGGGGGCGCAGGGGAAGTTCATCCGCCGGACTCGGAATGGGGTGAGACTTTGCGAGGGGCCTCGGGGTGCAAAAAATAAGCCGCGGGCAAAGCCATGCCCAAAAATAAGCCCCCGAAGGTCGTGGTGCCAAAACCCCCCAGCGGAAAAATGGCCAAAAAACGGGTAGGCTATAGCCTTGGTGGGGGGCGCGGGCGAAGTTCGTCCGCCGGACTCGGAATGGGGCGAGACTTTGCGACGGGCCTCGGGGTGGCAAAAATAAGCCACGGGAAAAGCTGCGCCCGAAGGTCGTGGTGCCGAAACCCCCCAGCGGAAAAATGGCCAAAAAACGGGTGGGCTATAGCCTTGGTGGGGGGCGCGGGCGAAGTTCGTCCGCCGGACTAGGAATGGGGCGAGACTTTGCGAGGGGCCTCGGGGTGCCAAAAATCAGACGCGGACAAAACCGCGCCCAAAAATAAGCGCCCGAAGGTCGTGGTGCAAAAACACCCCAGCGGAAAAATGGCCAAAAAACGGGTGGGCTATAGCCTTGGTGGGGGGCGCGGGCGAAGTTCGTCCGCCGGACTCGGAATGGGGCGAGACTTTGCGAGGGGTCTCGGGGTGCAAAAAATAAGACGCGTGAAAATCCGCGCCAAAAAATAAGCCCCCGAAGGTCGTGGTGCCAAAACACCCCAGCGGAAAAATGGCCAAAAAACGGGTGGGCTATAGCCTTGGTGGGGGGCGCGGGCAAAGTTTGTCCGCCGGACTCCGAATGGGGCGAGCCTTTGCGAGGGTCCTCGGTGTGCCAAAAATAGACCACGGGCAAAGCCGCGCCCGAAGGTCGTGGTGCCAAAACCCCCGAGCGGAAAAATGGCCAAAAAACGGGTGGGCTATAGCCTTGGTTGGGGGCGCGGGCGAAGTTCGTCCGCCGGACTTGGAATGGGGCGAGACTTTGCGAGGGGCCTCAGGCTGCCAAAAATAAGCCGCGGGCAAAGCCGCGCCCAAAAATAACCCCCCGAAGGTCGGCGCGCCCAAACCCCCCAGCAGAAAAATGGCCAAAAAACGGGTGGGCTATAGCCTTGGGGGGTGGGGCTGGACAACTTCGTCCGCCGGACTCAGAATGGGGCGAGACTTTGCGAGCGGCCTCCGCGTACCAAAAATAGGCCGCGGGCACAGCCGCGGCCAAATATAACCCCCCAAAGGTCGGCGCGCCCAACCCCCCCCGCGGAAAAATGGCAAAAAACGGTTGGGCTATAGCCTTGGGGGGAGGGGCTGGCCAACTTTGTCCGCCGGACTCGGAATGGGGCGAGACTTTGGGAGCGGCCTCCGCATGCGAAAAATAGGACACGGGCACAGCCGCGCCAGAAAATAACCCCCCGAGGGTCGGCGCGCCCAAACCCCCCAGCGGAAAAATGGCCAAAAAACGGGTGGGCTATATCCTTGGGGGGAGGGGCTGGCCGACTTCGTCCGCCGGACTCGGAATGGGGCGAGACTTTGCGAGCGGACTCCGCATGCCAAAAATAGGCCGCGGGCACAGCCGCGCCTAAAAATAGCCCCCCGAAAGTCGGCGCGCCCAAACCCCCCAGCGGGAAAATGGCCAAAAAACAGGTGCGCTATAGCCTTGGGGGGAGGGGCTGGCCGACTTCGTCCGCCGGACTCAGAATGGGGAGAGACTTTGCGAGCGGCCTCCACGTGCCAAAAATAGGCTGCGGGCACAGCCGCGCCCAAAAATAACCCACCGAAGGTCGGCGCGCCCAAACCCCCCAGCGGAAAAATGGCCAAAAATCGGGTGGGCTATAGTCTTGGGGGGAGGGGCTGGCCAACTTCGTCCGCCGGACTCGGAATGGGGTGAGACTTTGCGAGCGGACTCCGCGTGCCAAAAATAGGCCGCGGGCACAGCCGCACCCAAAAATAACCCACCGTAGGTCGGCGCGCCCAAACCCCCCAGCGGAAAAATGGCCAAAAAACGGGTGGGCTATAGCCTTGGGGGGAGGGGCTGGCCAAGTTCGTCCCCCGGACTCGGAATGGGGTGAGACTTTGCGAGCGGCCTGCGCGTGCGAAAAATAGGCCCCGGCCACAGCCGCGCCCAAAAATAACCACCCGAAGGTCGGCGCGCCCAAACCCCCCAGCGGAAAAATGGCCAAAAAATGGCTGGGCTATAGCCTTGGGGGGAGGGGCTGGCCCACTTCCTCCGCCGCACTCGGAATGGGGCGAGACTTTGTGAGCGGTCTCCGCGTGCCAAAAATAGGCCGCGGGCACAACCGTACCCAAAAATAATAGCCCGACGGCCCGGGCGCCAAGTTCGTCCAGTGCTAAAAGGCCACAAAAACGGGTAGGCTATAGCCTTGGGGGGTGGAGCTTTCCCACTTCGTCCGCCGCACTCGGAATGGCACGAGACTTGGCGAGGGGCCTCCGTG
This sequence comes from Citrus sp. QX-2021, assembly GCA_030444885.1. Taxonomy (NCBI): domain Eukaryota; kingdom Viridiplantae; phylum Streptophyta; class Magnoliopsida; order Sapindales; family Rutaceae; genus Citrus; species Citrus sp. QX-2021. Next base: position 125,412 of record JAUJEF010000021.1, read on the forward strand.
TTCCAAAAATAGGATGGGGGCACAGCCGCACCCAAAAATAACCGCCCGAAGGCCGGGGCGCCAAGTTCGTCCAGCGGAAAAAGGCCACATAAACGGGTGGGCTATAGCCTTGGGGGGTGGGGCTGTCCAACTTCGTCCGCCGGACTCGAAATGGCGCGAGACTTTGCGAGGGGCCTCCGTGTGTCAAAAGTAGGACGCGGGCACAGCCACGCCCAAAAATAATCGCCCGAAGGCCGGGGCACCAAGTTTGTCCAGTGGAAAAAGGCCACAAAAACAGGTGGGCTATAGCCTTGGGGGGTGGGGCTGGCCAACTTCATCCGCCGGACTCGGAATGGCGCGAGACTTTGCGAGGGGCCTCCGTGTGCCAAAAATAGGCCGCGGCCACAGCCGCACCCAAAAATAACCGCCCGAAGGCCGGGGCGCCAAGTTCGTCCAGCGGAAAAAGGCCACAAAAATGGGTGGGCTATAGCCTTCGGGGGTGGGGCTGGCCAATTTTCTCCGCCGGACTTGGAACGGCGCGAGACATTGCGAGGGGCCTCCGTGCGCCGAAAATAGGCTGCGGGGACAGCCGCGCCCAAAAATAACCGCCCGAAGGCCGGGGTGCCAAGTTCGTCCAGAGGAAAAAGGCCACAAAAACGGGTGGGCTATAGCCTTGGGGGGTGGGGCTGGCCAACTTCGTCTGCCGGACTCGGAATGGCGCGAGACTTTGCGAGGGGCCTCCGTGTGCCAAAAATAGGCCGCGGGCACAGCCGCGTCCAAAAATAACCGCCCGAAGGCCAGGGCGCCAAGTTCGTCCAGCGGAAAAAGGCCACAAAAATGGGTGGGCTATAGCCTTGGGGGGTGGGGCTGGCCAATTTTCTCCGCCGGACTCGGAATGGCGCGAGACATTGCGAGGGGCCTCCGTGCGCCGAAAATAGGCTGCGGGGACAGCCACGCCCAAAAATAACCGCCCGAAGGCCGGGGTGCCAAGTTCGTCCAGCGGAAAAAGGCCACAAAAACGGATGGGCTATAGCCTTGGGGGGTGGGGCTGGCCAACTTCGTCCGCCGGACTCGGAATGGCGCGAGACTTTGCGAGGGGTCTCCGTGTGCCAAAAATAGGCCGCGGGCACAGTCTCGTCCAAAAATATCCGCCCGAAGGCCGGGGCGCCAAGTTCGTCCAGCGGAAAAAGGCCACAAAAACGGGTGGGCTATAGCCTTGGGGGATGGGGCTGGCCAAGTTCGTCCGCCGGACTGAGAATGGCGCGAGACTTTGCGAGGGGACCCCGTGTACCAAAAATAGGCCACGGACACAGCCGCGCCCAAAAATAACTTCCCGATGTCCGGGGCGCCAAGTTCGTCCAGAGGAAAAAGGCCACAAAAACGGGTGGGCTATAGCCTTCGGGGGTGGAGATTGCCCACTTCGTCCGCCGCACTCGGAATGTCACGAGACTTTGTGAGGGGCCTCCGTGATCCAAAAATAGGTTGCGGGCACAGCCGCGCCCAAAAATAACAGCCCGAAGGCCGGGGCGCCAATTTCGTCCAGCGGAAAAAGGCCACATAAACGGGTGGGCTATAGCTTTGGGGGGTGGGGCTGTCCAATTTTCTCCGCCGGACTCGGAATGGCGCGAGACTTTGCGAGGGGCCTTTGTGCACCGAAAATAGGCTGTGAGTACAGCCGCGCACAAAAATAACTTCCCGATGTCCGGGGCGACAAGTTCGTCCAGCGGAAAAAGGCCACAAAAACGGGTGGGCTATAGCCTTGGGGGGTGGGGCTTGCCGACTTCGTCCGCCGGACTCGGAATGGTGCGAGACTTTGTGAGGGGCCTCCATGTGCCAAAAATAGGCCGCGGGCACAGCCGGGCCCAAAAATAACCGCCCGAAGGCCGGGGCGCCAAGTTCGTCCAGCGGAAAAATGGCCAAATAACGGGTGGGCTATAGCCTTGGGGGGTGGGGCTGGCCAACTTCGACCGCCGGACTGGGAATTGCGCGAGACTTTGCGAGACGCCTCCGTGCACCAAAAATAGGCCGCGGGCACAGCCGCGCCCAAAAATAACCCCCAGAATGTCGGCGCGCCCAAACCCCCCAGCGGAAAAATGGCCAAAAAACGGGTGCGCTATAGCCTTGGGGGGAGGGGCTGGCCTACTTCGTCCGCCGGACTCGGGATGGGGCGAGTCTTTGCGAGCGGCCTCCGCGTGCCAAAAATAGGCCGCGGGCACAGCTTCGCCCAAAAATAACCCCCCGAAGGTCGGCGCGCCCAAACCCCCCAGCAGAAAAATTGGCAAAAAACGGGTGGGCTATAGCCTTGGGGGGAGGGACCGGCCCACTTCGTCCGCTGGACTCGTAATGGGGTGAGACTTTGCGAGCGGCCACCGCGTGCCAAAAATATGCCGCGGGCACAGTCTCGCCCAAAAATAACCCCCCGAAGGTCGGCGCGCCCAAACCCCCCAGCGGAAAAATGGCCAAAAAATGGGTGGGCTATAGCCTTGGGGGGAGGGGCTGGCCAACTTCGTCTTCCGGACTCGGAATGGGACGAAACTTTGTGAGCGGCCTCTGCGGCCAAAAATAGGCCGCGGGCACAGCCGCGCCCAAAAATAACCCCCCGAAGGTCGGCGCGCCCTAACCTCCCAGTGGAAAAATGGCCAAAAAACGGGTGGGCTATAGCCTTGGGGGGAGGGGCTGGCCCACTTCGTCCGCCGCACTCGGAATGGGGCGAGACTTTGTGAGCGGCCTCTGCGGGCACAACCGCGCCCAAAAATAACAGCCCGACGGCCCGGGCGCCAAGTTCGTCCAGCGGAAAAAGGCCATAAAAACGGGTGGCCTATAGCCTTGGGGGGTGGGGCTGGCCAACTTCGTCTGCCGGACTTGGAATGGTGCGAGACTTTCCGAGGGGCCTCCATGTACCAAAAATAGGCCGCGGGCACAGCCGCGCCCAAAAATACCCGCCCGAAGGCCGGGGCGCCAAGTTCGTCCAGCGGAAAAAGGCCACAAAAACGGGTGGGCTATAGCCTTGGGGGGTGGGGCTGGCCGACTTCGTCCGCCGGACTCGGAATGGTGCGAGACTTTGCAAGGTGCCTCCGTGTGCCAAAAATAGGCCGTGGGCACAGCCGCACCCAAAAATAACCGCCCGAAGGCCGGGGTGCCAAGTTCGTCCAGCGGAAAAAGGCCGCAAAAACGGGTGGGCTATAGCCTTGGGGGGTGGGGCTGGCCAACTTCGACCGCCGGACTGGGAATTGCGCGAGACTTTGCGAGGTGCCTCCGTGTACAAAAAATAGGCCGCGGGCACAGCCGCGCCCAAAAATACCCGCCCGAAGGCCGGGGCGCCAAGTTCGTCCAGCGGAAAAAGGCCACAAAAACGGGTGGGCTATAGCCTTGGGGGTGGGGCTGGCCAACTTCGTCCGCCGGACTCGGAATGGCGCGAGACTTTGCGAGTCACGTCCGTGTACCAAAAATAGGCCACGAACACAGCCGCGCCCAAAAATACCTGCCCGAAGGCCGGGTCTCCAAGTTCGTCCAGGGGAAAAAGGCCACAAAAACGGGTGGGCTATAGCCTTGGGGGGTGGGGCTGGCCAACTTCGTCCGCTGGACTCGGAATGGCCCGAGACTTTGCGAGGCACCTGCATGTGCCAAAAATAGGCCACGGGCACAGCCGCGCCCAAAAATACCCGCCCGAAGGCCGGGGTGCCAAGTTCGTCCAGCGGAAAAAGGCCACAAAAACGGGTGGGCTATAGCCTTGGGGGGAGGGTCTGGCCAACTTCGTCCGCCGGACTTGGAATGGGCGAGACTTTGCGAGCGGCCTCCGCGTGCCAAAAATAGGCCGTGGGCACAGCCGCGCCCAAAAATAACCCCCCGATGGTCGGCGCGCCCAAACCCCCCAGCGGAAAAATGGCCAAAAAACGGGTGCGCTACAGCCTTGGGGGGAGGGACCGGCCCACTTCGTCCGCCGGACTTGGAATGGGGCGAGACTTTGTGAGCGGCCTCCGCGTTCCAAAAATAGGCCGCGGGCACAGCCACGCCCAAAAATAACCCCCTGAAGATCGGCGCGCCTAAACCCACCTGCGGAAAAATGTCCAAAAAACAGGTGCGTTATAGCCTTGGGGGGTGGGGCTGGCCAACTTCGTCCGCCGGACTCGGAATGGGGTGAGATTTTCCGATCGGCCTCCGCGTATCAAAAATAGGCCGCGGGCACAGCCGCGCCCAAAAATAACCCCCCGAAGGTCGACGGGCCCAAACCCCCCAGCGGAAAAATGGCAAAAAAACGGGTGCCCTATTGCCTTGGGGGGAGGGGCTGGCCAACTTCGTCCGCCGGACTCGGAATGGGGCGAGACTTTGCGAGCGGCCTCCGCGTGCCAAAAATAAGCCGCGGGCAAAGCCTGGCCCAAAAATAACCCCCCGATGGTCGGCGCGCCCAAACCCCCCAGCGGAAAAATGGCCAAAAAACGGGTGCGCTACAGCATTGGGGGGAGGGACCGGCCCACTTCGTCCGCCGGACTTGGAATGGGGCGAGACTTTGTGAGCAGCCTCCGCGTTCCAAAAATAGGCCGCGGGCACAGCCACGCCCAAAAATAACCCCCTGAAGATCGGCGCGCCTAAACCCACCTGCGGAAAAATGGCTAAAAAACAGGTGCGTTATAGCCTTGGGGGGTGGGGCTGGCCAACTTCGTCCGCCGGACTCGGAATGGGGTGAGATTTTCCGATCGGCCTCCGCGTACCAAAAATAGGCCGCGGGCACAGCCGCGCCCAAAAATAACCCCCCGAAGGTCGGCGGGCCCAAACCCCCCAGCGGAAAAATGGCAAAAAAACGGGTGCCCTATTGCCTTGGGGGGAGGGGCTGGCCAACTTCGTCCGCCGGACTCGGAATGGGGCGAGACTTTGCGAGGGGCCTCGGGGTGCCAAAAATAAGCCGCGGGTAAAGCCTGGCCCAAAAATAAGCCGCCGAAGGTCGTGGTGCCAAAACCCCCCAGCGGAAAAATGGCCAAAAAACGAGTGGGCTATAGCCTTGGTGGGGGGCGCGGGCGAAGTTCTTCCGCCGGACTCGGAATGGGGCTAGACTGTGCGAGCGGCCTCGGGGTGCCAAAAATAATCCGCGGACAAAGCCGCGCCCAAAAATAAGCGCCCGAAGGTCGTGGTGCCAAAAACCCCCAGCGGAAAAATGGCCAAAAAACGGGTGGGCTATAGCCATGGTGGGGGGCGCGGGCGAAGTTCGTCCGCCGGACTCGGAATGGGGCGAGACATTGCGAGGGGCCTCGGGGTGCCAAAAATAATCCGCGGGCAAAGCCGCGCGCAAAAATAAGCCCCCGAAGGTCGTGGTGCCAAAACCCCCCTGCGGAAAAATGGCCAAAAAACGGGTGGGCTATAGCCGTGGTGGGGGGCGAGGGCGAAGTTCGTCCGCCGGACTCGGAATGGGGCGAGACTTTGCGAGGGGCTTCGGGAGGCCAAAAATAAGCTGCGGGCAAAGCCGCGCCCAAAGGTCGTGGTGCCAAAACCCGCCAGCGGAAAAATGGCCAAAAAACGGGTGGGCTATAGCCTTGGTGGGGGGCGCGGGCGAAGTTCGTCCGCCGGACTAGGAATGGGGCGAGACTTTGCAAGGGGCTTCGGGGTACCAAAAATAAGCTGCGGGCAAAGCCGCGCCCGAAGGTCGTGGAGCCAAAACCCGCCAGCGGAAAAATGGCCAAAAAACGGGTGGGCTATAGCCTTGGTGGGGGGCGCGGGCGATGTTCGTCCGCCGAACTAGGAATGGGGCGAGACTTTGCGAGGGTCCTCGGGGTGCCAAAAATAGGCCACAGACAAAGCCTCACCCAAAAATAAGCACCCGAACGTCGTTGTGCCAAAACCCCACAGCGGAAAAATGGCTAAAAAACGGGTGGGCTATAGCCTTGGTGGGGGGCGGGGGCGAAGTTCGTCCGCCGGACTCGGAATGGAGCGAGACTTTGCGAGGGGCCTCGGGGTGCCAAAAATAAGCCTCGGGCAAAGCCGCGCGCAAAAATAAGCCCCCGAAGGTCGTGGTACCAAAACCCCCCAGCGGAAAAATGGCCAAAAAACGGGTGGGCTATAGCCGTGGTGAGAGGCGCGGGCGAAGTTCGTCCGCCGGACTCAGAATGGGGCGAGACTTTGCGAGGGGCTTAGGGGTGCCAAAAATAAGTGGCGGGCAAAGCCGCGCCCGAAGGTCGTGGTGCCAAAACCCGCCAGCGGAAAAATGGCCAAAAAACGGGTGGGCTATAGCCTTGGTGGGGGGCGCGGGCAAAGTTCGTCCGCCGGACTAGGAATGGGGCGAGACTTTGCGAGGGGCCTCGGGGTGCCAAAAATAGGCCGCAGGCAAAGCCTCGCCCAAAAATAAGCACCCGAAGGTCGTCGTGCGAAAACCCCCCAGCAGAAAAATGGCTAAAAAACGGGTGGGCTATAGCCTTGGTGGGGGGCGCGGGCGAAGTTCGTCCGCCGGACTCGGAATGGGGCGAGACTTTGCGAGGGGACTCGGGGTACCAAAAATAAGCCGCGGACAAAGCCGCGCGCAAAAATAAGCCCCCGAAGGTCGTGGTGCCAAAACCCCCCAGCGGAAAAATGGCCAAAAAACGGGTGGGCTATAGCCGTGGTGGGGGGCGCGGGCGAAGTTCGTCCGCCGGACTCGGAATGGGGTGAGACTTTGTGAGGGGCCTCGGGGTGCCAAACATAAGCCACGGGCAAAGCCTCGCGCAAAAATAAGCCCCCGAAGGTCGTGGTGCCAAATCCCCCCAGCGGAAAAATGGCCAAAAAACGGGTGGGCTATAGGCTTGGTGGGGGGCGCGGGCGAAGTTCGTCCGCCGGACTCGGAATGGGGCGAGACTTTGCGAGGGGCATCGGGGCACCAAAAATAAGCCGCGGGCAATGCCGCGCCCAAAAATAAGCACCCGAAGGTCGTTGTGCCAAAACCCCCCAGCGGAAAATTGGCCAAAAAACGGGTGGGCTAGAGCCTTGGTGGGGGGTGCGGGCGAAGTTCGTCCGCCGGACTCGGAATGGGGTGAGACTTTGTGAGGGGCCTCGGGGTGCCAAAAATAAGCCGCGGGCAAAGCCGCGCGCAAAAATAAGCCCCCGAAGGTCGTGGTGCCAAATCCCCCCAGCGGAAAAATGGCCAAAAAACGGGTGGGCTATAGCCGTGGTGGGGGGCGCGGGCGAAGTTCGTCCGCCGGACTCGGAATGGGGCGAGACTTTGCGAGGGGCTTCGGGGTGCCAAAAATAAGCTGCGGGCAAAGCCGCACCCGAAGGTCGTGGTGCCAAAACCCGCAGCGGAAAAATGGCCAAAAAACGGGTGGGCTATAGCCTTGGTGGGGGGCGCGGGCGAAGTTCGTCCGCCGGACTAGGAATGGGGCGAGACTTTACGAGGGGCCTCGGGGTGCCAAAATTAGGCCGCGGGCAAAGCCTCGCCCAAAAATAAGCACCCGAAGGTCGTCGTGCCAAAACCCCCCAGCGGAAAAATGGCTAAAAAACGGGTGGGCTATAGCCTTGGTGGGGGGCGCGGGCGAAGTTCGTCCGCCGGACTCGGAATGGGGCGAGACTTTGCGAGGGGCCTCGGGTGCCAAAAATAAGCCTTGAGGCAAGGCAGCACAAGAAAATAAGCCCCCCGAAGGTCGTGGTGCCAAAACCCCAGCGGAAAAATGGCCAAAAAACGGGTGGGCTATAGCCGTGGTGGGGGGCGCGGGCGAAGTTCGTCCGCCGGACTCGGAATGGGGCGAGACTTTGCGAGGGGCCTCGGGGTGCCAAAAATAAGCCGCGGGCAAAGCCGCGCGCAAAAATAAGCCCCCGAAGGTCGTGGTGCCAAAACCCCCCAGCGGAAAAATGGCCAAAAAACGGGTGGGCTATAGCCGTGGTGGGGGGCGCGGGCGAAGTTCGTCCGCCGGACTGGGAATGGGGCGAGACTTTGCGAGGGGCCTCGGGGTGCCAAAAATAAGCCGCGGGCAAAGCCGCGCGCAAAAATAAGCCCCCGAAGGTCGTGGTGCCAAAACCCGCCAGCGGAAAAATGGCCAAAAAACGGGTGGGCTATAGCCTTGGTGGGGGGCGCGGGCGAAGTTCGTCCGCCGGACTAGGAATGGGGCGAGACTTTGCGAGGGGCCTCGGGGTGCCAAAAATAGGCCGCGAGGGGATGGGGCTGGCCAAATTCGTCCGCCTGACTCGGAATGTCTCGAGACTTTAGGAGGGCCCTTCGTGTGCCAAAAATAGGCCGCGGGCACAGCCGCGCCCAAAAATAACCGCTCGAAGCCCGGGGCGACAAGTTCATCCAGCGGAAAAAAGCCACAAAAATGGGTGGGCTATAGCCTTGGGGGTGGGGCTGGCCAACTTCGTCCGCCGTACTCGTAATGGCGCGAGACTTTGCGAGGGCCCTCCGTGTGCCAAAAATAGGCTACGGTCATAGCGGCGCCCAAAAATAACCGCCCGAAGGCCGAGGCGCCAAGTTCGTCCAGCGGAAAAAGGCCACAAAAACGGGTGGGGTATAGCCTTGGCACCCGGCCAACTTCGTCCGCCGGACTCGGAATGGCGCGAGACTTTGCGAGGACCGTCCGTGTGCCAAAAATAGGCCGCGGCCATAGCCGCGCCCAAAAATAACCACCCGAAGGCCGGGGCGCCAAGTTCGTCCAGCGGAAAAAGGCCACAAAAACGGGTAGGCTATCGCCTTGGGAGGTGGGGCTGGCCAACTTCGTCCGCCGGACTCGGAATGGCGCTAGACATTGCAAGGAGCCTCTGTGTGCCAAAAATAGGTCGCGGGCACAGCCGCGCCCAAAAATAACCGCCCGAAGGCCGGGGCACCATGTTCGTCCAGCGGAAAAAGGCACAAAAACGGGTAGGCTATAGCCTTGGGGGGTGGGGCTGGCCAACTTCGTCCGCCGGACTCGGAATGGCACTAGACTTTGCGAGGGCCCTTCGTGTGCCAAAAATAGGCCGTGGCCACAGCTGCGTCCAAAAATAACCGCCCGAAGGTCGGGGCGCCAAGTTCGTCCAGCGGAAAAATGCCACAAAAACAGGTGGGCTATAGCCTTGGGGGGTGGGGCTGGCCCACTTCGTCCGCCGGACTCGGAATGGCGTGAGACTTTGCGAGGGACCTCCGTGTACTAAAAATAAGCCGCGGCCACAGCCGCGCCCAAAAATAACCACCCGAAGGCCGGGGCGCCAAGTTCGTCCAGCGGAAAAAGGCCACAAAAACGGGTAGGCTATCGCCTTGGGAGGTGGGGCTGGCCGACTTCGTCCGCCGGACTCGGAATGGCGCTAGACATTGCGAGGAGCCTCTGTGTGCCAAAAATAGGTCGCGGGCACAGCCGCACCCAAAAATAACCGCCCGAAGGCCGGGGCACCATGTTCGTCCAGCGGAAAAAGGCACAAAAACGGGTGGGCTATAGCCTTGGGGGGTTGGGCTGGCCCACTTCGTCCGCCGGACTCGGAATGGCTCGAGACTTTGCGAGGGGCCTCCGTGTGCCAAAAATAGGCCACGGGCACAGCCGCGCCAAAAAATAACCACCCAAAGGCCGGGGCGCCAAGTTCGTCCAGTGGAAAAAGGCCACAAAAACAGGGGGGCTATAGCCTTGGGGGTGGGGCTGGCCAACTTCGTCCGCCGGACTAGGAATGGTGCGAGACTTTGCGAGGGCCCTCCGTGTGCCAAAAATAGGCCGTGGGCATAGCGGCGCCCAAAAATAACCTCCCGAAGGCCGGGGCGCCAAGTTCGTCGAGCGAAAAAATGGCCAAAAAACGGGTGGGCTATAGCCTTGGGGGGAGGGGCTGGCCAACTTTATCTGCCGGACTCGGAATGCGGCGAGACTTTGCGAGCGGTCTCCGCGTGCCAAAAATAGGCCGCGGACACAGCCGCGGCCAAAAATAACCGCCCGAAGGCCGGGGCGCCAAGTTTGTCCTGCGGAAAAATGGCCAAAAAACCGGTGGGCTATAGCCTTGGGGGGAGGGGCTGGCCAACTTCGTCCGCCGGACTCGGAATGGGGCGAGACTTTGCGAGCGGCCTCCGCGTGTCAAAAATAGGCCGCGGGCACAGCCGTTCCCAAAAATAACCCCCCGAAGGTCGGCGCGCACAAACCCCCCAGCGGAACAATGGCCACAAAACGGGTGGGCTATAGCCTTGGGGGGAGGGGCAGGCCGACTACGTCCGCCGGACTCGGAATGGGGCGAGACTTTGCGAACGGCCTGCGCGTGCCAAAAATAGGCCGCGGGCACAGCTTCGCCCAAAAATAACCGCCCGAAGGCAGGGGCGCCAAGTTCGTCCGGCGGAAAAATGGCCAAAAAACGGGTGGGCTATAGCCTTGGGGGGAGGGGCTGGCTAACTTCGTCTGCCGGACTCGGAATGGGACGAGACTTTGCGAACGGCCTCCGCGTGCCAAAAATAGGCCGCGGGCACAGCCGTGCCCAAAAATAACAGCTCGAAGGCCGGGGCGCCAAGTTCGTCCAGCGGAAAAATGTCCAAAAAACGGGTGGGCTATAGCCTTGGGGGGAGCGGCTGGCCAACTTCGTCCGCCGGACTCGGAATGGGGCGAGACTTTGCGAGTGGCCTCCGCGTGCCAAAAATAGGCCGCGGGAACAGCCGTGCCAAAAAATAACCCCCCGAAGGTCGCCGCGCCCAAACCCCCCAGCGGAAAAATGGCCAAAAAACGGGTGGGTTATAGCCTTGGGGGGCGGGGCTGGGCCACTTCGTCCGCCGGACTCGGAATGGGGCGAGACTTTGCGAGAGGCCTCCGCGTGCCAAGCATAGGCCGTGGGCACAGCCGCGCTCAAAAATAACGGCCCGAAGGCCGTGTCGCCAAGTTCGTCCAGCGGAAAAATGGCGAAAAAACGGGTGGGCTAGAGCCTTGGGGGGAGGGGCTGGCCCACTTCGTCCGCCAGACTCGGAATGGGGCCAGACTTTGCGAGCGGCCTCCGCGTGCCAAAAATAGGCCGCGGGCACAGCCGCGCCCAAAAATAACCGCCCGAAGGTCGGGGAGCCCAAACCCCCAGCGGAAAAATGGCCAAAAAACGGGTGGGCTATAGACTTGGGGGGAGGGGCTGGCCAACTTCGTCCGCCGGACTCGGAATTGGACGAGACTTTACGAGCGGCCTCCGCGTGCCAAAAATAGGCTGAGGGCACAGCTGCGTCCAAAAATAACCGCCCGAAGGCCGGGGCGCCAACTTCAACCAGCGGAAAAATGGCCAAAAAACAGGTGGGCTATAGCCTTGGGGGGAGGGGCTCGCCAACTTCGTCCGCCGGACTCGGAATGGGGCGACACTTTGCGAGCAGCCTCTGCATGCCAAAAATAGGCCGCGGCCACAGCCATGCCCAAAAATAACCTCCCAAAGGTCGGCGCGCCCAAACCCCCCAGCGGAAAAATGGCCAAAAAACGGGTGGGCTATAGCCTTGGGGGGAGGGGCTAACCCACTTCGTCCGCCGGACTCGGAATGGGGGGAGAATTTGCGAGCGGCCTCCGCGTGCCAAAAATAGGCCGCGGCCACAGCCGCGCCCAAAAATAACCTCCCGAAGGTCGGCGCGCCCGAACCCCCCAGCGGATAAATAGCCAAAAAACGGGTGGGCTATCGACTTGGGGGGAGGGGCTGACCAACTTCGTCCGCCGGACTCAGAATGGGGCGAAATTTTGCGAGCGGCCTCCGCATGCGAAAAATAGGCCGCGGGCACAGCCGCGCCCAAAAATAACCGCCCGAAGGCCGGGGCGCCAAGTTCGTCCAGCGGAAAAATGGTCAAAAAACGGGTGGGCTATAGCCTTGCGGGGAGGGGCTGGCCAACTTCGTCCGCCGGACTCGGAATGGGGCGAGACTTTGCGAACGGCCTCTGCGTGCCAAAAATACACCGCGGGCACAGCCGCACCCAAAAATAACCGCCCGAAGGCCGGGGCGACAAGTTCGTCCAGCGCAAAAATGGCCAAAAAACGGGTGGGCTATAGCATTGGGGGGAGGGGCTGGCCAACATTGTCCGCCGGATTCGGAATGGGGCGAGACATTGCGAGTGGCCTCCGCGTGCCAAAAACAGGCTGCGCCCACAGCCGCGCCCAAAAATAACACCCCGAAGGTCGTTGCGCCCAAACCCCCCAGCGCAAAAATGGCCAAAAAACGGGTGGGCTATAGCCTTGGGGGGAGCGGCTGGCCAACTTCGTCCGCCGGACTCGGAATGGGGCGAGACTTTGCGAGCGGCCTCCGCGTGTCAAAAACAGGCCCCGGGCACAGCCGCGCCCAAAAATAACCGCCCGAAGGACGGGGCGCCAAGTTCGTCCAGCGGAAAAAGGCCGCAAAAACGGGTGGGCTATAGCCTTGGGGGGTGGGGCTGGCCAACTTCGTCCGCCGGACTCGGAATGGCGCGAGACTTTGCGAGGCGCCTCCGTGTGCCAAAAATAGGCCGCGGGCACAGCCGCGCCCAAAAATACCCGCCCGAAGGCCGGGGCGCCAAGTTCGTCCAGCGGAAAGAGGCCACAAAAACGGGTGGGCTATAGCCTTGGGGGGTGGGGCTGGCCAACTTCGTCCGCCGGACTCGGAATGGGACGAGACTTTGCGAGCGACCTCCGCGTGCCAAAAATACGCCGCGGGCACAGCCGCGCCCAAAAATAACCGCCCGAAGGACGGGGCGGCAAGTTCGTCCAGCGCAAAAATGGCCAAAAAATGGGTGGGCTATAGCCTTGGGGGGAGGGGCTGGCCAACTTCGTCCGCCGGACTCGGAATGGGGCGAGACTTTGCGAGCGGCCTCCGCGTGTCAAAAACAGGCCCCGGGCACAGCCGCGCCCAAAAATAACCGCCCGAAGGCCGGGGCGCCAAGTTCGTCCAGCGGAAAAAGGCCGCAAAAACGGGTGGGCTATAGCCTTGGGGGGTGGGGCTGGCCAACTTCGTCCGCCGGACTCGGAATGGCGCGAGACTTTGCGAGGCGCCTCCGTGTGCCAAAAATAGGCCGCGGGCACAGCCGCGCCCAAAAATACCCGCCCGAAGCCCGGGGCGCCAAGTTCGTCCAGCGGAAAGAGGCCACAAAAACGGGTGGGCTATAGCCTTGGGGGGTGGGGCTGGCCAACTTCGTCCGCCGGACTCGGAATGGCGCGAGACTTTGCGAACGGCCTCCGTGTGCCAAAAATAGGCCCCGGACACAGCCGCACCCAAAAATAACCGCCCGAAGGCCGGGGCGCCAAGTTCGTCCAGCGGAAAAAGGCAGCAAAAACGGGTGGGCTATAGCCTTCGGGGGTGGGGCTTGCCAACTTCGTCCGCCGGACTTGGAATGGCGCGAGACTTTGCGAGCGGCCTCCGTGTGCCAAAAATAGGCCCCGGACACAGCCGCGCCCAAAAATAACCGCCCGAAGGCCGGGGCGCCAAGTTCGTCCAGCGGAAAAAGGCAGCAAAAACGGGTGGGCTATAGCCTTCGGGGGTGGGGCTGGCCAACTTCGTCCGCCGGACTCGGAATGGCGCGAGACTTTGCGAGCCGCCTCCGTGTGCCAAAAATAGGCCCCGGGCACAGCCGCGGCCAAAAATAACTGCCCGAAGGCCGGGGCAACAAGTTCGTCCAGCGGAAAAAGGCCGCAAAAACGGGTGGGCTATAGCCTTGGGGGGTGGGGCTGGCCAACTTCGTCCGCCGGACTCGGAATGGCGCGAGACTATGCGAGCGGCCTCCGTGTGCCAAAAATAGGGCCCGGACACAGCCGCGCCCAAAAAGAACTGACCGAAGGACGGGGCGCTATGTTCGTCCAGCGGAAAAAGGCCACAAAAACGGGTGGGCTATAGCCTTGGGGGGTGGGGCTGGCCAGCTTCGTCCGCTGGACTCGGAATGGCGCGTGACTTTGCGAGGCACATCTGTGTGCCAACAATACCCGCCGCAGGCACAGCCGAGCCCAAAAATACACGCCCGAAGGCCGGGGCGCCAAGTTCGTCCAGCGGAAAAAGGCCACAAAAACGGGTGGGCTATAGCCTTGGGGGTTGGGGCTGGCCAACTTCGTCTGCCGGACTCGGAATGGTACGAGACTTTGCGAGGCACCTATGTGTTCCAAAAATAGGCCGCGGGCACGGCCGTGCCCAAAAATACCCGCCCGAAGGCCGGGGCGCTAAGTTCGTCCAGCGGAAAAATGCCAAAAAACGGGTGGGCTATAGCCTTGGGGGGTGGGGCTGCCAGCTTCGTCCGCTGGACTCGGAATGGCGCGATACTTTGCGAGGCACCTCTGTGTGCCAACAATACCCACCGCGGGCACAGCCGCGCCCAAAAATACCCACCCGAAGGCCGGGGCGCCAAGTCCGTCCAGCGGAAAAAAGCCACAAAAACGGGTGGGCTATAGCCTTGGGGGGTGGGGCTTGCCAACTTCGTCCACCGGACCCGGAATGGCGCGAGACTTTGCGAGGCACCTCCGTGTGCCAAAAATAGGCCGCGGGCACAGCCGCGGCCAAAAATAACCGCCCGAAGGCCGGGGCGCCAAGTTCGTCCAACGCAAAAAGGCCACAAAAACGGGTGGGCTATAGCCTTGGGGGGTGGGGCTGGCCAACTTCGTCCTCCGGACTCGGAATGGCGCGAGCCTTTGCGAGGCATCTCCGTGAGCCAAAAATAGGCCGCGGGCACAGCCGCGCCCAAAAATACCCGCCCAAAGGCCGGGCCGCCAAGTTCGTCCAGCGGAAAAAGGCCACAAAAACGGGTGGGCTATAGCCTTGGGGGGTGGGGCTGGCCCACTTCGTCCGCCGTACTCGGATTGGCGCGAGACTTTGCGAGGCATCTCCGTGTGCCAAAAATAGGCCGCGGGCACAGCCGTGCCCAAAAATACCCGCCCGAAGGCCGGGCCGCTAAGTTCGTCCAGCGGAAAAAGGCCACAAAAACGGGTGGGCTATAGCCTTGGGGGGTGGGGCTGGCCAACTTCGTCCGCCGGACTCCGAATGGCGCGAGACTTTGCGAAGTGCCTCCGTGTGTCAAAAATAGGCTGCGTGCACAGCCGCGCCCAATAATAACCTCCCGAAGGCCGGGGCGCCAAGTTCGTCCTGCAGAAAAAGGCCACAAAAACGGGTGGGCTATAGCCTTGGTGGGTGGGGCTGGCCCACTTCGTCCGCCGGAGTGGGAATGGCGCGAGACTTTGCGAGGCACCTCCGTGTCCCAAAAATAGGCCGCGGGCACAGCTGCGCCCAAAAATACCCGCCCGAAGGCCGGGGCGCCAAGTTCGTCCAGCGGAAAGAGGCCACAAAAACGGGTGGGCTATAGTCTTGGGGGGTGGGGCTGGCAAACTTCGTCCGCCGGACTCGGAATGGCGCGAGACTTTGCGATGCGCCTCCGTGAGCCAAAAATAGGCCGCAGGCACAGCCGCGCCCAAAAATACCCGCCCGAAGGCCGGGGCGCCAAGTTCGTCCAGCGGAAAGAGGCCACAAAAACGGGTGGGCTATAGCCTTGGGGGGTGGGGCTGGCAAACTTCGTCCGCCGGAGTCGGAATGGCGCGAGACTTTGCGAGGCCCCTCCGTGTGCCAAAAATAGGCCGCAGGCACAGCCGCACCCAAAAATACCCGACCGAAGGCCGGGGCGCCAAGTTCGTCCAGTGGAAAGAGGCCACAAAAACGGGTGGGCTATAGCCTTGGGGGGTGGGGCGGGCCGACTTCGTCCGCCGGACTCGGAATGGCACGAGACTTTGCGAGGCACCTACGTGTTCCAAAAATAGGCCGCGGGCACGGCCGTGCCTAAAAATACCCGCCCGAAGGCCGGGGCGCCAAGTTCGTCCAGCGGAAAAATGCCAAAAAACGGGTGGGCTATAGCCTTGGGGGGTGGGGCTGCCAGCTTCGTCCGCTGGACTTGGAATGGCGCGATACTTTGCGAGGCACCTCTGTGTGCGAACAATACCCGCCGCGTGCACAGCCGCACCCAAAAATACCCGCCCGAAGGCCGGGGCGCCAAGTCCGTCCAGCGGAAAAAGGCCACAAAAACGGGTGGGCTATAGCCTTGGGGGGTGGGGCTTGCCAACTTCGTCCACCGGACCCGGAATGGCGCGAGACTTTGCGAGGCACCTCCGTGTGCCAAAAATAGGCCGCGGGCACAGCCGCACCCAAAAATACCCGCCCAAAGGCCGGGCCGCCAAGTTCGTCAAGCGGAAAAAAGCCACAAAAACGGGTGGGCTATAGCCTTGGGGGGTGGGGCTGGCCATCTTCGTCCGCCGTACTCGGAACGGCGCGAGACTTTGCGAGGCATCTCCGTGTGCCAAAAATAGGCCGCGGGCACAGCCGTGCCCAAAAATACCCGCCCGAAGGCCGGGCCGCCAAGTTCGTCCAGCGGAAAAAGGCCACAAAAACGGGTGCGCTATAGCCTTGGGGGGTGGGGCTGGCCAACTTCGTCCGCCGGACTCGGAATGGCGCGAGTATTTGCGAAGTGCCTCCGTGTGTCAAAAATAGGCCGCGTGCACAGCCGCGCCCAAAAATAACCTCCCGAAGGCCGGGGCGCCAAGTTCGTCCAGCAGAAAAAGGCCACAAAAACGGGTGGGCTATAGCCTTGGGGGGTGGGGCTGGCCAACTTCGTCCGCCGGACTCGGAATTGCGTGAGACATTGCGAGGCGCCTCCATTTGCCAAAAAATAGGCCGCGGGCACAGCCGTACCAAAAAATACCCTCCCGAAGGCCGGGGCGGCATGTTCGTCCAGCGGAAAAAGGCCACAAAAACGGGTGGGCTATAGCCTTGAGGGGTGGGGCTGGCCAACTTTGTCCGCCGGACTCGGAATGGCGCGAGACTTTGCGAGGCACCTCCGTATGCCAAAAATAGGCCGCATGCACAGCCGCGCCCAAAAATACCTGCCCGAATGCCGGGGCGCCATGTTCGTCCAGCGGAAAAAGGCTACAAAAACGGGTGGGCTATAGCCTTGGGGGGTGGGGCTGGCCAACTTCGTCCGCCGGACTCGGAATGGCGCGAGACATTGCGAGGCGCCTCCGTGTGCCAAAAAAAAGCCGCGGGCACTGCCGCGCCCAAAAATACCCGCCCGAAGGCCGGGGCGCCAAGTTCGTCCAGCGGAAAAAGGCCACAAAAACGGGTGGGCTATAGCCTTGGGGGGTGGGGCTGGCCAACTTCGTCCGCCGGACTCGGAATGGCGAGAGCCTTTGCGAGGCACCTCTGTGTGCCAAAAATAGGCCACAGGCACAGCCGCGCCGAAAAATACCTGCCCGAATGCCGGGGCGCCATGTTCGTCCAGCGGAAAAAGGCCACAAAAACGGGTGGGCTATAACCTTGGGGGCTGGGGCTGGCCGATTTCGTCCGCCGGACTCGGAATGGCGCGAGACTTTGCGAGGCGCCTCCGTGTGCGAAAAAAAAGCTGCGGGCACTGCCGCGCCCAAAAATACCCGCCCGAAGGCTGGGGCGCCAAGTTCGTCCAGCGGAAAAAGGCCACAAAAACGGGTGGGTTATAGCCTTGGGGGGTGGGGCTGGCCAACTTCGTCCGCCGGACTCGGAATGGGGCGAGACTTTGCGAGGCGCCTCCGTTTGCCAAAAATAGGCCGCAGGCACAGCCGCGCCCAAAAATACCTGCCCGAAGGCCAGGGCGCCAAGTTCGTCCAGCAGAAAAAGGCCACAAAAACGGGTGGGCTATAGCCATGGGGGGTGGGGCTGCCCGACTTCGTCCGCCGGACTCGGAATGGCGCGAGACTTTGCGAGGCGCCTCCTTGTGCCAAAAAAAAGCTGCGGGCACTGCCGCGCCCAAAAATACCCGCCGAAGGCTGGGGCGCCAAGTTCGTCCAGCGGAAAAAGGCCACAAAAACGGGTGGGTTATAGCCTTGGGGGGTGGGGCTGGCCAACTTCGTCCGCCGGACTCGGAATGGGGCGAGACTTTGCGAGGCACCTCCGTTTGCCAAAAATAGGCCGCAGACACAGCCGCGCCCAAAAATACCTGCCCGAAGGCCAGGGCGCCAAGTTCGTCCAGCAGAAAAAGGCCACAAAAACGGGTGGGCTATAGCCTTGGGGGGTGGGGCTGCCAGCTTCGTCCGCTGGACTCGGAATGGCGCGATACTTTGCGAGGCACCTCTGTGTGCCAACAATACCCGCCGCGGGCACAGCCGCGCCCAAAAATACCCGCCCTAAGGCCGGGGCGCCAAGTCCGTCCAGCGGAAAAAGGCCACAAAAACGGGTGGGCTATAGCCTTGGGGGGTGGGGCCGGCCCACTTCGTCCGCCGAACTCGGAATGGTGCAAGCCTTTGCGAGGAGCCTCTGTATGCCAAAAAAAAGCCGCGGGCACTGCCGCGCCCAAAAATACCCGCCCGAAGGCCGGGGCGCCAAGTTCGTCCAGCGGAAAAAGGCCACAAAAACGGGTGGGCTATAGCCTTGGGGGGTGGGGCTGGCCAACTTCGTCCGCCGGACTCGGAATGGCGAGAGCCTTTGCGAGGCGCCTCCGTGTGCCAAAAATAGGCCACAGGCACAGCCGCGCCGAAAAATACCTGCCCGAATGCCGGGGCGCCATGTTCGTCCAGCGGAAAAAGGCCACAAAAACGGGTGGGCTATAACCTTGGGGGCTGGGGCTGGCCGATTTCGTCCGCCGGACTCGGAATGGCGCGAGACTTTGCGAGGCGCCTCCGTGTGCGAAAAAAAAGCTGCGGCCACTGCCGCGCCCAAAAATACCCGCCCGAAGGCTGGGGCGCCAAGTTCGTCCAGCGGAAAAAGGCCACAAAAACGGGTTTGTTATAGCCTTGGGGGGTGGGGCTGGCCAACTTCGTCCGCCGGACTGGGAATGGGGCGAGACTTTGCGAGGCGCCTCAGTTTGCCAAAAATAGGCCGCAGGCACAGCCGCGCCCAAAAATACCTGCAAGAAGGCCAGGGCGCCAAGTTCGTCCAGCAGAAAAAGGCCACAAAAACGGGTGGGCTATAGCCATGGGGGGTGGGGCTGCCCGACTTCGTCCGCCGGACTCGAAATGGCGCGAGACTTTGCGAGGCGCCTCCTTGTGCCAAAAAAAAGCTGCGGGCACTGCCGCGCCCAAAAATACCCGCCCGAAGGCTGGGGCGCCAAGTTCGTCCAGCGGAAAAAGGCCACAAAAACGGGTGGGTTATAGCCTTGGGGGGTGGGGCTGGCCAACTTCGTCCGCCGGACTCGGAATGGGGCGAGACTTTGCGAGGCACCTCCGTTTGCCAAAAATAGGCCGCAGACACAGCCGCGCCCAAAAATACCTGCCCGAAGGCCAGGGCGCCAAGTTCGTCCAGCAGAAAAAGGCCACAAAAACGGGTGGGCTATAGCCTTGGGGGGTGGGGCTGCCAGCTTCATCCGCTGGACTCGGAATGGCGCGATACTTTGCGAGGCACCTCTGTGTGCCAACAATACCCGCCGCGGGCACAGCCGCGCCAAAAATACCAGCCCGAAGGCCGGGGCACCAAGTCCGTCCAGCGGAAAAAGGCCACAAAAACGGGTGGGCTATAGCCTTGGGGGGTGGGGCTGGCCAACTTCGTCCACCGGACTCGGAATGGCGCGAGACTTTGCGAGGCACCTCCATGTGCCAAAAATAGGCCGCGGTCACAGCCGCGCCCAAAAATACCCCCCCGAAGGCCAGGGCGCCAAGTTCGTCCAGCGGAAAAAGGCCACAAAAACGGGTGGGCTATAGCCTTGGGGGGTGGAGCTGGCCAACTTCGTCCGCCGGACTCGGAATGGCGCGAGACTTTGCGAGGCGCCTCTGTATGCCAAAAATAGGCCGCATGCACAGCCGCGCCCAAAAATACCTGCCCGAATGCCGGGGCGCCATGTTCGTCCAGCGGAAAAAGGCCACAAAAACGGGTGGGCTATAGCCTTGGGGGGTGGGGCTGGGCAACTTCGTCCACCGGACTCGGAATGGCGCGAGACTTTGCGAGGCCCCTCCATGTGCCAAAAATAGGCCGCGGGCACAGCCGCGCCCAAAAATACCCCCCCGAAGGCCGGGGCGCCAAGTTCGTCCAGCGGAAAAAGGCCACAAAAACGGGTGGGCTATAGCCTTGGGGGGTGGGGCTGGCCAACTTCGTCCGCCGGACTCGGAATGGCGCGAGACTTTGCGAGGCGCCTCCGTTTGCCAAAAATAGGCCGCATGCACAGCCGTGCCCAAAAATACCTGCCCGAATGCCGGGGCGCCATGTTCGTCCAGCGGAAAAAGGCCACAAAAACGGGTGGGCTATAGCCTTGGGGGGTGGGGCTGGCCAACTTCGTCCGCCGGACTCGGAATGGCGCGAGACTTTGCGAGGCGCCTCCGTGTGCCAAAAAAAAGCCGCGGGCACTGCCGCGCCCATAAATACCCGCCCGAAGGTCGGGGCGCCAAGTTCGTCCAGCGGAAAAAGGCCACAAAAACGGGTGGGTTATAGCCTTGGGGGGTGGGGCTGGCCAACTTCGTCCGCCGGACTCGGAATGGCGCGAGACTTTGCGAGGCGCCTCCGTTTGCCAAAAATAGGCCGCAGGTACAGCCGCGCCCAAAAATACCTGCCCGAAGGCCAGGGCGCCAAGTTCGTCCAGCAGAAAAAGGCCACAAAAACAGGTGGGCTATAGCCATGGGGGGTGGGGCTGCCAGCTTCGTCCGCTGGACTCGGAATGGCGCGATACTTTGCGAAGCACCTCTGTGTGCCAACAATACCCGCCGCGGGCACAGCCGCGCCCAAAAATACCCGCCCGAAGGCCGGGGCGCCAAGTCCGTCCAGCGGAAAAAGGCCACAAAAACGGGTGGGCTATAGCCTTGGGGGGTGGGGCTGGCCAACTTCGTCCACCGGACTCGGAATGGCGCGAGACTTTGCGAGGCACCTCCATGGGCCAAAAATAGGCCGCGGGCACAGCCGTGCCCAAAAATACCCGCCCGAAGGCCAGGGCGCCAAGTTCGTCCAGCGGAAAAAGGCCACAAAAACGGGTGGGCTATAGCCTTGGGGGGTGGGGCTGGCCAACTTCGTCCGCCGGACTCGGAATGGCGCGAGACTTTGCGAGGCGCCTCCGTGTGTCAAAAATAGGCCGCGTGCACAGCCGCGCCCAAAAATAGCGTCCCGAAGGTCGGGGCGCCAAGTTCGTCCAGCAGAAAAAGGCCACAAAAACGGGTGGGCTATAGCCTTGGGGGGTGGGGCTGGCCAACTTCGTCCGCCGGACTCGGAATGGTGCAAGACTTTGCGAGGAGCCTCTGTGTGCCAAAAAAAAGCCGCGGGCACTGCCGCGCCCAAAAATACCCGCCCGAAGGCCGGGGCGCCAAGTTCGTCCAGCGGAAAAAGGCCACAAAAACAGGTGGGCTATAGCCTTGGGGGGTGGGGCTGGCCAACTTCGTCCGCCGGACTCGGAATGGTGCAAGCCTTTGCGAGGAGCCTCTATGTGCCAAAAAAAAGCCGCGGGCACTGCCGCGCCCAAAAATAACCCCCCGAATTCCGGGGCGCCAAGTTCGTCCAGCATAAAAAGGCCATAAAAACGGGTGGGCTATAGCCTTGGGGGGAGGGGCTGGCCCACTTCGTCCGCCGGACTCGGAATGGGGCGAGACTTTGCGAACGGCCTCCGCGTGCCAAAAATAGGCCGCGGGCACAACCTCGCCCAAAAAGAACCCCCGAAGGTCGGCGCGCCCCAACCCCCCACAGAAAAATGGCCAAAAAACGGGTGCGCTATAGCCTTGGGTGAAGGGGCTGGCCAACTTCGTCCGCCGGACTCGGAATGGGGCGAGACTTTGCGAGCGGCCTCCGTGTGCCAAAAATAGGCCGCAGGAACAGCTGCGCCCAAAAATAACCCCCCGAAGGTCGGCGCGCCCAAACCCCCCAGCGGAAAAATGGCCAAAAAAGGGGTCCGCTATAACCTTGCGGGGAGGGGCTGGCCAACTTCGTCCGCCGGACTCGGAATGTGGCGAGACTTTTCGAGCGGCCTCCGCGAGCCATAAATAGGCCGCGGGTACAGCCGCGCATAAAAATAACCCCCCTAAGGTCGGCGCGCCCAAACCCCCAGCGGAAAAATGTCCAAAAAACGGGTGGGCTATAGCCTTGCGAGGAGGGGTTGGCCAACTTTGTCCGCCGGACTCGGAATGGGACGAGACTTTGCGAGCGGACTCCGCGAGCCAAAAATAGGCCGCGGGCACATCCGCGCCCAAACCCCCCAGCGGAAAAATGGCCAAAATACGGGTGCGCTATAGCCTTGGGGGGAGGGGCTGGCCAACTTCGTCCGCCGGACTCGGAATGGGACGAGACTTTCCGAGCGGTCTCCGCGTGCCAAAAATAGGCCGCGGGCCCAGTCGCGCCCAAAAATAACCCCCAAAGGTCGGCGCGCCCAAACCCCCCGGCGGAAAAATGGCCAAAAAACGGGTGCGCTATAGCCTTGGGGTGAGGGGTTGGCCAACTTCGTCCGCCGGACTCGGAATGGGGCGAGACTTTGCGAGCGGCCTCCGTGAGCCAAAAAGAGGCCGCGGGCACATCCGCGCCCAAACCCCCCAGCGGAAAAATGGCCAAAATACGGGTGCGCTATAGCCTTGGGGGGAGGGGCTGGCCAACTTCGTCCGCCGGACTCGGAATGGGGCGAGACTTTGCGAGCGGCCTCCGCGTGCCAAAAATTGGCCGCGGACCCAGCCGCGCCAAAAAATAACCCCCAAAGGTCCGCGCGCCCAAACCCCCCGGCGGAAAAATGGCCAAAAAACGGGTGCGCTATAGCCTTGGGGGGAGGGGCTGGCCAACTTCGTCCGCCGGACTCGGAATGGGGCGATACTTTGCGAGCGGCCTCCGCGTGCCAAAAATAGGCCGCGGGTACAGCCGCGCGTAAAAATAACCCCCCTATGGTCGGCGCGCCCAATCCCCCAGCGGAAAAATGTCCAAAAAATGGGTGGGCTATAGCCTTGCGGGGAGGGGTTGGCCAACTTCGTCCGCCGGACTCGGAATAGGACGAGACTTTGCGAGCGGCCTCCGCGAGCCAAAAATAGGCCGCGGGCACATCCGCGCCCAAACCCCCCAGCGGAAAAATGGCCAAAATACGGGTGCGCTATAGCCTTGGGGGGAGGGGCTGGCCAACTTCGTCCGCCGGACTCGGAATGGGGCGAGACTTTGCGAGCGGCCTCCGCGTGCCAAAAATAGGCCGCCGGCACAGCCGCACCCAAAAATAGCCCCCCGAAGGTCAGCGCGCCCAAACCCCCCAGCAGAAAAATGGCCAAAAAACGGGTGGGCTATAGCCTTGGGGGGAGGGGCTGGCCAACTTCGTCCGCCGGACTTGGAATGGGGCGAGACTTTGCGAACGGCCTCCGCGTGCCAAAAATAGGCCGCGGGCACAGCCTCGCCCAAAAATAACCCCCCGAAGGTTGGTTGTTGTGAAAATTTTAATATACTCGCAAGCGCACGAATCTAGAAATAGAGTAGTGGTAACGAGGTCGATCCCACATGGATTGTTATAAATTGAAAAGTCTAATTTAAATCTAAAATTAATATTAATTCTAACCTAGTTGAGCAAATTGAGTTTTAAGAGAAATTAAACGAATTAAACTAAGAAAACAATTAAAGTAAATGAGAATTTAATGAGATAAAAATTACCAAGGTTTCGGAATCCACCACTATTCAATTAGTAATTATCTAAATATTAATTAATCCCCAATTTTAGAGTGACAACTCGAAATCAATCTATGTCATCTCATGGATATAACAGTTAAGCCCAAATAATATTAATCTTATGTAGGTTCTTTTTCTGCTTAATAATATGACATCTAAGCATCTGATGTAAACATATTGAATAACAAAGAGTCAAAATTTCCTAAGCACTCTATGTAAACAATTTAATGAAACACATAGAATCAAAGATAATCATGTATAAACTTTATAAATCCAAGCGTAGATTTAATCGAATATTAATCCTAACAATCAATAATGCATGATAGAATTGATGAAAAGATTTTAATAACATCCAATTAATCATGTGAAATAAAAACCATAATCATTAAAGAACATAATCATCGCCGGACTCGGAATGGGGCGAGACTTTGCGAGCGGCCTCCGCGTGCCAAAAATAGGCCGCAGGCACAGCTGCGCCCAAAAATAACCCCCCCGAAGGTCGGCGCGTCCAAACCCCCAGCGGAAAAATGGCGAAAAAAAGGGTGGGCTATAGCCTTGGGGGGAGGGGCTGGCCCACTTCGTCCGCCGGACTCGGAATGGGGTGAGACTTTGCGAGCAGCCTCCGCATGCCAAAAATAGGCCGCGGGCACAGCCGCGCCCAAAAATAACCCCACGAAGGTCAGGGCGCCCAAACCCCCCAGCGGAAAAATGGCCAAAAAACGGGTGGGCTATAGCATTGGGGGGAGGGGCTGGCCCACTTCGTCCGCCGGACTCGGAATGGGGCGAGACTTTGCGAACGGCCTCCGCGTGCCAAAAATAGGCCGTGGGCACAGCCGCGCCCAAAAAGAACCCCCGAAGGTCGGCGCGCCCCAACCCCCCAGCGGAAAAATGGCCAAAAAACGGGTGCGCTATAGCCTTGGGGGGAGGGGCTGGCCAACTTCGTCCGCCGGACTCGGAATGGGGCGAGACTTTGCGAGCGGCCTCCGCGTGCCAAAAATAGGCCGCAGGAACAGCTGCGTCCAAAAATAACCCCCCGAAGGTCGGCGCGCCCAAACCCCCCAGCGGAAAAATGGCCAAAAAACGGGTGCGCTATAGCCTTGGGTGGAGAGGCTGGCCAACTTCGTCCGCCGGACTCGGAATGGGGCGAGACTTTGCGAAAGGCCTCCGTGTGCCAAAAATAGGCCGTGGGCACAGCCGCGCCCAAAAAGAACCCCCGAAGGTCGGCGCGCCCCAACCCCCCAGCGGAAAAATGGCCAAAAAACGGGTGCGCTATAGCCTTGGGGGGAGGGGCTGGCCAACTTCGTCCGCCGGACTCGGAATGGGGCGAGACTTTGCGAGCGGCCTCCGCGTGCCAAAAATAGGCCGCAGGAACAGCTGCGTCCAAAAATAACCCCCCGAAGGTCGGCGCGCCCAAACCCCCCAGCGGAAAAATGGCCAAAAAACGGGTGTGCTATAGCCTTGGGTGGAGGGGTTAGCCAACTTAGTCCGCCGGACTCGGAATGGCGCGAGACTTTGCGAGGCGCCTCTGTGTGCGATAAATGGGCCGTGGGCACAGCCGCGCCCAAAAATACCCGCCCGAAGACCGGGGCGCCACGTTCGTCCAGCGGAAAAAGGCCACAAAAACGGGTGGGCTATAGCCTTGGGGGGGGGCTGGCCAACTTTGTCCGCCGGACTCGGAATGGCGCGAAACTTTACGAGCCGCCTCCGTGTACAAAAAAAAGGCCGCGGGTGAAGCCGCGCCCAAAAATACCGGCACGAAGGCCGGGGCGCCAAGTTCGTCCAGCGGAAAAAGGCCACAAAAACGGGTGGGCTATAGCCTTGGGGGGTGGGGCTGGCCGACTTCGTCCGCCGGACTCGGAATTGCGCGAGCCTTTGTGAGGCGCCTCCGTGTGCCAAAAATAAGCCGCGGGCACAGCCGTACCCAAAAATACCCGCCCGAAGGCTGGGGCGCCAAGTTCATCCAGCGGAAAAAGGCCACAAAAACGGGTGGGCTATAGCCTTGGGGGGTGGGGCTTGCCAACTTCGTCCGCCGGACTCGGAATGGCGCGAGACTTTGCGAGGCGCCTCCGTGTGCCGAAAATAGGCCGCGGGCAGAGCGATGTCCAAAAATACCAGCCCGAAGGCCGGGGCGCCAAGTTCGTCCATCGGAAAAAGGCCACAAAAACGGGTGGGCTATAGCATTGGGGGGTGGGGCTGGCAAACTTCGTCCGCCGGACTCGGAATGGCGCGAGACTTTGCGACGCGCCTCCGTGTGCCAAAATAGGCCGCGTTCACAGCCGCACTCAAAAATACCCGCCCGAAGGCCGAGGCGCCAAGTTCGTCCAGCGGAAAAAGGCCAGAAAAACGGGTGGGCTATAGCCATGGGGGGTGGGGCTGGCCAACTTCGTCCGCCGGACTCGGAATGCCGCGAGACTTTACGAGTCGTATCCATGTCCCAAAAATAGCCCCCGGGCATAGCCGCGCCCAGAAATACCCGCCCGAAGGCCGGGGCGCCAAGTTCGTCCAGCGGAAAAAGGCCACAAAAACGGGTGGGCTATAGCCTTGGGGGGTGGGGATGGCCCTCTTCGTCCGCCGGACTCGGAATGGCGCGAGAATTTCTGAGGCACCTCCGTGTCCGAAAATAGGCCGCGGGCACAGCTACGTCCACAAATACCCGACCGAAGGCCGAAGCACCAAGTTCGTCCAGCGGAAAAAGGCCACAAAAACTGGTGGGCTATAGCCTTGGGGGGTGGGGCTAGCCAACTTCGTCCGCCAGACTCGGAATGGCGCGAGACTTTGCGAGGCGCCTCCGTGTGCCAAAAATAGGCTACGGGCACAGCCGCGCACAAAAATACCCGCCCGAAGGACGGGGCACCAAGTTCGTCCAGCGGAAAAAGGCCACAAAAACGGGTGGGCTATATCCTTGGGGGGTGGGGCTGACCAACTTCGTCCGCCGGACTCGGAATGGCGCGAGACTTTGCGAGGCACCTCCGTGTCCCAAAAATAGGCCACGGGCACAGCCGCGCCCAAAAATACCCGCCCGAAGGCCGGGGCGCCAAGTTCGTCCAGCGGAAAAAGGCCACAAAAACGGGTGGGCTATAGCCTTGGGGGGTGGGGTTAGCCAACTTAGTCCGCCGGACTCGGAATGGCGCGAGACTTTGTGAGGCGCCTCCGTGTGCGATAAATGGGCCGTGGGCACAGCCGCGCCCAAAAATACCCGCCCGAAGACCGGGGCGCCACGTTCGTCCAGCGGAAAAAGGCCACAAAAACGGGTGGGCTATAGCCTTGGGGGGGGGCTGGCCAACTTTGTCCGCCGGACTCGGAATGGCGCGAGACTTTGCGAGCCGCCTCCGTGTACAAAAAAAAGGCCGCGGGTGAAGCCGCGCCCAAAAATACCGGCACGAAGGCCGGGGCGCCAAGTTCGTCCAGCGGAAAAAGGCCACAAAAACGGGTGGGCTATAGCCTTGGGGGGTGGGGCTGGCCGACTTCGTCCGCCGGACTCGGAATTGCGCGAGCCTTTGTGAGGCGCCTCCGTGTGCCAAAAATAAGCCGCGGGCACAGCCGTACCCAAAAATACCAGCCCGAAGGCTGGGGCGCCAAGTTCATCCAGCGGAAAAAGGCCACAAAAACGGGTGGGCTATATAGCCTTGGGGGGTGGGGCTTGCCAACTTCGTCCGCCGGACTCGGAATGGCGCGAGACTTTGCGAGGCGCCTCCGTGTGCCGAAAATAGGCCGCGGGCAGAGCGATGTCCAAAAATACCAGCCCGAAGGCCGGGGCGCCAAGTTCGTCCATCGGAAAAAGGCCACAAAAACGGGTGGGCTATAGCATTGGGGGGTGGGGCTGGCAAACTTCGTCCGCCGGACTCGGAATGGCGCGAGACTTTGCGACGCGCCTCCGTGTGCCAAAATAGGCCGCGTTCACAGCCGCACTCAAAAATACCCGCCCGAAGGCCGAGGCGCCAAGTTCGTCCAGCGGAAAAAGGCCAGAAAAACGGGTGGGCTATAGCCATGGGGGGTGGGGCTGGCCAACTTCGTCCGCCGGACTCGGAATGCCGCGAGACTTTACGAGTCGTATCCATGTCCCAAAAATAGCCCCCGGGCATAGCCGCGCCCAGAAATACCCGCCCGAAGGCCGGGGCGCCAAGTTCGTCCAGCGGAAAAAGGCCACAAAAACGGGTGGGCTATAGCCTTGGGGGGTGGGGATGGCCCTCTTCGTCCGCCGGACTCGGAATGGCGCGAGAATTTCTGAGGCACCTCCGTGTCCGAAAATAGGCCGCGGGCACAGCTACGTCCACAAATACCCGACCGAAGGCCGAAGCACCAAGTTCGTCCAGCGGAAAAAGGCCACAAAAACTGGTGGGCTATAGCCTTGGGGGGTGGGGCTAGCCAACTTCGTCCGCCAGACTCGGAATGGCGCGAGACTTTGCGAGGCGCCTCCGTGTGCCAAAAATAGGCTACGGGCACAGCCGCGC
This sequence comes from Citrus sp. QX-2021, assembly GCA_030444885.1. NCBI lineage: Eukaryota > Viridiplantae > Streptophyta > Magnoliopsida > Sapindales > Rutaceae > Citrus > Citrus sp. QX-2021. Next base: position 153,233 of record JAUJEF010000021.1, read on the forward strand.
ACAAAAATACCCGCCCGAAGGACGGGGCACCAAGACAAATCCAGCGGAAAAAGGCCACAAAACGGGTGGGCTATATCCTTCAAAGTGGGGGCTGACCAACCGTCCGCCGGACTCGGAATGGCGCGAGACTTTGCGAGGCACCTCCGTGTCCCAAAAATAGGCCACGGGCACAGCCGCGCCCAAAAATACCCGCCCGAAGGCCGGGGCGCCAAGTTCGTCCAGCGGAAAAAGGCCACAAAAACGGGTGGGCTATAGCCTTGGGGGGTGGGGTTAGCCAACTTAGTCCGCCGGACTCGGAATGGCGCGAGACTTTGTGAGGCGCCTCCGTGTGCGATAAATGGGCCGTGGGCACAGCCGCGCCCAAAAATACCCGCCCGAAGACCGGGGCGCCACGTTCGTCCAGCGGAAAAAGGCCACAAAAACGGGTGGGCTATAGCCTTGGGGGGGGGCTGGCCAACTTTGTCCGCCGGACTCGGAATGGCGCGAGACTTTGAGAGCCGCCTCCGTGTCCAAAAAAAAAAAGGTCTTGGTGGCTTGCGCCAAAAAAATACCGGCACGAAGGCCGGGGCGCCAAGTTCGTCCAGCGGAAAAAGGCCACAAAAACGGGTGGGCTATAGCCTTGGGGGGTGGGGCTGGCCGACTTCGTCCGCCGGACTCGGAATTGCGCGAGCCTTTGTGAGGCGCCTCCGTGTGCCAAAAATAAGCCGCGGGCACAGCCGTACCCAAAAATACCAGCCCGAAGGCTGGGGCGCCAAGTTCATCCAGCGGAAAAAGGCCACAAAAACGGGTGGGCTATATAGCCTTGGGGGGTGGGGCTTGCCAACTTCGTCCGCCGGACTCGGAATGGCGCGAGACTTTGCGAGGCGCCTCCGTGTGCCGAAAATAGGCCGCGGGCAGAGCCATGTCCAAAAATACCAGCCCGAAGGCCGGGGCGCCAAGTTCGTCCAGCGGAAAAAGGCCACAAAAACAGGTGGGCTATAGCCTTGGGGGGTGGGGCTGGCCAACATAGTCCGCCGGACTCGGAATGGCGCAAGACTTTGCGAGGTGCCTCCGTGTGCCAAAAATAGGCTGCGGGCACAGCCCTGCCTAAAAATATCCGCCCGAAGGCCGGGGCGCCAAGTTCGTCCAGCGGAAAAAGGCCACAAAAACGGGTGGGCTATAGCCTTGGGGGGTGGGGCTGGCCCACTTCGTCCGCCGGACTCGGAATGGCGTGAGATTTTGCGAGGCGTCTCCGCGTCCCAAAAATAGGCCGCGGGCACAGCCGCGTCCATAAATCCCCGCCCGAAGGCCGGGGTGCCAAGTACGTCCAGCGGAAAAAGGCCACAAAAACGGGTGGGCTATAGCCTTGGGGGGTGGGGCTGGCCAACTTCGTCCGCCGGACTCGGAATGGCGCGAGACTTTGCGAGGCGCCTCCGTGTCCCAAAACTAGGCCGCGGGCCCAGCCGCGCCCAAAAATACCCGCCCCAAAGGCCGGGGCGCCAAGTTCGTCCAGCGGAAAAATGCCACAAAAACGGGTGGGCTGTAGCCTTGGGGGGTGGGGCTGGCCCACTTCGTCCGCAGGACTCGGTATGGCGCGAGATTTTGCGAGGCGCCTCGGTGTGCCAAAAATAGGCCGCGGGCACAGCCCTGCCCAAAAATATCCGCCCGAAGGCCGGGGCGCCAAGTTAGTCCAGCGGAAAAAGGCCACAAAAACGGGTGGGCTATAGCCTTGGGGGGTGGGGCTGGCCCACTTCGTCCGCCGGACTCGGAATGGCGTGAGACCTTGCGAGGCACCACCGTGTGCCAAAATAGGCCGCGGGCGCAGCCACGCCCAAAGATACCCGCCCGAAGGCCGGGGCGCCAAGTACGTCCAGCGGAAAAATGCCACAAAAACGGGTGGGCTATAGCCTTGGGGGGTGGGGCTGGCCAACTTCGTCCGCCGGACTCGGAATGGCGCGAGACTTTGCGAGGCGCCTCCGTGTGCAAAAAATAGGCCGCGGGCACAGCCGCCTCCAAAAATACCCAACCGAAGGCCGAGGCGCCAAGTTCGTCCAGCGGAAAAAGGCCAGAAAAACGGGTGGGCTATAGCCTTGGGGGGTAGGGCTGGCCAATTTCGTCCGCCGGACTCGGAATGGCGCGAGACTTTGCGAGGCGCCTCCATGTGCGATAAATGGGCCGCGGGTACAGCCGCGCCCAAAAATACCCTCCCGAAGACCGGGTCGCCACGTTCGTCCAGCGGAAAAAGGCCACAAAAACGGGTGGGCTATAGCCTTGGGGGGTGGGGCTGGCCAACTTCGTCCGCCGGACTCAGAATGGCGCGAGACTTTGCGAGGCGCCTCCGTGTGCCAAAAATAGGCCGCGGGCACAGCCGCCTCCAAAAATACCCGCCCGAAGGCCGTTGCGCCAAGTTCGTCCATCGGAAAAAGGCCACAAAAACGGGTGGGCTATAGCCTTGGGGGGTGGGGCTGACCAACTTCGTCCGCCGGACTCGGAATGGCGCGAGACTTTGCGAGGCACCTCCGTGTGCCAAAAATATGCCACGGGCACAGCCGCATCCAAAAATACCCGCCCGAAAGCCGGGAAGCCAAGTTCGTCCAACGGAAAAAGGCCACAAAAACGGGTGGGCTATAGCCTTGGGGGGTGGGGATGGCCAACTTCGTCCGCCGGACTCAGAATGGCGCGAGACTTTGCGAGGCACCTCCGTGTGCCAAAAATAGGCTGCGGGCACAGCCGCGCCCAAAAATACCCGCCCGAAGGCCGGGGCGCCAAGTTCGTCCAGCGGAAAAAGGCCACAAAAACGGGTGGGCTATAGCCTTGGGGGGTGGGGCCGGCCCACTTCGTCCGCCGGACTTGGTATGGCGCGAGATTTTGCGAGGCGCCTCGGTGTGCCAAAAATAGGCTGCGGGCACAGCCCTGCCCAAAAATATCCGCCCGAACGCCGGGGCGCCAAGTTCGTCCAGCGGAAAAAGGCCACAAAAACGGGTGGGCTATAGCCTTGGGGGGTGGGGCTGGCCCACTTCGTCCGCCGGACTCGGAATGGCGTGAGATTTTGCGAGGCGCCTCCGTGTCCCAAAAATAGGTCGCGGGCACAGCCGCGTCCATAAATCCCCGCCCGAAGGCCGGGGCGCCAAGTACGTCCAGCGGAAAAAGGCCACAAAAACGGGTGGGCTATAGCCTTGGGGGGTGGGGCTGGCCAAATTCGTTGGCCGGACTCGGAATGGCGCGAGACTTTGCGAGGCGCCTCCATGTGCTAAAAATAGGCCGCGGGCACAGCCGCATCCAAAAATACCCGCCCGAAGGCCGGGGCGCCAAGTACGTCCAGCGGAAAAAGGCCACAAAAACGGGTGGGCTATAGCCTTGGGGGGTGGGGCTGGCCCACTTCGTCCGCCGGACTCGGAATGGCGCGAGACTTTACGAGGTGCCTCCGTGTGCAAAAAATAGGCCGCGGGCACAGCCGCCTTCAAAAATACCCGCCCGAAGGCCGTTGCGCCAAGTTCGTCCAGCGGAAAAAGGCCACAAAAACGGGTGGGCGATAGCCTTGGGGGGTGGGGCTGACCAACTTCGTCCGCCGGACTCGGAATGGCGCGAGACTTTGCGAGGCGCCTCCGTGTCCCAAAAATAGGACGCGGGCACAGTAGCGCTCAAAAATACCCGCCCGAAGGCCGGGGCGCCAAGTACGTCCAGCGGAAAAAGGCCACAAAAACGGGTGGGCTATAGCCTTGGGGGGTGGGGCTGGCAAAATTCGTCGGCCGGACTCGGAATGGCGCGAGACTTTGCGAGGCGCCTTCGTGTGCCAAAAATATGCCACGGGCACAGCCGCATCCAAAAATACCCGCCCGAAGGCTGGGAAGCCAAGTTCGTCCAGCGGAAAAAGGCCACAAAAATGGGTGGGCTATAGCCTTGGGGGGTGGGGCTGGCCAACTTCGTCCGCCGGACTCAGAATGGCGGGAGACTTTACGAGGCGCCTCCGTATGCCAAAAATAGGCCGCGGGTACAGCCGCGCCCAAAAATACCCGCCCGAAGGCCGGGGCGCCAAGTTCGTCCAGCGGAAAAAGGCCACAAAAACGGGTGGGCTATAGCCTTGGGGGGTGGGGCTGGCCAACTTCGTCCGCCGGACTCGGAATGGCGCGAGACTTTGCGAGGTGCCTCGGTGTGCCAAAAATAAGCTGCGGGCACAGCCGCACCAAAAAATACCCGCCCGAAGGCCGGGGCGCCAAGTTCGTCCAGCGGAAAAAGGTCACAAAAACGGGTGGGCTATAGCCTTGGGGGGTGGGGCTGGCCAACTTCGTCCGCCGGACTCGTAATGGCGCGAGATTTTGCGAGGAGCCTCGGTGTGCCAAAAATAGGCTGCGGGCACAGCCGCACCCAAAAATATCCGCCCGAAGGCCGGGGCGCCAAGTTCGTCCAGCGGAAAAAGGCCACAAAAACGGGTGGGCTATAGCCTTGGGGGGTGGGGCTGGCCAACTTCGTCCGCCGGACTCGGAATGGCGCGAGACTTTGCGAGGCGCCTCCGTGTCCCAAAATTAGACCGCGGGCACAGCCGCGCCCAAAAATACCCGCCCCAAAGGCCGGGGCGCCAAGTTCGTCCAGCGGAAAAATGCCACAAAAACGGGTGGGCTATAGCCTTGGGGGGTGGGGCTGGCCCACTTCGTCCGCCGGACTCGGTATGGCGCGAGATTTTGCGAGGCGCCTCGGTGTGCCAAAAATAGGCCGCAGGCACAGCCCTGCCCAAAAATATCCGCCCGAAGGCCGGGGCGCCAAGTTCGTCCAGCGGAAAAAGGCCACAAAAACGGGTGGGCTATAGCCTTGGGGAGTGGGGCTGGCCCACTTCGTCCGCCGGACTCGGAATGGTGTGAGATTTTGCGAGGCTCCTCCGTGTCCCAAAAATAGGCCGCGGGCACAGCCGCGTCCATAAATCCCCGCCCGAAGGCCGGGGCGCCAAGTTCGTCCAGCGGAAAAAGGCCACAAAAACGGGTGGGCTATAGCCTTGGGGAGTGGGGCTGGCCCACTTCGTCCGCCGGACTCGGAATGGCGTGAGACTTTGCGAGGCGCCTCCATGTGCCAAAAATAGGCCGCGGGCACAGCCGCATATAAAAATACCAGCCCGAAGGCCGGGGCACCAAGTTCGTCCAGCGGAAAAAGGCCACAAAAACGGGTGGGCTATAGCCTTGGGGGGTGGGGCTGGCCGACTTCGTCCGCCAGACTCGGAATGGTGCGAGATTTTGCTAGGCTCCTCCGTGTCCCAAAAATAGGCCGCGGGCACAGCCGCGTCCATAAATCCCCGCCCGAAGGCCGGGGCGCCAAGTTCGTCCAGCGGAAAAAGGCCACAAAAACGGGTGGGCTATAGCCTTGGGGGGTGGGGCTGACCAACTTCGTCCGCCGGACTCGGAATGGCGCGAGACTTTGCGAGGCGCCTCCGTGTGCCAAAAATAGGACGCGGGCTCAGCAGCGCCCAAAAATACCCGCCCGAAGGCCTGGGCGCCAAGTTCGTCCAGCGGAAAAAGGCCACAAAAACGGGTGGGCTATAGCCTTGGGGGGTGGGGCTGGCCAAATTCGTCGGCCGGACTCGGAATGGCGCGAGACTCTGCGAAACACCTCTGTGTCCCAAAAATAGGCCGCGGGCACAGCCACGCCCAAAAATACCCACCCGAAGGCCGGGGCGCCAAGTTCGTCTAGCGGAAAAAGGCCACAAAAACGGGTGGGCTATAGCCTTGGGGGGTGGGGCTGGCCAACTTCGTCTGCCGGACTCGGAATGGCGCGAGACTTTGCAAGGAGCCTCCGAGTCCCAAAAATAGGCGGTGGGCACAGCCGCGCCCAAAAATACCCGCCCGAAGGCCGGGGCGCCAAATTCGTCCAGCGGAAAAAGGCCACAAAAACGGGTGGGCTATAGCCTTGGGGAGTGGGGCTGGCCCACTTCGTCCGCCGGACTCGGAATGGCGTGAGATTTTGCGAGGCTCCTCCGTGTCCCAAAAATAGGCCGCGGGCACAGCTGCGTCCATAAATCCCCGCCCGAAGGCCGGGGCGCCAAGTACGTCCAGCGGAAAAAGGCCACAAAAATGGGTGGGCTAAAGCCTTGTGGGGTGGGGCTGGCCAACTTCGTCCGCCGGACTCGGAATGGCGTGAGACTTTGCGAGGCGCCTCCATGTGCAAAAAATAGGCCGCGGGCACAGCCGCCTCCAAAAATACCCGCCCGAAGGCCGGGGCGCCAAGTTCGTCCAGCGGAAAAAGGCCACAAAAACGGGTGGGCTATAGCCTTGGGGGGTGGGGCCGGCCCACTTCGTCCGCCGGACTTGGTATGGCGCGCGATTTTGCGAGGCGCCTCGGTGTGCCAAAAATAGGCTGCGGGCACAGCCCTGCCCAAAAATATCCGCCCGAACGCCGGGGCGCCAAGTTCGTCCAGCGGAAAAAGGCCACAAAAACGGGTGGGCTATAGCCTTGGGGGCTGGGGCTGTCCGACTTCGTCCGCCAGACTCGGAATGGTGCGAGATTTTGCGAGGCACCTCCGTGTCCCAAAACTAGGCCGCGGGCACAGCCGCGTCCATAAATCCCCACCCGAAGGCCTGGGCGCCAAGTACGTCCAGCGGAAAAAGGCCACAAAAACGGGTGGGCTATAGCCTTGGGGGGTGGGGCTGGCCAACTTCGTCCGCCGGACTCGGAATGGCGCGAGCCATTGCGAGGCGCCACCGTGTACCAAAAATAGGCCGCGGGCGCAGCCTCGCCCAAAAATACCCGCCCGAAGGCCGGGGCGCCAAGTACGTCCAGCGGAAAAAGCCACAAAAACGGGTGGGCTATAGCCTTGGGGGGTGGGGTTGGCCAACTTCGTCCGCCGGACTCGGAATAGCGTGAGACTTTGCGAGGCATCTCCGTGTACCAAAAATAGGCCGTGGGCACAGGCGCGCCCAAAAATACTCGACCGAAGGCCGGGGCGCCAAGTTCGTCTAGCGGAAAAAGGCCACAAAAACGGGTGGGCTATAGCCTTGGGGGGTGGGGCTGGCCAACTTCGTCCGCCGGACTCGGAATGGCGCGTGACTTTGCGAGGCACCTCCGTGTGCAAAAAATAGGCCGCGGGCACAGCCGCCTCCAAAAATACCCACCCGAAGGCCGGGGCGCCAAGTTCGTCCAGCGGAAAAAGGCCACAAAAACGGGTGGGCTATAGCCTTGGGGGGTGGGGCTGACCAACTTCGTCCGCCGGACTCGGAATGGCGCGAGACTTTGCGAGGCACCTCCGTGTGCCAAAAATAGGACGCGGGCACAGCAGCGCCCAAAAATACCCGCCCGAAGGCCTGTGCGCCAAGTTCGTCCAGCGGAAAAAGGCCACAAAAACGGGTGGGCTATAGCCTTGGGGGGTGGGGCTGGCCAAATTCGTCGGCCGGACTCGGAATGGCGCGAGACTTTGCGAGGAGCCTCCATGTGCCAAAAATAGGCCGCGGGCACAGCCGCATATAAAAATACCAGCCCGAAGGCCGGGGCACCAAGTTCGTCCAGCGGAAAAAGGCCACAAAAACGGGTGGGCTATAGCCTTGGGGGGTGGGGCTGGCCAACTTCGTCTGCCGGACTCGGAATGGCGCGAGACTTTGCAAGGAGCCTCCGAGTCCCAAAAATAGGCGGTGGGCACAGCCGCGCCCAAAAATACCCGCCCGAAGGCCGGGGCGCCAAATTCGTCCAGCGGAAAAAGGCCACAAAAACGGGTGGGCTATAGCCTTGGGGAGTGGGGCTGGCCCACTTCGTCCGCCGGACTCGGAATGGCGTGAGATTTTGCGAGGCTCCTCCGTGTCACAAAAATAGGCCGCGGGCACAGCCGCGTCCATAAATCCCCGCCCGAAGGCCGGGGCGCCAAGTACGTCCAGCGGAAAAAGGCCACAAAAATGGGTGGGCTAAAGCCTTGTGGGGTGGGGCTGGCCAACTTCGTCCGCCGGACTCGGAATGGCGTGAGACTTTGCGAGGCGCCTCCGTGTGCAAAAAATAGGCCGCGGGCACAGCCGCCTCCAAAAATACCCACCCGAAGTCCGGGGCGCCAAGTTCGTCCAGCGGAAAAAGGCCACAAAAACGGGTGGGCTATAGCCTTGGGGGGTGGGGCTGACCAACTTCGTCCGCCGGACTCGGAATGGCGCGAGACTTTGCGAGGCGCCTCCGTGTGCAAAAAATAGGCCGCGGGCACAGCCGCGTCAATAAATCCCCACCCGAAGGCCGGGGCGCCAAGTACGTCCAGCGGAAAAAGGCCACAAAAACGGGTGGGCTATAGCCTTGGGGGGTGGGGCTGACCAACTTCGTCCGCCGGACTCGGAATGGCGCGAGACTTTGCGAGGCACCTCCGTGTGCCAAAAATAGGACGCGGGCACAGCAGCACCCAAAAATACCCGCCCGAAGGCCTGGGCGCCAAGTTCGTCCAGCGGAAAAAGGCCACAAAAACGGGTGGGCTATAGCCTTGGGGGGTGGGGCTGGCCAAATTCGTTGGCCGGACTCGGAATGGCGCGAGACTCTGCGAAACACCTCCGTGTCCCAAAAATAGGCCGCGGGCACAGCCACGCCCAAAAATACCCACCCGAAGGCCGGGGCGCCAAGTTCGTCTAGCGGAAAAAGGCCACAAAAACGGGTGGGCTATAGCCTTGGGGGGTGGGGCTGGCCAACTTCGTCTGCCGGACTCGGAATGGCGCGAGACTTTGCAAGGAGCCTCCGAGTCCCAAAAATAGGCCGTGGGCACAGCCGCGCCAATAAAAATACCCGCCCGAAGGCCGGGGCGCCAAGTTCGTCCAGAAGGAAAAAGGCCACAAAAACGGGTGGGCTATAGCCTTGGGGGGTGGGGCTGGCCCACTTCGTCCGCCGGACTCGGAATGGCGCGAGACTTTGTGAGGCGTCTCCGTGTCCCAAAAATAGGCCGCGGGCACAGCCGCATATAAAAATACCAGCCCGAAGGCCGGGGCACCATGTTCGTCCAGCGGAAAAAGGCCACAAAAACGGGTGGGCTATAGCCTTGGGGGGTGGTGCTGGCCAAATTCGTCGGCCGGACTCAGAATGGCCCGAGACTTTGCGAGGCGCCTCCATGTGCCAAAAATAGGCCGCGGGCACAGCCGCATATAAAAATACCAGCCCGAAGGCCGGGGCACCAAGTTCGTCCAGCGGAAAAAGGCCACAAAAACGGGTGGGCTATAGACTTGGGGGTGGGGCTGGCCAACTTCGTCTGCCGGACTCGGAATGGCGCGAGACTTTGCAAGGAGCCTCCGAGTCCCAAAAATAGGCCGTGGGCACAGCCGCGCCCAAAACTACCCGCCCGAAGGCCGGGGCGCCAAGTTCGTCCAGCGGAAAAAGGCCACAAAAACGGGTGGGCTATAGCCTTGGGGGGTGGGGCTCGCCAAATTCGTCTGCCGGACTCGGAATGGCGCGAGACTTTGCGAGGCGCCTCCATGTGCCAAAAATAGGCCGCGGGCACAGCCGCATATAAAAATACCAGCCCGAAGGCCGGGGCACCAAGTTCGTCCAGCGGAAAAAGGCCACAAAAACGGGTGGGCTATAGACTTGGGGGGTGGGGCTGGCCAACTTCGTCTGCCGGACTCGGAATGGCGCGAGACTTTGCAAGGAGCCTCCGAGTCCCAAAAATAGGCCGTGGGCACAGCCGCGCCCAAAACTACCCGCCCGAAGGCCGGGGCGCCAAATTCGTCCAGCGGAAAAAGGCCACAAAAACGGGTGGGCTATAGCCTTGGGGAGTGGGGCTGGCCCACTTCGTCCGCCGGACTCGAAATGGCGTGAGATTTTGCGAGGCTCCTCCGTGTCCCAAAAATAGGCCGCGGGCACAGCCGCGTCCATAAATCCCCGCCCGAAGGCCGGGGCGCCAAGTACGTCCAGCGGAAAAAGGCCACAAAAATGGGTGGGCTAAAGCCTTGTGGGGTGGGGCTGGCCAACTTCGTCCGCCGGACTCGGAATGGCGTGAGACTTTGCGAGGCGCCTCCGTGTGCAAAAAATAGGCCGCGGGCACAGCCGCCTCCAAAAATACCCGCCCGAAGGCCGGGGCGCCAAGTTCGTCCAGCGGAAAAAGGCCACAAAAACGGGTGGGCTATAGCCTTGGGGGGTGGGGCCGGCCCACTTCGTCCGCCGGACTTGGTATGGCGCGAGATTTTGCGAGGCGCCTCGGTGTGCCAAAAATAGGCTGCGGGCACAGCCCTGCCCAAAAATATCCGCCCGAACGCCGGGGCGCCAAGTTCGTCCAGCGGAAAAAGGCCACAAAAACGGGTGGGCTATAGCCTTGGGGGGTGGGGCTGTCCGACTTCGTCCGCCAGACTCGGAATGGTGCGAGATTTTGCGAGGCGCCTCCGTGTCCCAAAACTAGGCCGCGGGCACAGCCGCGTCAATAAATCCCCACCCGAAGGCCGGGGCGCCAAGTACGTCCAGCGGAAAAAGGCCACAAAAACGGGTGGGCTATAGCCTTGGGGGGTGGGGTTGGCCAACTTCGTCCGCCGGACTCGGAATAGTGCGAGACTTTGCGAGGCACCTCCGTGTACCAAAAATAGGCCGTGGGCACAGCCGCGCCCAAAAATACTCGACCGAAGGCCGGGGCGCCAAGTTCGTCTAGCGGAAAAAGGCCACAAAAACGGGTGGGCTATAGCCTTGGGGGGTGGGGCTGGCCAACTTCGTCCGCCGGACTCGGAATGGCGCGTAACTTTGCGAGGCGCCTCCGTGTGCAAAAAATAGGCCGCGGGCACAGCCGCCTCCAAAAATACCCACCCGAAGGCCGGGGCGCCAAGTTCGTCCAGCGGAAAAAGGCCACAAAAACGGGTGGGCTATAGCCTTGGGGGGTGGGGCTGACCAACTTCGTCCGCCGGACTCGGAATGGCGCGAGACTTTGCGAGGCACCTCCGTGTGCCAAAAATAGGTCGCGGGCACAGCAGCGCCCAAAAATACCCGCCCGAAGGCCTGTGCGCCAAGTTCGTCCAGCGGAAAAAGGCCACAAAAACGGGTGGGCTATAGCCTTGGGGGGTGGGGCTGGCCAAATTCGTCTGCCGGACTCGGAATGGCGCGAGACTTTGCGAGGCGCCTCCATGTGCCAAAAATAGGCCGCGGGCACAGCCGCATATAAAAATACCAGCCCGAAGGCCGGGGCACCAAGTTCGTCCAGCGGAAAAAGGCCACAAAAACGGGTGGGCTATAGCCTTGGGGGGTGGGGCTGGCCAACTTCGTCTGCCGGACTCGGAATGGCGCGAGACTTTGCAAGGAGCCTCCGAGTCCCAAAAATAGGCCGTGGGCACAGCCGCGCCCAAAAATACCCGCCCGAAGGCCGGGGCGCCAAATTCGTCCAGCGGAAAAAGGCCACAAAAACGGGTGGGCTATAGCCTTGGGGAGTGGGGCTGGCCCACTTCGTCCGCCGGACTCGGAATGGCGTGAGATTTTGTGAGGCTCCTCCGTGTCCCAAAAATAGGCCGCGGGCACAGCCGCGTCCATAAATCCCCGCCCGAAGGCCGGGGCGCCAAGTACGTCCAGCGGAAAAAGGCCACAAAAATGGGTGGGCTAAAGCCTTGTGGGGTGGGGCTGGCCAACTTCGTCCGCCGGACTCGGAATGGCGTGAGACTTTGCGAGGCGCCTCCGTGTGCAAAAAATAGGCCGCGGGCACAGCCGCCTCCAAAAATACCCGCCCGAAGGCCGGGGCGCCAAGTTCGTCCAGCGGAAAAAGGCCACAAAAACGGTTGGGCTATAGCCTTGGGAGGTGGGGCCGGCCCACTTCGTCCGCCGGACTTGGTATGGCGCGAGATTTTGCGAGGCGCCTCGGTGTGCCAAAAATAGGCTGCGGGCACAGCCCTGCCCAAAAATATCCGCCCGAACGCCGGGGCGCCAAGTTCGTCCAGCGGAAAAAGGCCACAAAAACGGGTGGGCTATAGCCTTGGGGGGTGGGGCTGTCCGACTTCGTCCGCCAGACTCGGAATGGTGCGAGATTTTGCGAGGCGCCTCCGTGTCCCAAAACTAGGCCGCGGGCACAGCCGCGTCCATAAATCCCCACCCGAAGGCCGGGGCGCCATGTACGTCCAGCGGAAAAAGGCCACAAAAACGGGTGGGCTATAGCCTTGGGGGGTGGGGCTGGCCAACTTCGTCCGCCGGACTCGGAATGGCGCGAGACTTTGCGAGGCGCCACCGTGTACCAAAAATAGGCCGCGGGCGCAGCCTCGCCCAAAAATACCCGCCCGAAGGCCGGGGCGCCAAGTACGTCCAGCGGAAAAAGGCCACAAAAACGGGTGGGCTATAGCCTTGGGGGGTGGGGTTGGCCAACTTCGTCCGCCGGACTCGGAATAGCGCGAGACTTTGCGAGGCACCTCCGTGTACCAAAAATAGGCCGTGGGCACAGGCACGCCCAAAAATACTCGACCGAAGGCCGGGGCGCCAAGTTCGTCTAGCGGAAAAAGGCCACAAAAACGGGTGGGCTATAGCCTTGGGGGGTGGGGCTGGCCAACTTCGTCCGCCGGACTCGGAATGGCGCGTGACTTTGCGAGGCGCCTCCGTGTGCAAAAAATAGGCCGCGGGCACAGCCGCCTCCAAAAATACCCACCCGAAGGCCGGGGCGCCAAGTTCGTCCAGCGGAAAAAGGCCACAAAAACGGGTGGGCTATAGCCTTGGGGGTGGGGCTGGCCAACTTCGTCCGCCGGACTCGGAATGGCGCGAGACTTTGCGAGGCACCTCCGTGTGCCAAAAATAGGACGCGGGCACAGCAGCGCCCAAAAATACCCGCCCGAAGGCCTGTGCGCCAAGTTCGTCCAGCGGAAAAAGGCCACAAAAACGGGTGGGCTATAGCCTTGGGGGGTGGGGCTGGCCAAATTCGTCGGCCGGACTCGGAATGGCGCGAGACTTTGCGAGGCGCCTCCATGTGCCAAAAATAGGCCGCGGGCACAGCCGCATATAAAAATACCAGCCCGAAGGCCGGGGCACCAAGTTCGTCCAGCGGAAAAAGGCCACAAAAACGGGTGGGCTATAGCCTTGGGGGGTGGGGCTGGCCGACTTCGTCCGCTAGACTCGGAATGGTGCGAGATTTTGCGAGGCGCCTCCGTGTCCAAAAAATAGGCCGCGGGCACAGCCGCGTCAATAAATCCCCACCCGAAGGCCGGGGCGCCAAGTACGTCCAGCGGAAAAAGGCCACAAAAACGGGTGGGCTATAGCCTTGGGGGGTGGGGCTGACCAACTTCGTCCGCCGGACTCGGAATGGCGCGAGACTTTGCGAGGCACCTCCGTGTGCCAAAAATAGGACGCGGGCACAGCAGCACCCAAAAATACCCGCCCGAAGGCCTGGGCGCCAAGTTCGTCCAGCGGAAAAAGGCCACAAAAACGGGTGGGCTATAGCCTTGGGGGGTGGGGCTGGCCAAATTCGTTGGCCGGACTCGGAATGGCGCGAGACTCTGCGAAACACCTCCGTGTCCCAAAAATAGGCCGCGGGCACAGCCACGCCCAAAAATACCCACCCGAAGGCCGGGGCGCCAAGTTCGTCTAGCGGAAAAAGGCCACAAAAACGGGTGGGCTATAGCCTTGGGGGGTGGGGCTGGCCAACTTCGTCTGCCGGACTCGGAATGGCGCGAGACTTTGCAAGGAGCCTCCGAGTCCCAAAAATAGGCCGTGGGCACAGCCGCGCCAATAAAAATACCCGCCCGAAGGCCGGGGCGCCAAGTTCGTCCAGAAGGAAAAAGGCCACAAAAACGGGTGGGCTATAGCCTTGGGGGGTGGGGCTGGCCCACTTCGTCCGCCGGACTCGGAATGGCGCGAGACTTTGTGAGGCGTCTCCGTGTCCCAAAAATAGGCCGCGGGCACAGCCGCGCCCAAAAATGCCCGCCCGAAGGCCGGGGCGCCAAGTTCGTCGAGCGGAAAAAGGCCACAAAAACGGGTGGGCTATAGCCTTGGGGGGTGGGTCTGGCCAACTTCGTCAACCGGACTCGGAATGGCGCGAGACTTTGCGAGGCACCTCCGTGTCCCAAAAATAGGTCGCGGGCACAGCCGCCTCCAAAAATACCTGCCCGAAGGCTGGGGCGCCAAGTTCGTCCAGCGGAAAAAGGCCACAAAAACGGGTGGGCTATAGCCTTGAGGGGTGGGGCTGGCCAAATTCATCGGCCGGACTCGGAATGGCGTGAGACTTTTCGAGGCGCCTCCGTGTGCCAAAAATAGGCCGCGGGCACAGCCGCCTCCAAAAATACCCGCCCGAAGGCCGGGGCGCCAAGTTCGTCCAGCGGAAAAAGGCCACAAAAACGGGTGGGCTATAGCCTTGGGGGGTGGGGCTGGCCAACTTCGTCCGCCGGACTCGGAATGGGGCCAGACTTTGCGAGGGGCCTCCGTGTGCCAAAAATAGGCCGCGGGCACAGCCGCGCCCAAAAGTAGGCGCCGAAGGTCCCATCCCGAAGTTTGCCCGCCGCAAAAATGCCGAAAAAACGGGTGAGCTACAGCCTTGGGGGGTGGGGCTGGCCAAGTTCGTCCGCCGGACTCGGAATAGGGCCAGAATTTGCGAGGGGCCTCCGTTTGCCAAAAATAAGCCACGGGCATGGCCGTGCCCAAAAATAAGCGCCCGAAGGTCCCGTCCCCAAGTTCGTCCGCCGCACAAATGCCCAAAAAACGGGTGGGCTATAGCCTTGGGGGCTGGGGCTGGCCAAGTTCGTCCGCCGGACTCGGAATGGGGTCAGACTTTGCGAGGGGCCTCCGTGTGCCAAAAATAAGTCGCGGGCACAGCCGCGCCCAAAAATAAGCTACCGAAGGTCCCGTCCCCAAGTTCGTCCGCCGTAAAAATGACCAAAAAACGGGTGGGCTATAAACCTGGGGGGTGGGGCTGGTCAAGTTCGTCCGCCAGAATCGGAAAGGGGCCAGACTTTGCGAGGGGCCTCCGTGTGTAAAAATAGGCCGCGGGCACAGCCGCGCCCAAAAATAAGCGCCCGAAGGTCCCGTCCCCATGTTCGTCCGCCGCAAAAATGCCCTTAAAACGGGTGGGCTATAGCCTTGGGGGGTGGGGCTAGCCAAGTTCGTCCTCTGGACCAGGAATAGGGCCAGACTTTGCGAGGGGTCTCCGTATGCCAAAAATAGGCCACGGGCACAGCACCGCCCAAAAATAAGCGCCCGAAGGTCCCGTCCCCAAGTTAGTCCGCCGCAATAATGCCCTTAAATCGGGTGGGCTATAGCCTTGGGGGGTGGGGCTAGCCAAGTTCGTCCGCCGGACCAGGAATAGGGCCAGACTTTGCGAGGGGTCTCCGCGTGCCAAAAATAGGCCACGGGCGCAGCAGAGCCCGAAGGTCCCGTCCCCAAGTTAGTCCGCCGCAATAATGCCCTTAAAACGGGTGGTCTATAGCCTTAGGGGGTGGGGCTGGCCAAGTTAGTCCGCCGGACTCGGAAAGAGGCCAGACTTTGCGAGGGGCCTCCATGTGTAAAAATAGGCCGCGGGCACAGCCGCGCCCAAAAATAAGCTACCGAAGGTCCCGTCCCCAAGTTCGTCCGCCGTAAAAATGACCAAAAAACGGGTGGGCTATAAACCTGGGGGGTGGGGCTGGTCAAGTTCGTCCGCCAGAATCGGAAAGGGGCCAGACTTTGCGAGGGGCCTCCGTGTGTAAAAATAGGCCGCGGGCACAGCCGCGCCCAAAAATAAGCGCCCGAAGGTCCCGTCCCCATGTTCGTCCGCCGCAAAAATGCCCTTAAAACGGGTGGGCTATAGCCTTGGGGGGTGGGGCTAGCCAAGTTCGTCCTCTGGACCAGGAATAGGGCCAGACTTTGCGAGGGGTCTCCGTATGCCAAAAATAGGCCACGGGCACAGCACCGCCCAAAAATAAGCGCCCGAAGGTCCCGTCCCCAAGTTAGTCCGCCGCAATAATGCCCTTAAATCGGGTGGGCTATAGCCTTGGGGGGTGGGGCTAGCCAAGTTCGTCCGCCGGACCAGGAATAGGGCCAGACTTTGCGAGGGGTCTCCGCGTGCCAAAAATAGGCCACGGGCGCAGCAGAGCCCGAAGGTCCCGTCCCCAAGTTAGTCCGCCGCAATAATGCCCTTAAAACGGGTGGTCTATAGCCTTAGGGGGTGGGGCTGGCCAAGTTAGTCCGCCGGACTCGGAAAGAGGCCAGACTTTGCGAGGGGCCTCCATGTGTAAAAATAGGCCGCGGGCACAGCCGCGCCCAAAAATAAGCTACCGAAGGTCCCGTCCCCAAGTTCGTCCGCCGCAAAACTTCCCAAAACACGGGTGGGTATAGCCTTGGGGGGTGGGGCTGTCCAAGTTCGTCCGCCGGACTCGGAATGGACCCAGACCTTGCGAGGGGCCTCCGTGTGCCAAAAATAGGCCGCGGGCACAGCCGCGCCCAAAAGTAAGCGCCTGAAGGTGCCGTCCTCAAGTTCGTCCACCGCAAAAATGCCCAAAAAACGGGTGGGCCATAGCCTTGGGGGGTGGGGCTGGCCAAGTTCGTCCGCCGGACTCGGAATGGGGCCAGACTTTGCGAGGGGCCTCCGTGTGCCAAAAATAGGCCGCGGGCACAGCCGCGCCCAAAAATAAGCGCCCGAAGGTCCCGTCCCCATGTTCGTCCGCCGCAAAAATGCCCTTAAAACGGGTGGGCTATAGCCTTGGGGGGTGGGGCTATAGCCTTGGGGGGTGGGGCTAGCCAAGTTCGTCCTCTGGACCAGGAATAGGGCCAGACTTTGCGAGGGGTCTCCGTATGCCAAAAATAGGCCACGGGCACAGCACCGCCCAAAAATAAGCGCCCGAAGGTCCCGTCCCCAAGTTAGTCCGCCGCAATAATGCCCTTAAAACGGGTGGGCTATAGCCTTGGGGGGAGGGGCTGGCCAAGTTCGTCCGCCGGACTCGGAATGGGGCCAGACTTTGCGAGGGGCCTCCGTGTGCCAAAAATAGGCCGCGGACACAGCCGCGCCCAAAAATAATCGCGCGAAGGTCCGGTCGCCAAGTTCGTCCGCTGAAAAATGCCCAAAAAACGGGTGGGCTATAGCCTTGGGGGGAGGGGCTGGCCAAGTTCGACCATCGGACTCGGAATGGGCCCAGACTTTGCGAGGGGCCTTCGTGTGCCAAAAATAATGAGCGGGCACAGCCGCATCCAAAAATAAGAGCCCGAAGGTCCAGTCCCCAAGTTCGTCCTCCGCAAAAATGCCCAAAAAACGGGTGGGCTATAGCCTTGGGGGGAGGGGCTGGCCAAGTTCTTCCGCCGGACTCGGAATGGGGCCAGACTTTGTGAGGGGCCTCCTTGTGCCAAAAATTGACCGCGGGCACATCCGCGCCCAAAAATAAGCGCCCGAAGGTCCGGTCCCCAAGTTCGTTTGCCGCGAAAATGCCCAAAAAACGGGAGGGCTATAGCCTTGGGGGGAGGGGCTGGCCAAGTTCGTCCACCGGACTCGGAATGGGGCCAGACTTTGCGAGGGGCCTCCGTGAGCCAAATATAGGCCGCGGGCACAGCGGCGGCCAAAAAAAGTGCCCGAAGGTCCGGTCCCCAAGTTCGTCCGCCGCAACAATGTCCAAAAAATGGGTGGGCTATAGCCTTGGGGGGAGGGGCTGGCCATATTCGTCCGCCGGACTCGGAATGGGGCCAGACTTTGCGAGGGGCCTCCATGTGCCAAAAATAGGCCGCGGACACAGCCGCGCCCAGAAATAAGCGCCCGAAGGTCCGGTCTCCAAGTTCGTCCGCCGAAAAAATGCCCAAAAAACGGGTGGGCTATAGCCTTGGGGGGAGGGGCTGGCCAAGTTCGTCCGCCGGACTCGGAATGGGGCCAGACTTTGCGAGGGGCCTCCGTGTGCCAAAAATAGGCCGCGGACACAGCCGCGCCCAAAAATAATCGCGCGAAGGTCCGGTCGCCAAGTTCGTCCGCTGAAAAATGCCCAAAAAACGGGTGGGCTATAGCCTTGGGGGGAGGGGCTGGCCAAGTTCGACCATCGGACTCGGAATGGGCCCAGACTTTGCGAGGGGCCTTCGTGTGCCAAAAATAATGAGCGGGCACAGCCGCATCCAAAAATAAGAGCCCGAAGGTCCGGTCCCCAAGTTCGTCCGCCGCAAAAATGCCCAAAAAACGGGTGGGCTATAGCCTTGGGGGGAGGGGCTGGCCAAGTTCTTCCGCCGGACTCGAAATGGGGCCAGACTTTGCGAGGGGCCTCCGTGTGCCAAAAATAGGCCACGGGCACAGCTGCACCCAAAACTAAGTACCCGAAGGTCCGGTCCACAAGTTCGTCCGCCTAAAAATGCCCAAAAAACGGGTGGGCTATAGCCTTTGGGGAGCGGCTGGCCAAGTTCGTCCGCCGGACTCGGAATGGGGCCAGACTTTGCGAGGGGCCTCCATGTACCAAAAATAGGCCACGGGCACAGCCGCGCCCAGAAATAAGCCCCCGAAGGTCCGGTCTCCAAGTTCGTCCGCCGCAAAAATGCCAAAAAAACGGGTGGGCTATAGCCTTGGGGGGAGGGGCTGGCCAAGTTCGTCCGCCGGACTCGGAATGGGGCCAGACTTTGCGAGGGGCCTCCGTGTGCCAAAAATAGGCCGCGGACACAGCCGCGCCCAAAAATAATCGCGCGAAGGTCCGGTCGCCAAGTTCGTCCGCTGAAAAATGCCCAAAAAACGGGTGGGCTATAGCCTTGGGGGGAGGGGCTGGCCAAGTTCGACCATCGGACTCGGAATGGGCCCAGACTTTGCGAGGGGCCTTCGTGTGCCAAAAATAATGAGCGGGCACAGCCGCATCCAAAAATAAGAGCCCGAAGGTCCAGTCCCCAAGTTCGTCCTCCGCAAAAATGCCCAAAAAACGGGTGGGCTATAGCCTTGGGGGGAGGAGCTGGACAAGTTCGTCCGCTGGACTCGGAATGGGGCCAGAATTTGCGAGGGACCTCCGTGTGCCGAAAATAGGCTACGGGCACAGCCGCACCTAAAAATAAGCACTCGAAGGTCTGGTCCCCAAATTCGTCCGCCGCAAAAATGCCCAAAAAACGGGTTGGTTATAGCCTTGGGGGGAGGGGACGGCCAAGTTCGTCCGCCGGACTCGGAATGGGGCCAGACTTTCCGAGGGGCCTCCGTGTGCCAAAAATAGGCCGCGGGCACAGCCGCGCCCAAAAATAAGCGCCCAAAGGTCCGGTCCCCAAGTTCGTCCGCCGCAAAAATGCCCAAAAAACGGGTTGGTTAGAGCCTTGGGGGGAGGCGCTTGCCAAGTTCGTCCGCCTGAATCGGAATGGGGCCAGACTTTACGACGGGCCTCCATGTGCCAAAAATAGGCCACGGGCACAGCCGCGCCCAAAAATAAGTACCCGAAGGTCCGGTCCCCAAGTTCATCCGCCTAAAAATGCCCAATAAACGGGTGGGCTATAGCCTTGGGGGGAGGGGCTGGCCATATTCGTCCGCCGGACTCGGAATGGGGCCAGACTTTGCGAGGGGCCTCCATGTGCCAAAAATAGGCCGCGGACACAGCCGCGCCCAAAAATAAGCGCCCGGAGGACCGGTCCCCAAGTTCGTCCGCCGAAAAAATGCCCAAAAAACGGGTGGGCTATAGCCTTGGGGGGAGGGGCTGGCCAAGTTCGTCCGCCGGACTCGGAATGGGGCCAGACTTTGCGAGGGGCCTCCGTGTGCCAAAAATAGGCCGCGGACACAGCCGCGCCCAAAAATAATCGCGCGAAGGTCCGGTCGCCAAGTTCGTCCGCTGAAAAATGCCCAAAAAACGGGTGGGCTATAGCCTTGGGGGGAGGGGCTGGCCAAGTTCGACCATCGAACTCGGAATGGGCCCAGACTTTGCGAGGGGCCTTCGTGTGCCAAAAATAATGAGCGGGCACAGCCGCGTCCAAAAATAAGAGCCCGAAGGTCCGGTCCCCAAGTTCGTCCTCCGCAAAAATGCCCAAAAAACGGGTGGGCTATAGCCTTGGGGGGAGGAGCTGGCCAAGTTCGTCCGCTGGACTCGGAATGGGGCCAGACTTTGCGAGGGGCCTCCGTGTGCCGAAAATAGGCTACGGGCACAGCCGCACCTAAAAATAAGCACTCGAAGGTCTGGTCCCCAAATTCGTCCGCCGCAAAAATGCCCAAAAAACGGGTTGGTTATAGCCTTGGGGGGAGGGGCTGGCCAAGTTCGTCCGTCAAACTCAGAATGGGGCCAGACTTTGCGAGGGGCCTCCGTGTACCAAAAATAGGCCGCGGGCACAGCCGTGCCCAAAAATAAGCGCCCAAAGGTCCGGTCCACAAGTTCGTCCGCCGCAAAAATGCCCAAAAAACGGGTTGGTTAGAGCCTTGGGGGGAGGGGCTTGCCAAGTTCGTCCGCCGGAATCGGAATGGGGCCAGACTTTACGACGGGCCTCCATGTACCAAAAATAGGCCACGGGCACAGCCGCGCCCAAAAATAAGTACCCGAAGGTCCGGTCCCCAAGTTCATCCGCCTAAAAATGCCCAATAAACGGGTGGGCTATAGCCTTGGGGGGAGGGGCTGGCCAAGTTCTTCCGCCGGACTCGGAATGGGGCCAGACTTTGTGAGGGGCCTCCTTGTGCCAAAAATTGGCCGCAGGCACATCCGCGCCCAAAAATAAGCGCCCGAAGGTCCGGTCCCCAAGTTCGTTTGCCGCAAAAATGCCCAAAAAACGGGAGGGCTATAGCCTTGGGGGGAGGGGCTGGCCAAGTTAGTCCGCCGGACTCGGAATGGGGCCAGACTTTGCGAGGGGCCTCCATGTACCAAAAATAGGCCACGGACACAGCCGCACCCAAAAATAAGCGCCCGAAGGTCCGGTCTCCAAGTTCGTCCGCCGCAAAAATGCCAAAAAAACGGGTGGGCTATAGCCTTGGGGGGAGGGGCTGGCCAAGTTCGTCCGCCAGACTCGGAATGGGGCCAGACTTTGCGAGGGGCCTCCGTGAGCCAAAAATAGGCCACGAGCACAGCCGCTTCCAAAAATAAGCGCCCGAAGGTCCGATCCCCAAGTTCGTCCGCCGTAAAAATGCCCAAAAAACGGGTGGGCTATAGCCTTTGGGGAGCGGCTGGCCAAGTTCGTCCGCCGGACTCGGAATGGGGCCAGACTTTGCGAGGGGCCTTCGTGTGCCAAAAATAGGCCGCGGGCACTTCTGCGTCCAAAAATAACAACCCGAAGGCCGGGGCGCCAAGTTCGTCCAGAGGAAAAAGGCCACAAAAACAGGTGGGTTAAAGCCTTGGGGGGTGGGGCTGGCCAAGTTCGTCCGCCGGACTCGGAATGGGGCGAGACTTTACGAGTGGCCTCCGTGTACCAAAAATAGGCCGCGGGCACAGCCGCACCGAAAAATAACAGCCCGAAGGCCGGGGCGCCAAGTTCGTCCAGCGGAAAAAGGCCACAAAAACGGGTGGGCTACAGCTTTGGGCGGGGGGGCTGGCCAAGTTCGTCCGCCGGACTCGGAATGGGGCGAGACTTTGCGAGCGGCCTCCGTGTACCAAAAATAGGCCGCGGGCACAGCCGTACCCAAAAATAACCGCCCGATGGTCGGGGCGTAAAAACCCCCCAGCGGAAAAATGGCCAAAAAACGGGTGGGCTATAGCCTTGGGGGATGGGACTGACCAACTTCGCCCGCCGGACTCGAATTGGGAGAGACTTTACGAGCGGCCTCCGAGTGCCAAAAATTGGCCGTAGGCACAGCTGCGCCAAAAAATAACTGACCGAAGCTCGGGGTGCCAAAACCCTCCAGCGGAAAAATGGCTAAAAAACGGGTGGGCTATAGCGTTGGGGGGTGGGGCTGGCCAACTTTGTCCGCCGGACTCGGAATGGGACGAGACTTTGCGAACGGACTCCGCGTACCAAAAATAGGCCGCGGGCACAGCCGTGCCCAAAAATAACCACCCGAAGGCCAGGGCGCCAAGTTCGTCCAGCGGAAAAAGGCCACAAAAACGGGTGGGCTATAGACTTGGGGGGTGGGGCTGGCCAAGTTCGTCCGCCGGACTCGGAATGGGGCGAGACTTTGGGCACGTCCTCCATGTGCCAGGAATAGGCCGAGGGCACAGCCGCGCCCAAAAATTACCGCCCGAAGGCCGGGGCGCCAAGTTCGTCCAGCGGTAAAAGGCCACAAAAACTGGTGGGCTATAGCCTTGGGGGGTGCGGCTGGCCAAGTTCGTCCGCAGGACTCGGAATGGGTCGAGACATTGCCAGTGGCCTCCGTGTACCAAAAATAGACCGCGGGCAAAGCCGCGCTCAAAAATTACTGCCCGAAGGCCGGGGCGCCTAGTTCGTCCAGCGGGCAAAGGCCACAAAAACGGGTGGGCTATAGCCTTGGGGGGTGGGGCTGGCCAAGTTCGTCCGCCGGACTCGGAATGGGGCGAGACTTTGCAAGCGTCCTCCGTGTACCAAAAATAGGCCGCGGGCACAGCCGTACCCAAAAATAACTGCCCGAAGGTGGGGCGTCAAAACCCCCCAGCGGAAAAATGGCCAGAAAATGGGTGGGCTATAGCCTTGGGGGATGGGGCTGGCCAACTTTGCCCGCCGGACTCGGAATGGGGTGAGACTTTGCGAGCGGCCTCCGAGTGCCAAAAATAGGCCGTAGGCACAGCCGCGCCAAAAAATAACTGACCGAAGCTCGGGGTGCCAAAACCCTCCAGCGGAAAAATGGCTAAAAAACGGGTGGGCTATAGCGTTGGGGGGTGGGGCTGGCCAACTTCGTCCGCCGGACTCGGAATGGGGCGAGACTTTGCGAACGGACTCCGCGTACCAAAAATAGGCCGCGGGCACAGCCGTGCCCAAAAATAACCACCCGAAGGCCGGGGCGCCAAGTTCGTCCAGCGGAAAAAGGCCACACAAACGGGTGGGCTATAGCCTTGGGGGGTGGGGCTGGCCAAGTTCGTCCGCCGGACTCGGAATGGGGTGAGACTTTGCGAGCGGCCTCCGTTTGCCAAAAATAGGCCACGGGCACAGCCGCGCCCAAAAATAACCGCCCGAAGGCCGGGGCGCCAAGTTCGTCCAGCGGAAAAAGGCCACAAAAATGGGTGCGCTATAGCCTTAGGGGGTGGGGCTGGCCAAGTTCGTCCGCTGGACTCGGAATGGGGTGAGACTTTGCGAGCGGCCTCCGTGTGTCAAAAATAGGCCGCAGGCACAGCCGCGCCCAAAAATAACCTCCCAAAGGCTGCAGTGCCAAGTTCGTCTAGCGGAAAAAGGCCACAAAAACGGGTGGGCTATAGCCTTGGGGGGTGGGGCTGGCCAACTTCGTCCGCCGGACTCGGAATGGGGCGAGACTTTGTGAGCGGCCTCCGTGTTCCAAAAATAGGATGCGGGCACAGCCACGCCCAAAAATAACCGCCCGAAGGCCGGGGCGCCAAGATCGTCTAGCGGAAAAAGGCCACAAAAACGGGTGGGCTATAGCCTTGGGGGGTGCGGCTGGCCAAGTTCTTCCGCCGGACTCGGAATGGGTCGAGACTTTGCGAGTGGCCTCCGTTTGCCAAAAATAGACCGCGGGCAAAGCCACGCCCAAAAATAACCGCCCGAAGGCTGGGGCGCCAAGATCGTCTAGCGGAAAAAGGCCACAAAAACGGGTGGGCTATAGCCTTGGGGGGTGCGGCTGGCCAACTTCGTCCGCCGGACTCGGAATGGGGCGAGACTTTGCGAGCGGCCTCCGTGTGCCAAAAATAGGCCGCGGGCACAGCCGCGCCCAAAAATAACCGTCCGAAGGCCGGGGCGCCAAGTTCGTCTAGCGGAAAAAGGCCACAAAAACGGGTGGGCAATAGCCTTGGAGGGTGGGGCTGGCCAAGTTCGTCCGCCGGACTCGGAATGGGGAGGGACTTTGCGAGAGGACTCCGTGTGCCAAAAATAGACCACGGGCACAGCCACGCCCAAAAATAACCGCCCGAAGGCCGGGGCTCCAAGATCGTCTAGCGGAAAAAGGCCACAAAAACGGGTGGGCTATAGCCTTGGGGGGTGCGGCTGGCCAAGTTCTTCCGCCGGACTCGGAATGGGTCGAGACTTTGCGAGCGGCCTCCGTTTGCCAAAAATAGACCGCGGGCAAAGCCACGCCCAAAAATAACCGCCCGAAGGCCGGGGCGCCAAGATCGTCTAGCGGAAAAAGGCCACAAAAACGGGTGGGCTATAGCCTTGGGGGGTGCGGCTGGCCAACTTCGTCCGCCGGACTCGGAATGGGGCGAGACTTTGCGAGCGGCCTCCGTGTGCCAAAAATAGGCCGCGGGCACAGCCGCGCCCAAAAATAACCGTCCGAAGGCCGGGGCGCCAAGTTCGTCTAGCGGAAAAAGGCCACAAAAACGGGTGGGCAATAGCCTTGGAGGGTGGGGCTGGCCAAGTTCGTCCGCCGGACTCGGAATGGGGAGAGACTTTGCGAGAGGACTCCGTGTGCCAAAAATAGACCACGGGCACAGCCACGCCCAAAAATAACCGCCCGAAGGCCGGGGCTCCAAGATCGTATAGCGGAAAAAGGCCACAAAAACGGTTGGGCTATAGCCTTGGGGGGTGCGGCTGGCCAACTTCGCCCGCCGGACTCGGAATGGGGCGAGACTTTGCGAGCGGCCTCCGTGTGCCAAAAATAGGCCGCGGGCACAGTCACGCCCAAAAATAACCGTCCGAAGGCCGGGGCGCCAAGTTCGTCCAGCGGAAAAAGGCCACAAAAACGGGTGGGCTATAGCCTTGGGGGGTGCGGCTGGCCAAGTTCTTCCGCCGGACTCGGAATGGGTCGAGACTTTGCGAGCGGCCTCCGTTTGCCAAAAATAGACCAAGGGCAAAGCCACGCCCTAAAAATAACCGCCCGAAGGCCGGGCGCCAAGATCGTCTAGCGGAAAAAGGCCACAAAAACGGGTGGGCTATAGCCTTGGGGGGTGCGGCTGGCCAACTTCGTCCGCCGGACTCGGAATGGGGCGAGACTTTGCGAGCGGCCTCCGTGTGCCAAAAATAGACCGCGGGCAAAGCCACGCCCAAAAATAACCGCCCGAAGGCCGGGGCGCCAAGTTCGTCTAGCGGAAAAAGGCCACAAAAACGGGTGGGCAATAGCCTTGGAGGGTGGGGCTGGCCAAGTTCGTCCGCCGGACTCGGAATGGGGAGAGACTTTGCGAGAGGACTCCGTGTGCCAAAAATAGACCACGGGCACAGCCACGCCCAAAAATAACCGCCCGAAGGCCGGGGCTCCAAGATCGTATAGCGGAAAAAGGCCACAAAAACGGTTGGGCTATAGCCTTGGGGGGTGCGGCTGGCCAACTTCGCCCGCCGGACTCGGAATGGGGCGAGACTTTGCGAGCGGCCTCCGTGTGCCAAAAATAGGCCGCGGGCACAGTCGCGCCCAAAAATAACCGTCCGAAGGCCGGGGCGCCAAGTTCGTCCAGCGGAAAAAGGCCACAAAAACGGGTGGGCAATAGCCTTGGAGGGTGGGGCTGGCCAAGTTCCTCCACCGGACTCGGAATGGGGCGAGACTTTGCGAGCGGCCTCCGTGTGCCAAAAATAGGCCGCGGGCACAGCCGCGCCCAAAAATAACTGGCCTAGGCCGGGTTGCCGAGTTCGTCCAGCTGAAAATGGCCACAAAAACAGGTGGGCTATAGCCTTGGGGGCGGGGCTGGCCAAGTTCCTCCACCGGACTCGGAATGGGGCGAGACTTTACGAGCGGCCTCCGTGTGCCAAAAATAGGCCGCGGACCCAGCCGCGCCCAAAAATAACAGCCCGAAGGCCGGGCCGCCAAGTTCGTCCAGCGGAAAAAGGCCACAAAAACGGGTGGGCTATAGCCTTGGGGGGAAGGGCTGGCCAAGTTCGTCCGCCGGACTCAGAATGGGACGAGACTTTACGAACGGCCTCCGTGATCCAAAAATCGGCTGCGGGCACAGCCGTCCCGAAAAATAACTGCCCGAAGGCTGGAGCACCAAGGTCGTCCAGCGGAAAAAGGCCACAAAAACGGGTGGGGCTGGCCAAGTTCGTACTCCGGACTCAGAATGGGGCGAGAGTTTGCGAGCGGCCTCCGTGTGCCAAAAATAGGCCGCGGGCACAGCTGCTCTTAAAAATAACCGACCGAAGGCCGGGACGCCAAGTTCGTCCAGCGGAAAAAGGCCACAAAAACGGGTGGGCTATAGCCTTGGGGGGTGCGGCTGGCAAAGTTCGTCCTCCGGACTTGGAATGGGGCGAGACTTTGCGAGCGGCCTCCGTGTGCCAAAAATAGGCCGTGGGGATAGGCACGCCCAAAAATAACTGCTCTAAGGCCGGGGCGCCAAGTTTGTCCAGCGGAAAAAGGCCACAAAAACGTGTGGGCTATAGCCTTGGGGGGTGGGGCTGGCCAAGTTTGTCCGCCGGACTTGGAATGGGGCGAGACTTTGCGAGCGGCCTCCGTGTGCCAAAAATAGTCCGCGGGCACAGCCGCTCCAAAAAATAACCAACCGAAGGCCGGGGCGCCAAGTTCGTCCAGCGGAAAAAGGCAACAAAAACGGGTTGGCTATAGCCTTCGGGGGTGGGGCTGGCAAAGTTCGTCCTCCGGACTCGGAATGAGTCGAGACTTTGCGAGCGGCCTCCATGTGCGAAAAATAGGCCACGGGCACAGCCACGCGCAAAAACCGCGTCCAAAAATAATCGCCCAAAGGCCCCGGCGCCAAGTTCGTCCAGCGGAAAAAGGCCACAAAAACGGGTGAGCTATAGCCTTGGGGGGTGGGTCAGGCCCACTTCGTCCGCCGGACTGGGAATGGGGCGAGACTTTACGAGCGGCCTTTGCATGCCAAAAATAGGCGATGGGCACAGCCGCGCCCAAAAATAACCGGCCGAAGGACGGGGCGCCAAAACCCCCCAGCGGAAAAATGGCCAAAAAACGGGTGGGCTATAGCCTTGGGGGGTGGGGCTGGCCAACTTCCTCCGCCGGACTCGGATTGGGGCGAGACTTTGCGAGCGGCCTTTGCGTGCCAAAAATAGGCCGTGGGCACAGCCTCACCCAAAAATAACCGCCCGAAGGACGGGTCGCCAAAGCCCCCGAGCGGAAAAATGGCCAAGAAACGGGTGGGCTATAGCCTTGGGGGGTGGGGCTGGCCAACTTCGTCCGCCGGACTCGGAACGGGGCGAGACTTTGCGAACGGCCTCCGCGTGCCAAAAATAGGCCACGGGCACAGCAGCGTCCAAAAATAACCGCCTGTAGGACGGGGCGCCAAGTTCGTCCAGCGGAAAAAGGC
The DNA here is from genome assembly GCA_030444885.1 of Citrus sp. QX-2021. Lineage (NCBI taxonomy): Eukaryota > Viridiplantae > Streptophyta > Magnoliopsida > Sapindales > Rutaceae > Citrus > Citrus sp. QX-2021. The sequence goes on from JAUJEF010000021.1 coordinate 180,226, forward strand.
CACAAAAACGGGTGGGCAATAGCCTTGGGGTTGGGGCTGGCCAAGTTCGTCCGCCGGACTCGGAATGGGGCGAGACGTTGCGAGCGGCCTCCGTGTGCCAAAAATAGGCCGCGGGCACAGGCACGCCCAAAAATAACCGCCCGAAGGCTGGGGCACCAAGTTCGTCCAGCGGAAAAAGGCCACAAAAACGGGTGGGCTATAGACTTGGGGGGTGGGGCTGGCCAAGTTCATCCGCCGGACTCGGAATGGGGCGAGACTTTGGGCACGGCCTCCGTGTGCCAAAAATAGGCCGTGGGCACAGCCGCACCCAAAAATTACCGCCCGAAGGCCGGGGCGCCAAGTTCGTCCAGCGGTAAAAGGCCACAAAAACGGGTGGGCTATAGCCTTGGGGGTGGGGCTGGCCAAATTCGTCCACCAGACTCGGAATGGGGCCAGACGTTGCGAGCGGTCTCCGTGTGTAAAAAATATACTGCAGGCACAGCCGCGCCCAAAAATAAACGCCCGAAGGATGGTGCGCCAAGTTCGTCCAGCGGAAAAAGGCCACAAAAACGGGTGGGCTATAACCTTGGGGGGTGGGGCTGGCCAACTTCGTCCGCCGGACTCGGTATGGGGCGAGACTTTGCGAACGGCCTCCGTGTGCCAAAAATAAGACGCGGGCACAGCCGCACCCAAAAATAACCGCCCGAAGGCCGGGGCGCCATGTTCGTCCAGTGGAAAAAGGCCACGAAAACGGGTGGGCTATAGCCTTGGGGGGTGGGGCTGGCCAAGTTCGTCCGCCGGACTCGGAATGCAGCGAGACTTTACGAGTGTCCTCCGTGTGCCAAAAATAGGCCGCGGGCACAGCAGCGCCCAAAAATAACCGCCTGTAGGACGGGGCGCCAAGTTCGTCCAGCGGAAAAAGGCCACAAAAACGGGTGGCCTATAGCCTTGGGGGTGGGGCTGGCCAAGTTCGTCTGCCGGACTCGGAATGGGACGAGACGTTGCGAGCGGCCTCCGTGTGCCAAAAATAGGCTGCGGGCACAGGTACGCCTAAAAATAACCGCCCGAAGGCTGGGGCGCCAAGTTCGTCCAGCGGAAAAAGGCCACAAAAACGGGTGGGCTATAGACTTGGGGGGTGGGGCTGGCCAAGTTCGTCCGCCGGACTCGGAATGGGGCGAGACTTTGGGCACGGCCTCCGTGTACCAAAAATAGGCCGAGGGCACAGCCGCGCCCAAAAATTACCGCCCGAAGGCCGGGGCGCCAAGTTCGTCCAGCGGTAGAAGGCCACAAAAACGGGTGGGTTATAGCCTTGGGGGTGGGGCTGGCCAAATTCGTCCACCAGACTTGGAATGGGGCCAGACGTTGTGAGCGGTCTCCGTGTGTAAAAAATATACTGCGGGCACAGCCGCGCCCAAAAATAATCGCCCGAAGGATTGTGCGCCAAGTTCGTCCAGCGGAAAAAGGCCAGAAAAACGGGTGGGCTATAACCTTGGGGGGTGGGGCTGGCCAACTTCGTCCGCCGGACTCGGTATGGGACGAGACTTTGCGAACGGCCTCCGTGTGCCAAAAATAAGACGCGGGCACAGCCGCACCCAAAAATAACCGCCCGAAGGGCGGGGCGCCATGTTCGTCCAGTGGAAAAAGGCCACGAAAACGGGTGGGCTATAGCCTTGGGGGGTGGGGCTGGCCAAGTTCGTCCGCCGGACTCGGAATGCGGCGAGACTTTACGAGTGTCCTCCGTGTGCCAAAAATAGGCCGCGGGCACAGCAGCGCCCAAAAATAACCGCCTGTAGGACGGGGCGCCAAGTTCGTCCAGCGGAAAAAGGCCACAAAAACGGGTGGCCTATAGCCTTGGGGGTGGGGCTGGCCAAGTTCGTCCGCCGGACTCGGAATGGGACGAGACGTTGCGAGCGGCCTCCGTGTGCCAAAAATAGGCCGCGGGCACAGGTACACCCAAAAATAACCGCCCGAAGGCTGGGGCGCCAAGTTCGTCCAGCGGAAAAAGGCCACAAAAACGGGTGGGTTATAGACTTGGGGGGTGGGGCTGGCCAAGTTCGTCCGCCAGACTCGGAATGGGGCGAGACTTTGCGAGCGGCCTTTGCATGCCAAAAATAGGCCGTGGGCACAGCCGTGCCCAAAAATAACCGGCCGAAGGACGGGGCGCCAAAACTCCCCAGCGGAAAAATGGCCAAAAAACGGGTGGGCTATAGACTTGGGGGGGGGGGCCGGGCGAAGTTCGTCCGCCGGACTCGGAATGGGACGAGACTTTACGAACGCGGTACGTGTGCCAAAATATCATCCCGGGCACAGCTGCGCCCAAATATAAGTACCCGAAGGTCGGAGTCCCAAAAGCCCCCATCGGAAAAATGGCCAATAAACGGGTGGGCTATAGCCTTGGTGGGGGGGGGGGGCGAACTTCGTCCGCCGGACTCGGAATGCGGCGAGACTTTACGAGTGCCCTCCGTGTGCCAAAATATCATCCAGGGCACAGCCGCGCCCAAAAATAAGCTCCCGAAGGTTGGCGTCCCAAAATCCACGAGCGGAAAAATGGCCAAAAAACGGGTGGGCTATAGCCTTGGTGGGGGGGGCGGGCGAACTTTGTCCGCCGGCCTCGGAATGTGGCGAGACTTTACGAGTGCCCTCCGTGTGCCAAAATATCATCCCGGGCACAGCCGCGCCCAAAAATAAGCTCCCCAAGGTTGGCGTCGCAAAATCCCCAAGCGGAAAAATGGCCAAAAAACGGGTGGGCTATAGCCTTGGTGGGGGGGGCGGGCGAACTTCGTCTGTCGTACTCGGAATGGGGCGAGACTTTGCGAGCGCCCTCCGTGTGCCAAAAATAGGCTGCGGGCACAGCTGTGCCCGAAAATAAGCGCCTGAAGGTCGGCGTCCCAAAACCCCCCAACGGAAAAATGGCCAAAAAACGGGAGGGTATAGCCTTTGTGGGGGGGGGGGGGCGGGCGAACTTCGTCCGCTGGACTCGGAATGGGGCGAGACTTTTCGAGCGCCCTCCGTGTGCCAAAATATCATCCCGGGCACAGGCGCGACCAAAAATAAGCGCGCGAAGGTCGGCGTCTCATAAGCCCCCAGCGGAAAAATGGCCAAAAAACGGGTGGGCTACAACCTTGGTGGGGGGGGGGGGGCGGGCGAACTTCGTCCGCGGGACTCGGAATGGGGTGAGACTTTGTGAGCGTCCCCCGTGTTCCAAAATATCGTCCCGGGTACAGCCGTGCCCAAAAATAAGCGCGCAAAGGTCGGCGTCCCAAAAGACCCCAGCGGAAAAATGGCCAAAAACGGGTGGGCTATAGCCTTGGTGGGGGGGGAGGGCGCGGGCGAACTTCGTCCGCCGGAGTCGGAATGGGGCGAGACTTTGCGAGCGCCCTCCATGTGCCAAAATATCGTCCCGGGCGCAAACGCGTCCAAAAATAAGCGCGCGAAGGTCGGCGTCCGAAAAGCCCGCAGCGGAAAAATGGCCAAAAAACGGGTGGGCTATAGCCTTGGTGGGGGGGGTGGGCGAAGTTCGTCCGCCGGACTCAGAATGGGGTGAGACTTTGCGAACACCCTCCGTGTGCAAAACATAGGCCGCGGGCGCAGCTGCGCCCAAATATAAGTGCCCGAAGGTCGGCGTCCGAAAAGCCCGCAGCGGAAAAATGGCCAAAAAACGGGTGGGCTATAGCCTTGGTGGGGGGGGCGGGCGAACTTCGTCCGCCGGACTCGGAATGGGGGGAGACTTTGCGAACGCCCTCCGTGTGCGAAAAATAGGCCGCGGGCACAGTCGCTCCCAAAAATAAGCGCCCGACGGTCGGCGTCCCAAAACCCCCAGCGGAAAAATGGCCAAAAAACGGGTGGGCGATATAGCCTTGGTGGGGGGAGCTGGCGAACTTCGTCCGCCGGACTCGGAATGGGGTGAGACTTTGCGAGCGTCCCCCGTGTTCCAAAATATCGTCCCGGGCACAGCCGTGCCCAAAAATAAGCGCGCAAAGGTCGGCGTCCCAAAAGCCCCCAGCGGAAAAATGGCCAAAAACGGGTGGGCTATAGCCTTGGTGGGGGGGGGCGCGGGCGAACTTCGTCCGCCGGAGTCGGAATGGGGCAAGACTTTGCGAGCGCCCTCCATGTGCCAAAATATCGTCCCGGGCGCAAACGCGTCCAAAAATAAGCGCGCGAAGGTCGGCGTCCCAAAAGCCCCCAGCGGAAAAATGGCCAAAAAATGGGTGGGCTATAGCCTTGGTGGGGGGGGTGGGCGAAGTTCGTCCGCCGGACTCAGAATGGGGTGAGACTTTGCGAACGCCCTCCGTGTGCGAAACATAGGCCGCGGGCGCAGCTGCGCCCAAATATAAGTGCCCGAAGGTCGGCGTCCGAAAAGCCCGCAGCGGAAAAATGGCCAAAAAACGGGTGGGCTATAGCCTTGGTGGGGGGGGTGGGCGAAGTTCGTCCGCCGGACTCAGAATGGGGTGAGACTTTGCGAACGCCCTCCGTGTGCAAAACATAGGCCGCGGGCACAGAAGCTCCCAAAAATAAGAGCCCGAAGGTCGGCGTCCGAAAAGCCCGCAGCGGAAAAATGGCCAAAAAACGGGTGGGCTATAGCCTTGGTGGGGGGGGCGGGCGAACTTCGTCCGCCGGACTCGGAATGGGGGGAGACTTTGCGAACGCCCTCCGTGTGCGAAAAATAGGCCGCGGGCACAGTCGCTCCCAAAAATAAGCGCCCGACGGTCGGCGTCCCAAAACCCCCAGCGGAAAAATGGCCAAAAAACGGGTGGGCGATATAGCCTTGGTGGGGGGAGCTGGCGAACTTCGTCCGCCGGACTCGGAATGGGGTGAGACTTTGCGAGCGTCCCCCGTGTTCCAAAATATCGTCCCGGGCACAGCCGTGCCCAAAAATAAGCGCGCAAAGGTCGGCGTCCCAAAAGCCCCCAGCGGAAAAATGGCCAAAAACGGGTGGGCTATAGCCTTGGGGGGGGGGGCGGGCGAACTTCGTCCGCCGGACTCGGAATGGGGCGAGACTTTACGAGCGCCCTCCGTGTGCGAAAATATCGTCCCGGGCACAGCCGCGCCCAAAAATAAGCGCCCGAAGGTCGGCGTCCCAAAACCCCCCAGCGGAAAAATGGCCAAAAAACGGGTGGGCTATAGCCTTGGCGGGGGGGGTGGGCGAAGTTCGTCCGCCGGACTCAGAATGGAGTGAGACTTTGCGAACGCCCTCCGTGTGCGAAACATAGGCCGCGGGCGCAGCTGCGACCAAATATAAGTGCCCGAAGGTCGGCGTCCCAAAAGCCCGCAGCGGAAAAATGGCCAAAAAACGGGTGGGCTATAGCCTTGCTGGGGGGGGCGGGCGAACTTCGTCCGACGGACTCGGAATGGGGTGCGAGACTTTGCGAAAGCCCTCCATGCGGCAAAATATCATCCCGGGCTCAGCCGTGCCCAAAAATAAGCGCCCGATGGTCGGCGTCCCAAAAGCCCCCAGCGGAAAAATGTCCAAAAAATTGGTGGGCTATGGCCTTGGTGGGTGGGGCGGGCGGACTTAGTCCGCCGGACTCGGAATGGGGGGAGACATTGCGAACGCCCTCCGTGTGCGAAAAATAAGCCGCGGGCACAGTCGCGCACAAAAATAAGTGCCCGAAGGTCGGCGTCCCATAAGCCCGCAGCGGAAAAATGGCCAAAAAACGGGTGGGCTATAGCCTTGGTGGGGGGGGCGGGAGAACTTCGTCCGCCGGACTCGGAATGGGGCGTGACATTGCGAGCACCCTCCGTGTGCCAAACATAGGCCGCGGGCACAGCCGCGCCCAAAAATAAGTGCCCGAAGGTCGGTGTCCCAAAAGCCCCCAGCGGAAAAATGGCCAAAAAACGGGTGGGCTATAGCCTTGGGGGGTGGGGCTGGCCAAGATCGTCCGCCGGACTCGGAATGGGGCGAGACTTTACGAGTGGCCTCCATGTGCCAAAAATACGCCGCGGGCACAGCCGAGTCCAAAAATAACCGCCCGAAGGCCAGGGCGCCAAGTTCGTCCAGCGGAAAAGGGCCACAAGAACGGGTGGGCTATAGCCTTGGGGGGTGGGGCAGGCCAAGTTCGTCCGCCGGACTCGGAATGGGGCGAGACTTTGCGAGCGGCCCCCGTTTCCCCAAAATAGGCCGCGGGAAAAGCCGTGCCCAAAAATAACCGCCCGAAGGCAGGGGCGCCAAGTTCGTCCAGCGGAAAAAGGCCACAAAAACGGGTGGGCTATAGCCTTGGGGGGTGGGGCTGGCCAAGTTCGTCCGCCGGACTCGGAATGGGGTGAGACTTTACGAGCGGCCTCCGTGTCCCAAAAATAGGCCGCGGGCACAGCCGCGCCCAAAAATAACCTGCCGAAGGCCGCGGCGCCAAGTTCGTCCAGGGGAAAAAGGACATAAATACGGGAGGGCTATAGCCTTAGGGGGTGGGGCTGGCCAAGTTCGTTCGCCGGACTCGAAATGGGGCAAGACTTTGCGAGTGGCCTCCGTGTGCCAAAAATAGGCCGTGGCCACAGCCGCGCCCAGAAATAAGCACCCGAATGTCCCGTCCCCAAGTTCATCCGCCGCAAAAATGGCCAAAAAATGGGTGGGCTATAGGCTTGGGGGGTGGGGCTGGCCAAGTTCGTCCGCCGGACTCGGAATGGGGCCATACTTTTCGAGGGGCCAGACTTTGCGAGGGGCCTCCGTGTGCCAAAAATAGGCCGCGGGCACAGCCGCGCTCAAAAATAAGCGCCCGAAGGTCCCGTCCCCAAGTTCGTCCGCCGTAAAAATGCCCAAAAAACGGGTGGGTTATAGCCTTCGGGGGTTGCGCTGGCCAAGTTTGTCTGCCGGACTCGGAATGGGGCCAGACTTTGCGATGGGCCTCCGTGTGGCAAACATAGGCCGCGGACACTACCGTGCCCAAAAATAAGCACCCGAAGGTCCCATCCCCAAGTTCGTCCGCCGCAAAAATGCCCAAAAAATGGGTGGGCTATAGCCTTGGGTGTAGGGGCTGGCAAAGTTCGTCCGCTGGACTTGGAATGTGGACAGACTTTGCGAGGGGCCTCTAGGTGCCAAAAATAGGCCACGGGCACAGCCGCGCCCAAAAATAAGCGCCCGAAGGTCCTGTCCCCAAGTTCGTCCGCCGCAAAAATGCCCAAAAAACGGGTGGGCTATAGCCTTGGGGGGAGGGGCTGGCCAAGTTCGTCCGCCGGACTCGGAATGGGACCAGACTTTGCGAGCGGCCTCTGTGTGCTAAAAATAGGCCGCGGACACAGCCGCACCAAAAATAAGCGCCCGAAGGTCCGGTCCCCAAGTTCGTCGGCCGCAAAAATTATCAAAAAACGGGTTGGCTATAGCCTTAGGAAGGGGCTGGCCAAGTTAGTCCGCCGGACTCGGAATGGGGCCAGACTTTGCGAGAGGCCTCCATGTGCCAAAAACAGGGTGCGGACACAGCCGCGCACAAAAATAAGCGCCCGAAGGTCCCGTCCCCAAGTTCGTCCGCCGTAAAAATGCCTAAAAAACGGGTGGGCTATAGCCTTGGGGGTGGGGCTGGCCAAGTTCGTCCGTCGGACTCGGAATGAGGCCAAACTTTGCGAGGGGCCTCCGTGTACCAAAAATAGGCCGCGGGTACAGCCACGTCCAAAAATAAGCGTCCGAAGGTCCCGTCCCCAAGTTCGTCCGCCGTAGAAATGCCCAAAAAACGGGTGGGCTATAGCCATGGGGGGTGGGGCTGGCCAAGTTCATCCTCCGGACTCGGAATGGGGCCAGACTATGCGAGGGGCCTCCGTGTGCCCAAAAAAGGCAGCAGGCACAGCCGCACCCAAAAATAAGGGACCGAAGGTGCCATCCCCAAGTTCGTCCACCGCAAAAATGCCCAAAAAACGGGTGGGCTATAGCCTTGGGGGTGGGGCTGGCCAAGTTCGTCCTCCGGACTCGGAATGGGGCCAGAATTTGCGAGTGGCCTCCGTGTGCCAAAAATAGGCCGCGGACACAGCCGCGACACAAAATAAGCGCCCGAAGGCCGCGTCCCCAAGTTCGTCTGCCGAAAAAAGGCCCAAAAAATGGGTGGGCAATAGTCTTGGCGGGTGGGGCTGGCCAAGTTCGTCCGCCGAACTCTGAATGGGGCCAGACTTTGCGAGTGGCCGACGTGTGCCAAAAACAGGCCGCGGGCACAGCCACGCCCAAAAATAAGCGCCCGAAGGCCCCGTCCCCAAGTTCGTCCGCCGCAAAAATGCCCAAAAAACGGGTGGGCTATAGCCTTGGAGGGTTGGGCTGGCCAACTTCGTCCGCCGGACTCGGAATGGGGCCAGACTTTGCGATGGGCCTCCGTGTACCAAAATTAGGCCGTGGGCACAGCCGTGACCAAAAATAAGCGCCCGAAGGTCCCGTCCCCAAGTTCGTCAGCCGCAAAAATGCCCAAAAAACGGGTGGGCTATAGCCTTGGGGGGTGGAGCCGGCCAAGTTCGTCCGCCGGACTCAGAATGGGGCTAGACTTTGCGAGCGGCCTCCGTGTACCAAAAATAGGCCGCGGGCACAGCCGCGACCAAAAATAAGCACCCGAAGGTCCCGTCCCCAAGTTCATCCGCCGCAAAAATGCCCAAAAAACGGGTGGGCTATAGCCTTGGGGGGTACGGCTGGCCAAGCTCGTCCGCCGGACTCGGAATGGGGCCAGACTTTGTGAGGGGCCTCCGTGTGCCAAAAATAGGCCGCAGACACAGCCGCGCCCAAAAATAAGCGCCCGAAGGTCCCGTCCCCAAGTTCGTCTGCCGCAAAAATGGCGAAAAAACGGGTGGGCTATAGCCTTGGAGGGTGGGGCTGGCCAAGTTCGTCCGCCGGACTCGGAATGGGCCCAGACTTTGCGAGGGGCCTCCGTGTACCAAAAATAGGCCGCGGCCACAGCCGTGCCCAAAAATAAGGGACCGAAGGTCCCGTCCCCAAGTTCGTCCGCCGCAGAAATCCCCAAAAAACGGGTGGGCTATAGCCTTGGGGGGTGGGGATGGCCAAGTTTGTCCGCCGAACTCGGAATGGGGCCAGACTTTGTAAGTGTGCTCCGTGGACCCAAAACAGGCTGCGGGCAAAGCCGCGCCCAAAAATAAGCGCCCGAAGGACCCGTCCCCAAGTTCGTCCGCCGCAGAAATGCCCAAAAAACGGGTGGGCTATAGCCTTGGAGGGTGGGGCTGGCCAAGTTCGTCCGCCGGACTCGGAATGGGCCCAGACTTTGCGAGGGGCCTCCGTGTACCAAAAATAGGCCGCGGCCACAGCCGTGCCCAAAAATAAGGGACCGAAGGTCCCGTCCCCAAGTTCGTCCGCCGCAGAAATCCCCAAAAAACGGGTGGGCTATAGCCTTGGGGGGTGGGGATGGCCAAGTTCATCCTCCGGACTCAGAATGGGGCCAGACTATGCGAGGGGCCACCGTGTGCCAAGAAAAGGCCGCAGGCACAGCCGTGCCCAAAAATAAGGGACCGAAGGTCCCGTCCCCAAGTTCGTCCGCCGCAAAAATGCCCAAAAAACGGGTGGGCTATAGCCTTGGGGGGTGGGGCCGGCCAAGTTCGTCCGCCGGACTTGGAATGGGGCCAGACTTTGTGAACGACCTCCGTATGCAAAAAATAGGCCGCAGGCACAGCCGCGTCCAAAAATAACCGCCCGAAGGCCGGGGCTCCAAGTTCGTCCAGCGGAAAAAGGGCACAAAAACGGGTGGACTATAGCCTAGGGGGGTGGGGCTGGCCAAGTTCGTCCGCCGGACTCGAAATGGGGCGAGACTTTGCGAGCGGCTTCCGTGTGCTGAAAATAGGCCGTGGGCACAGCCGCGCCCAAAAATAACCGCCCGAAGGCCGGGGCGCCAAGTTCGTCCAGCGGAAAAATGCCGCAAAAACGGGTGGGCTATAGCCTTGGGGGGTGGGGCTGGCCATGTTCGTCCGCCGGACTCGGAATGGGGTGAGACTTTGCGAGCGGCCTCCGTGTTCCAAAAATAGGCCGCGGGCACAGCCGCGCCCGAAAATAACAGCCCGAAGGCAGGGGCGCCAATTTCGTCCAGCGGGAAAAGGCCACAAAAACGGGTGGGCTATAGCCTTGGGGGGTGGGGCCGTCCAAGTTCGTCCGCCGGACTCGGAATGGGGCGAGACTTTGCGAGCGGCCTCCGTGTGCCAAAAATAGGCCGTGGGCACAGCCGCGCCCAAAAATAACCACCCGAAGGCCGGGGCGCCAAGTTCGTCCAGCGGAAAAAGGCCACAAAAACGGGTGGGCTATAGCCTTGGGGGGTGGGGCTGTCCAAGTTCGTCCGCCGGTCTTGGAATAGACCCAGACCTTGCGAGGGGCCTCCGTGTACCAAAAATAGGCCGCTGTCACAGCCGCGCCCAAAAATAAGCACTCGAAGGTCCCGTCCCCAAGTTTGTCCGCCGGAAAAATGCCCAAAATCGGGTGGGCTATAGCTTTGGGGGGTGGGGCTGGCCAAGTTCGTCCGCCGGACTTAGAATGGGGCCAGACTTTGCGAGGGGCCTTCGAGTGCCAAAAATTTGGCAGCGGGTAAATCCGCGCCCAAAAATAAGCACCTGAAGTTCCCGTCCCCAAGTTCGTCCGCCGCAAAAATGGCCAAAAAACGGGTGGGCTATAGCCCTGGGGGGTGGGGCTGGTCAGGTTCGTCCGCCAGACTCGGAATGGGGCTAGACTTTGCGAGGGGCCTTCGTGTGCCAAAAATAGGCCGCGGGCACAGCCGCGCCCACAAATAAGCCCCCGAAGGTCCGGTCCCCAAGTTCATCCGCCGTAAAAATGCCCAAAAAACGGGTGGGCTATAGCGTTGAGGGGAGGGGCTGGCCAAGTTCGTCCGCCGGACTCGGAATGGCGCCAGACTTTGCGAGGGGCCTCCGTGTGCAAAAAATAGACCGTGGGCACAGCCGCGCCCAAATGTAAGCGCCTGGAGGTCCCGTCCTCAAGTTCGTCCGCCGCAAAAATGCCGAAAAAATGGGTGGGCTATAGCCTTGGGGGGTGGGGCTGGCCAAGTTCGTCCGCCGGACTCGGAATGGGGCCAGACTTTGCGAGGGGCCCTCGTGTTCCAAAAATAGGCAATGGCCACAGCCGCGGCCAAAAATAAGCGCCCGAAGGTCCCGTCCTCAAGTTCGTCCGCCGCAAAAATGCCCAAAAAACGGGTGGGCTATAGCCTTGGGGGGTGGGGCTGGCCAAGTTCGTCCGCCGGACTCGGAATGGGGCCAGACTTTGCGAGGGGCCTCCGTGTTCCAAAAATAGGCAATGGCCACAGCCGCAGCAAAAAATAAGCGCCCGAAGGTCCCGTCCCCATGTTCGTCCGCCGCAAAAAAGCCCAAAAAATGGGTGGGCTATAGCCTTGGCGGGTGGGCTGGCCAAGTTCGTCCGCCGGACTCGGAATGGGGCGAGACTTTGCGAGGGGCCTCCGTGTGCCAAAAACAGGCCACGGGCACAGCAGCGCCCAAAAATAAGCGCCCGAAGGTCCAGTCCCCAAGTTAGTCCGCCGCAATAATGCCCTTAAAACGGGTAGGCTATAGCCTTGGGGGGTGGGGCTGGCCAAGTTCGTCCGCCGGACTCGGAATGGGGCCAGACTTTGCGAGGGGCCTCCGTGTGCCAAAAATAAGCTGCGGGGACAGCTGCGCCCAAAAATAAGCTACCGAAGGTCCCGTCCCCAAGTTCGTCCGCCGTAAAAATACCCAAAACACGGGTGGGCTATAGCCTTGGGGGGTGGGGCTGTCCAAGTTCGTCCGTCGGACTCGGAATGGGGCCAGATTTTGCGAGGAGCCTCCGTGCGCCAAAAATAGGCCGCGGGCATAGCCGTACCCAAAAATAAGTGCCCGAATGTCCCGTACCCAAGTTCGTCCACCGCAAAAATGCCCAAAAAACGGGTCGGCTATAGCCTTGGGGGGTGGGGCTGGCCAAGTTCGTCCGCCGGACTCGGAATGGGGCCAGACTTTGCGAGGGGCCTTCGTGTGCCAAAAATAGGCCGCGGGCACAGCCGCGCCCAAAAATAAGCGCCAAAGGTCCCGTCCCGAAGTTCGTCCGCCGCAAAAATGCCCAAAAAACAGGTGAGCTACAGCCTTGGGGGGTGGGGCTGGCCAAATACGTCCGCCAGACTCGGAATGGGGCCAGAATTTGCGAGGGGCCTCCGTTTGCCAAAAATAAGCCACGGGCACGGCCGCGTCGAAAAATAAGTGCCCGAAGGTCCCATCCCCAAGTTCGTCCGCCGCACAAATGCCCAAAAAACGGGTGGGCTATAGCCTTGGGGGGTGGGGCTGGCCAAGTTCGTCCGCCGGACTCGGAATGGGGCCAGACTTTGCGAGGGGCCCCTGTGTACAAAAAATAGCCTGTGGTCACAGCTGTGCCCAAAAATTAGCGCCCGAAGGTCCTGACCCCAAGTTCGTCCGCCGCAAAAATGCCCAAAAAATGGGTGGGCTATAGCTTTGGGTGGTGGGGCTGGCCAAGTTCGTCCGCCGGGCTCGAAATGGGGCCAGACTTTCTGAGGGGCCTTCGTGTGCCAAAAATAGACCGTGGGCACAGCCGCGCCCAAAAATAAGCACGCGCGGAATGGGGCCAGACTTTGCGAGGGGCCTTCGTGAGCCAAAAATAGGCCGCGGGCACAGCCGCGCCCAAAAATAAGCACCCGAAGCTCCCGTCCCCAAGTTCATCCTCCGCAAAAATTCCAAAAAAACCGGTGGGCTATTGTCTTGGGGGGTGGGGCTGGCCAAGTTCGTCCGCCGGACTCGGAATGGGGCCAGAATTTGCGAAGAACCTCCATGTGCGAAAATTAGGCCGCGGGCACAGTTGCGCTAAAAAATAAGCGGCCGAAGGTCCCCGCCCCCAAGTTCGTCTGCCGCAAAAATGCCCAAAAAACGGGTGGGCTATAGCTTGGGGGGTGGGGCTGGCCCAGTTCGTTCGCCAGACTCGGAATTGGGCTAGACTTTACGAGGGGCCTCCGTGTGCCAAAAATAGGCCACAGGCACAGCCGCGCCAAAAAATAAGTGCCCGAAGGTACCGTCCCCAAGTTCGTCCGCCGCAAAAATGGCCAAAAAACGGGTGGGCTATAGCCTTGGGGGGTGGGGCTGGCCAAGTTCGTCCGCCGGACTCGGAATGGGGCCGGACTTTGCGAGGGGCCTCCGTGTGCCAAAAATAGGCCGCGGGCACAGCCGCGCCGAAAAATAAGTGTCCGAAGGTACCGTCCCCAAGTTCGTCCGCCGCAAAAATGCCCAAAAAATGGATGGGCTATAGCCTTGGGGGTTGGGGCTGGCCAAGTTCGTCCGCCGGACTCGGAATGGGGCCAGACTTTATGAGGGCCCTCCCTGTGCCAAAAATAGGCCGCGGACACAGCCGCGCCCAAAAATAAGAGCCCGAAGGTCCCGTCCCCAAGTTCGTCCGCCCCAAAAATGCCCAAAAAACGGGTGGGTTATAGCCTTGGGGGGTGGGGCTGGCCAAGTTCGTCCGCCGGACTCGGAATCGGGCCAGACTTTGAGAGGGGCCTTCATGTACCAAAAATAGGCCGTGGGCACAGCCACGCCGAAAAAAAAGTGCCCGAAGGTCCCGTCCCGAAGTTCGTCCACCGCAAAAATGCCCAAAAAACGGGTGGGCTATAGCCTTGGGGGGTGGGGCTGGCCAAGTTCGTCCGCCGGACTCGGAATGGGGCCAGACTTTGTGAGGGGCCTTCGTGAGCCAAAAATAGGGCGCGGGCACAGCCGCGCCCAAAAATAAGCACCCGAAGCTCCCGCCCCAAGTTCATCCGCCGCAAAAATTCCAAAAAAACCGGTGGGCTATTGTCTTGGGGGGTGGGGCTGGCCAAGTTCGTCCGCCGGACTCGGAATGGGGCCAGAATTTGCGAAGAACCTCCATGTACGAAAATTAGGCCGCGGGCACAGCTGCGCTAAAAAATAAGCGGCCGAAGGTCCCGTCCCCAAGTTCGTCTGCCGCAAAAATGCCCAAAAAACGGGTGGGCTATAGCCTTGGGGGGTGGGGCTGGCCAAGTTCGTCCACCGGATTTGGAATGGGGCAAGACTTTGCAAGGGGCCTCCGTGTGCCAAAAATAGGCCACGGGCACAGCCGCGCCGAAAAATAAGCGCCCGAAGGTCCCCTCCCCAAGTTTGTCCACGCAAAGATGCCCGAAAGACGGGTGGGCTATAGCCTTGGAGGGTGGGGCTGGCCAAGTTCGTCCGCCGGACTCGGAATGGGGCCAGACTTTGCGAGGGGCCTCCGTGTGCAAAAACTAGGCCGCGGGCACAGCCGTACCGCAAAATAAGTGCCCAAAGGTCCTGTCCCCAAGTTCGTCCGCCGCAAAAATGCCCTCAAAACGGGTGGGCTATAGCCTTGGGGGGTGGGGCTGGCCAAGTTCGTCCGCCGGATTTGGAATGGGGCAAGACTTTGCGAGGGGCCTCCGTGTGCCAAAAATAGGCCACGGGCACAGCCGCGCCGAAAAATAAGCGCCCGAAGGTCCCCTCCCCAAGTTTGTCCACGCAAAAATGCCCGAAAGACGGGTGGGCTATAGCCTTGGGGGGTGGGGCTGGCCAAGTTCGTCCGCCGGACTCGGAATGGGGCCAGACTTTGCGAGGGGCCTTCGTGTGCCAAAAGTAGGCCGCGGGCACAGCCGCGCCCAAAAATAAGCGCCCGAAGGTCCCGTCCCTAAGTTCGTCCGCCGCAAAAATGCCGAAAAAACAGGTAGGCTATAGCCTTTGGTGGTGGGGCTGGCCAACTTCGTCCGCCGGACTCGGAATGGGGCCAGACTTTGTGAGGGGCCTCCGTGTACCAAAAATAGGATGCGGGCAGAGCCGTGGCCAAAAATAAGCACCCGAAGGTTCCGTCCACAAGTTCATCCGCCGCAAAAATCCCAAAAAAACCGGTGGGCTATTGTCTTGGGGGGTGGGGCTGGCCAAGTTCGTCCGCCGGACTCGGAATGGGGCCAGACTTTGCGAGGAGCCTCCGTGTGCCAAAAAGAGGCCGCGGGCACAGCCGCACCCAAAAATAAGCGGCCGATGGTCCCGTCCCTAAGTTCGTCCGCCGCAAAAATGCCCAAAAAACGGGTGGGCTATAGCCTTGGGGGGTGGGGCTGGCCAAGTTCGTCCGCCGGACTCGGAATGGGGCCAGACATTGCGAGGGGCCTCTGTGTGCCAAAAATAGGCTGTGGGCACAGCCGCGCCCAAAAATAAGCGCCCGAAGGTACCGTCACCAAGTTCGTCCACCGCAAAAATGCCGAAAAAACGGGTAGGCTATAGCCTTGGGGGGTGGGGCTTGCCAAGTTCGTCCGCCGGACTCGGAATGGGGCCAGACTTTGTGAGGGGCCTCCGTGTACCAAAAGTAGGAAGCGGGCAGAGCTGCGGCCAAAAATAAGCACCCGAAGGTTCCGGGTTGGCCAAGTTCGTCAGCCGCAAAAATCCCAAAAAAACCGGTGGGCTATAGTCTTGGGGGGTGGGGCTGGCCCAGTTCGTCCGCCGGACTCGGAATGGGGCAATAATTTGCGAGGAACCTCCATGTGCCAAAATTAGGCCGCGGGCACAGCTGCGCTAAAAAATAAGCGGCCGAAGGTCCCGTCCCCAAGTTCGTCTGCCGCAAAAATGCCCAAAAAACGGGTGGGCTATAGCCTTGGGGGGTGGGGCTGGCCAAGTTCGTCCGCCGGACTCGGAATGGGGCCAGACATTACGAGGGGCCTCCGTGTGCCAAAAATAGGCCGCGGGCACAGCCGCGTCCAAAAATAAGCACTTGAATGTCGGCGTCCCAAAACCCCCAAGCGGAAAAATGGCAAAAAACGGGTGGGCTATAGCCTAGGTGGGGGGGGGTCGAACTTCGTCCGCCGGACTCGGAATGGGGCGAGACTTTGCGAGCACCCTATGTGTGCCAAAACTAGGCCGCGGGCACAGCCTCGTCCAAAAATAAGCGCCCGAAGGTCGGCGTCCCAAAAGCCCCCAGCGGAAAAATGGCCAAAAAAAGGGTGGGCTATAGCCTTGGTGGGGGGGCGTGTGCGAAGTTCGTCCGCCGGACTCGGAATGGGGTGAGACTTTGCGAACGCCCTCCGTGTGCCAAAAATAGGCTGCGGGCACAGCCGCGCCCAAAAATAAGCGCCCGAAGGTCGGCGTCCCAAAACCCCTCAGCGGAAAAATGGCCAAAAAACGGGTGCGCTATAGCCTTGGTGGGGGGGTGGGCGAAGTTCGTCCGCCGGACTCGGAATGGGGTGAGACTTTGCGAACGCCCTACGTATTCCAAAAATAGGCTACGGACACAGCCGCGCCCAAAAATAAGCGCCCGAAGGTCGGCGTCCCAAAACCCCCCAGCGGAAAAATGGCCAAAAAACGGGTGGGCTATAGCCTTGGTGGGGGGGGGCGGGCGAACTTCACCCGCCGGACTCGAAATGGGGCGAGACTTTGTGAGCGCCCTCCGTGTGCCAAAATATAATCCCGAGCACCGCCGCGCCCAAAAATAAGCACTTGAATGTCGGCGTCCCAAAACCCCCAAGCGGAAAAATGGCAAAAAACGGGTGGGCTATAGCCTAGGTGGGGGGGGCGGTCGAATTTCGTCCGCCAGACTCGGAATGGGGCGAGACTTTGCGAGCACCCTATGTGTGCCAAAACTAGGCTACGGGCACAGCCGCGCCCAAAAATAAGCGCCCGAAGGTCGGCGTCCCAAAACCCCCCAGCGGAAAAATGGCCAAAAAACGGGTGGGCTATAGCCTTGGTGGGGGGGGGGGCGGGCGAACTTCACCCGCCGGACTCGGAATGGGGCGAGACTTTGTGAGCGCCCTCCGTGTGCCAAAATATCATCCCGAGCA
Source organism: Citrus sp. QX-2021 (assembly GCA_030444885.1). Lineage (NCBI taxonomy): Eukaryota > Viridiplantae > Streptophyta > Magnoliopsida > Sapindales > Rutaceae > Citrus > Citrus sp. QX-2021. The sequence continues at coordinate 196,923 of JAUJEF010000021.1, forward strand.
CCGCCACGCCCAAAAATAAGCACTTGAATGTCGGCGTCCCAAAACCCCCAAGCGGAAAAATGGCAAAAAATGGGTGGGCTATAGGCTAGGTGGGGGGGGCGGTCGAACTTCGTCCGCCGGACTCAGAATGGGGCGAGACTTTGTGAGCGCCCTATGTGTGCCAAAACTAGGCCGCAGGCACAGCCTCGCCCGAAGGTCGGCGTCCCAAAAGCCCCCAGCGGAAAAATGGCCAAAAAAAGGGTGGGCTATAGCCTTGGTGGGGGGGCGTGTGCGAAGTTCGTCCGCCGGACTCGGAATGGGGTGACACTTTGCGAACGCCCTCCGTGTGCCAAAAATAGGCTGCGGGAACAGCCGTGCCCAAAAATAAGCGCCCGAAGGTCGGCATCCCAAAAGACCCCAACGGAAAAATGGCCAAAAAATGGGTGGGCTATAGCCTTGGTGGCGGGGGCGGGGGCGAACTTCGTCCGCCGGACTTGGAATGGGGTGAGACTTTGCGAGTGCCCTCCGTGTGCCAGAAATATCGTCCCGGGCACGGCCGCACCCAAAAATAAGCGCCCGAAGGTCAGCGTCCCAAAACCCCTCAGCGGAAAAATGGCCAAAAAACGGGTGGGCTATAGCCTTGGTGGGGGGGTGGGCGAAGTTCGTCCGCCGGACTCGAAATGGGGTGAGACTTTGCGAACGCCCTCCGTGTACCAAAAATAGGCTGACCAAACAGCCGCGCCCAAAAATAAGCGCCCGAAGGTCGGCGTCCCAAAAGCCCCCAGCGGAAAAATGGCCAAAAAACGGTTGGGCTATAGCCTTGGTGGGGGGGGCGGGCGAACTTCGTCCGCCGGACTCGGAATGGAGCGAGACTTTGCGAGCGGCCTCTGTGTGCCAAAAACAGGTCCCGGCCACAGCCGCACCCAAAAATAACCTCCCGAAGGACGGGGAACCACGTTCGTCCAGCGGAAAAAGTCCACAAAAACGGGTGGGCTATAGCCTTGGGGGGTGGGGCAGGCCAAGTTCGTCCGCCGGACTCGGACTGGGGCAGGACTTTACGAGCGGACTCCATGTGCCAAAAATAGGGCACGGGCACAGCTGTACCCAAAAACAACCGCCCGAAGGTCGGGGCGCCAAGTTCGTCCAGCGGAAAAAGGTCACAAAAACGGGTGGGCTATAGCCTTGGGGGGTGGGGCTGGCCAACTTCGTCCGCCGGACTCGGAATGGGGTGAGACTTTGCGAGCGGCTTCCGTGTGCCAAAAATAGTCCGCGGGCACAGGCACACCCAAAAATAACCGCCCAAAGGCCGGGGCGCCAAGTTCGTCCAGCGGAAAAAGGCCACAAAAACGGGTGGGCTATAGCCTTGGGGGGTGGGGCTGGCCAAGTTCGTCCGCCGGACTGGACTGGGGCAGGACTTTACGAGCGGACTCCATGTGCCAAAAATAGGGCACGGGCACAGCTGTACCCAAAAACAACCGCCCGAAGGTCGGGGCGCCAAGTTCGTCCAGCGGAAAAAGGTCACAAAAACGGGTGGGCTATAGCCTTGGGGGGTGGGGCTGGCCAAGTTCGTCCGCCGGACTCGGAATGGGGTGAGAATTTGCGAGCAGCTTCCGTGTACCAAAAATAGGCCGCGGGCACAGGCGCGCCCAAAAATAACCACCCGAAGGATGGGGCGCCAAGGTAGTCCGGCGGAAAATGGCCACAAAAACGGGTGGGCTATAGCCTTGGGGGGTGGGGCTGGCCAAGTTCGTCCGCCGGACTCGGAATGGGGCGAGACTTTGCGAGCGGCCTCCGTGTGCAAAAAATAGGGTGCGGACGCAGCCGCGCCCAAAAATAACCACCCGAAGGCCGGGGCGCCAAGTTTGTCCTGCGGAAAAAGGCCACAAAAACGGGTGGGCTATAGCCTTGGGGGGTGGGGCTGGCCATGTTCGTCCGCCGGACTCGGAATGGGGCGAGACTTTGCGAGCGGCCTCCGTGTGCCAAAAATAGGCTGCAGGCACAGCCGCGCCCAAAAATAACCACCCGAAGGCTGGGGCGCCAAGTTTGTCCAGCGGAAAAAGTCCTCAAAAACGGGTGGGCTATAGCTTTGGGGGGTGGGGCTGGCCATGTTCGTCCGCCGGACTCGGAATGGGCCGAGACTTTGCGAGCGGCCACCGTATGCCAGAAATAGGCTACGGAGACAGCCGCGCCCATAAATAACCGCCCGAAGGCCGGGGCGCCAGGTTCGTCCAGCGGAAAACGGCCACAAAAACGGGCGGGCTATAGCCATGGGGGGTGGGGCTGGCCAAGTTCGTCCGCTTGACTCGGAATGGGGCGAGACTTTGCGAGCGGCCTCCGTGTGCCAAATATAGGCCGCGGCCACAGCGGCGTCCAAAAATAACCGCCCGAAGGCCGGGGCGCCAAGTTCGTCCAGCGGAAAAAGGCCACAAAAACGGGTGGGCTATAACCTTGGGGGGTGGGGCTGGCCAAGTTCGTCCGCCGGACTCGGAATGGGGTGAGACTTTGCGAGCGGCCTCTGTGTGCCAAAAATATGCCGCGGGCACAGGCACACCCAAAAATAACCGCCCGAAGGCCGGGGCGCCAAGTTCGTCCAGCGGAAAAAGGCCACAAAAACGGTTGGCCTATAGTCTTGGTGGGTGGGGCTGGCCAAGTTCGTCCGCAGGACTCGGAATGCGGCGAGACTTTGCGAGCGGTCTCCGTGTGACAAAAATATGCCGCGGGCACAGGCACACCCAAAAATACCCGCCCGAAGGCCGGGGCGTCAAGTTCGTCCAACGAAAAAAGGCCACAAAAACGGGTGGGCTATAGCCTTGGGGGGTGGGGCTGGCCAACTTCGTCCGCCGGACTCGGAATGGCGCGAGACTTTGCGAGGCACCTCCGTGTGCCAAAAATAGGTCGCGGGCACAGCCGCGCCCAAAAATAACCGCCCGAAGGCCGGGGGCGTCAAGTTCGTCCATCGGAAAAAGGCCGCAAAAAACGGGTGGGATATAGCCTAGGGGGTGGGGCTGGCCAACTTCGTCCGCCGGACTTGGAATGGCGCGAGACTTTGTGAGGCACCTCCGTGTGCCAAAAATAGGCCGCGGGCACAGCCGCGCCCAAAAATACCCGCCCAAAGGCCGGGGGGCCAAGTTCGTCCAGCGGAAAAAGGCCACAAAAACGGGTGGCCTAAAGCCTTGGGGGGTGGGGCTGGCCAACATCGTCCGCCGGACTCGGAATAGCACGAGACTTTGCAAGGCGCCTCCGTGCCCCAAAAATAGGCCGCGGACACAGCCGCGTCCAAAAATAACCGCCCGAAAATCCCCGCGGTATGCCCGCGGCCTATTTTTGGCACACGGAGGTGCCTCGCAAAGTGTCGCACCATTCCGAGTCCGGCGGACGAAGTTGGCCCGCCGCACCCTCCAAGGCTATAGCCCACCCGTTTTTGTGGCCTTTTTCCGTTGGACGAACTTGGCGCCCCGGCCTTCGGGCGGGTATTTTTGGGCGCAGCTGGGCCTGCGGCCTATTTTTTGGCACACGGAGGCGCCTCGCAAAGTCTCGCGCCATTCCGAGTCCGGCGGACGAAGTTGGCCAGCCCCACCCCCCAAGGCTATAGCCCACCCGTTTTTGTGGCCTTTTTCCGCTGGACGAACTTGGCGCCCCGGCCTTCGGGCGGGTATTTTTGGACGCGGCTGTGCCCGCGGCCTATTTTTGGGACATGGAGGCGCCTCGCAAAGTCTCGCGCCATTTCAAGACCGGCGGACGAAGTTGGCCAGCCCCACCCCCCAAGGCTATGGCCCACCCGTTTTTGTGGCCTTTTTCCGCTGGACGAACGTGGCGCCCCGGCCTTCGGGCAGGTATTTTTTGGTACGTCTGTGTCCGCGGCCTATTTCTGGGACACGGAGGAGCCTCGCAAAGTCTCGCGCCATTCCGAGTCCGGCGGACGAAGTTAGCTAGCCCCACCCCCCAAGGCTATACCCCACCCGTTTTTGTGGCCTTTTTCCGCTGGACGAACTTGGCGCCCCGGCCTTCGGGCGGGTATTTTTGGGCGCGGCTATGCCCGTGGCCTATTTTTGGGACACAGAGGCGCCTCGCAAAGTCTCGCACCATTCCGAGTCCGGCGGACGAAGTTGGCCAGCCTCACCCCCCAAGGCTAAAGCCCACCCGTTTTTGTGGCCTTTTTCCGCTGGACGAAATTGGCGCCCCGGCCTTCGGGCAGGTATTTTTGGGCGCGGCTGTGCCCGTGGATTATATTTTTGGCACACGGAGGTGCCTCGCAAAGTCTCGCGCCATTCCGAGTCCGGCGGACGAATTTGGCCAGCCCCACCCCCCAAGGCTATAGCCCACCCGTTTTTGTGGCCTTTTTCCGCTGGACGAACTTGGCGGCCCGACCTTCGGGCGGGTATTTTTGGGCGTGGCTGTGACCGTGGCCTATTTTTGGCACACGGAGGTGCCTCGCAAAGTCTCGCGCCATTCCGAGTCCGGCGGACGAAGTTCGCCAGCCCCACCCCCCAAGGTTATAGCCCACCCGTTTTTGTGGCCTTTTTCCGCTGGACGAACTTGGCGCCCCGGCCTTCGGGCGGGTATTTTTGGGAGCGGCTGTGCCCGCGGCCTATTTTTGGCACACGGAGGGGCCTCGCAAATTCTCGCGCCATTCCGAGTCCGGCGGACGAAGTTGGCCCACCATACCCTCCAAGGCTATAGCCCACCCGTTTTTGTGGCCTTTTTCCGCTGGACGAACTTGGCGCCCCGGCCTTCGGGCGGGTATTTTTGGGCGCAGCTGGGTCTACGGCCTATTTTTTGGCACACGGAAGCACCTTGCAAAATCTCGCGCCATTCCGAGTCCGGCGGACGAAGTTGGCCAGCCCCACCCCCCAAAGCTATAGCCCACCCGTTTTTGTGGCCTTTTTCCGCTGGACGAACTTGGCGGCCCGGCCTTCGGGCGGGTATTTTTGGGAGCGGCTGTGCCCGCGGCCTATTTTTGGGACACGGAGGCGCCTCGCAAAGTCTCGCGCCATTTCGAGTCCGGCGGACGAAGTTGGCCAGCCCCACCCCCCAAGGCTATTGCCCACCCGTTTTTGTGGCCTTTTGCCACTGGACGAACTTGGCGCCCCGGCCTTCGGGCGGGTATTTTTGGGCGCAGCTGGGTCTACGGCCTATTTTTTGGCACACGGAGGCGCCTTGCAAAATCTCGCGCCATTCCGAGTCCGGCGGACGATGTTGGCCAGCCCCACCCCCCAAAGCTATAGCCCACCCGTTTTTGTGGCCTTTTTCCGCTGGATGAACTTGCCGCCCCGGCCTTCGGGCGGGTATTTTTGGGCGCGGCTGTGCCCGTGGCCTATTTTTGGCTCACGGAGGCACCTCGCAAAGTCTCGCGCCATTCCGAGTCCGGCGGACGAAATTGGCCAGCCCCACCCCCCAAGGCTATAGCCCACCCGTTTTTGTGGCCTTTTTCCGCTGGACGAACATGGCGCCCCGGCCTTCGGGCGGGTATTTTTGGACGCGGCTGTGCCCGCGGCCTATTTTTGGGACACGGAGGCGCGTCGCAAAGTCTCGCGCCATTTCGAGTCCGGCGGACGAAGTTGGCCAGCCCCACCGCCCAAGGCTATGGCCCACCCGTTTTTGTGGCCTTTTGCCACTGGACGAACTTGGCGCCCCGGCCTTCGGGCGGGTATTTTTGGGCGCAGCTGGTTCTACGGCCTATTTTTTGGCACACGGAGGCGCCTTGCAAAATCTCGCGCCATTCCGAGTCCGGCGGACGATGTTGGCCAGCCCCACCCCCCAAAGCTATAGCCCACCCGTTTTTGTGGCCTTTTTCCGCTGGATGAACTTGCCGCCCCGGCCTTCGGGCGGGTATTTTTGGGCGCGGCTGTGCCCGCGGCCTATTTTTGGCACACGGAGGCACCTCGCAAAGTCTCGCGCCATTCCGAGTCCGGCGGACGAAATTGGCCAGCCCCACCCCCCAAGGCTATAGCCCACCCGTTTTTGTGGCCTTTTTCCGCTAGACGAACTTGGCGCCCCGGCCTTCGGACAGGTATTTTTTGGCGCATCTGTGTCCGCGGCCTATTTCTGGGACACGGAGGAGCCTCGCAAAGTCTCGCGCCATTCCGAGTCCGGCGGACGAAGTGGGCCAGCCCCAGCCCCCAAGGCTATAGCCCACCCGTTTTTGGGGCCTTTTGCCGCTGGACCAACTTGGCGCCCCGGCCGTCGGTCAGGTATTTTTGGGCGCGGCCGTGTCCACGGCCTATTTTTGGCACACGGAGGTGCCTTGTAAAGTCTCGCGCCATTCCGAGTCCGGCGGACGAAGTTGGCCAGCCCCACCCCCCAAGGCTATACCCCACCCGTTTTTGTGGCCTTTTTCCGCTGGACGAACTTGGCGTCCCGGCCTTCGGGCGGGTATTTTTGGGCGCGGCTATGCCCGTGGCCTATTTTTGGGACACGGAGGCGCCTCGCAAAGTCTCGAGCCATTCCGAGTCCAGCGGACGAAGTTGGCCAGCCCCACCCCCCAAGGCTATAGCCCACCCGATTTTGTGGCCTTTTTCCGCTGGACGAAATTGGCGCCACGGCCTTCGGGCGGGTATTTTTGGGTGCGGCTGTGCCCGTGGATTATATTTTTGGCACACGGAGGCTCCTCGCAAAGTCTCGCGCCATTTCGAGTCCGGCGGACGAAGTTGGCCAGCCCCACCCCCCAAGGCTATGGCCCACCCGTTTTTGTGGCCTTTTTCCGCTGGACGAACTTGGCACCCCGGCCGTCGGTCAGGTATTTTTGGGCGCGGCCGTGTCCACGGCCTATTTTTGGCACACGGAGGTGCCTCGTAAAGTCTCGCGCCATTCCGAGTCCGGCGGACGAAGTTGGCCAGCCCCACCCCCCAAGGCTATACCCCACCCGTTTTTGTGGCCTTTTTCCGCTGGACGAACTTGGCGCCCCGGCCTTCGGGCGGGTATTTTTGGGCGCGGCTATGCCCGTGGCCTATTTTTGGGACACAGAGGCGCCTCGCAAAGTCTCGCGCCATTCCGAGTCCGGCGGACGAAGTTGGCCAGCCCCACCCCCCAAGGCTATAGCCCACCCGTTTTTGGGGCCTTTTGCCGCTGGACGAACTTGGCGCCCCGGCCGTCGGTCAGGTATTTTTGGGCAATACCGTGTCCACGTCCTATTTTTGGCACACATAGGTGCCTCGTAAAGTCTCGCGCCATTCCGAGTCCGGCGGACGAAGTTGGCCAGCCCCACCCCCCAAGGCTATACCCCACCCGTTTTTGTGGCCTTTTTCCGCTGGACGAACTTGGCGCCCCGGCCTTCGGGTAGGTATTTTTGGGCGCGGCTGTGTCCGCGGCCTATTTCTGGGACACGGAGGAGCCTCGCAAATTCTCGCGCCATTCCGAGTCCGGCGGACGAAGTTGGCGAGCCCCACCCCCCAAGGCTATACCCCACCCGTTTTTGTGGCCTTTTTCCGCTGGACGAACTTGGCGGCCCGACCTTCGGGCGGGTATTTTTGGGCGCGGCTGTGACCGCGGCCTATTTTTGGCACACGGAGGTGCCTCGCAAAGTCTCACGCCATTCCGAGTCCGGCGGACGAATTTGGCCAGCCCCACCCCCCAAGGCTATAGCCCACCCGTTTTTATGGCCTTTTTCCGCTGGACGAACTTGGCGGCCCGACCTTCGGGCGGATATTTTTGGGCGCGGCTGTGACCGCGGCCTATTTTTGGCACACGGAGGCGCCTCGCAAAGTCTCGCGCCATTCCGAGTCCGGCGGACGAAGTTGGCCCGCCGCACCCTCCAAGGCTATAGCCCACCCGTTTTTGTGGCCTTTTTCCGCTGGACGAACTTGGCGCCCCGGCCTTCGGGCGGGTATTTTTGGGCGCAGCTGGGTCTGCGGCCTATTTTTGGGACACGGAGGCGCCTCGCAAAGTCTCGCGCCATTTCAAGTCAGGCGGACGAAGTGGGCCAGCCCCACCCCCCAAGGCTATGGCCCACCCGTTTTTGTGGCCTTTTTCCGCTGGACGAACGTGGCGCCCCGGCCTTCGGGCAGGTATTTTTTGGCGCGTCTGTGTCCGCGGCCTATTTCTGGGACACGGAGGAGCCTCGCAAAGTCTCGCGCCATTCCGAGTCCGGCGGACGAAGTTGGCCAGCCCCACCCCCCAAGGCTATAGCCCACCCGTTTTTGGGGCCTTTTGCCGCTGGACGAACTTGGCGCCCCGGCCGTCGCTCAGGTATTTTTGGGCAATGCCGTGTCCACGTCCTATTTTTGGCACACAGAGGTGCCTCGTAAAGTCTCGCGCCATTCCGAGTCCGGCGGACGAAGTTGGCCAGCCCCACCCCCCAAGGCTATACCCCACCCGTTTTTGTGGCCTTTTTCCGCTGGACGAACTTGGCGCCCCGGCCTTCGGGCGGGTATTTTTGGGCGCGGCTATGCCCGTGGCCTATTTTTGGGACACGGAGGCGCCTCGCAAAGTCTCGCGCCATTCCGAGTCCGGCGGACGAAGTTGGCCAGCCCCACCCCCTAAGGCTATAGCCCACCCGATTTTGTGGCCTTTTTCCACTGGACGAAATTGGCGCCACGGCCTTCGGGCGGGTATTTTTGGGCGCGGCTGTGCCCGTGGATTATATTTTTGGCACACGGAGGTGCCTCGAAAATCTCGCACCATTCCGAGTCCGGCGGACGAATTTGTCCAGCCCCACCCCCCAAGGCTATAGCCCACTCGTTTTTGTGGCCTTTTTCCGCTGGACGAACGGGGCGCCCCGGCCTTCGGGCAGGTATTTTTGGGCGCGGCTTTGTCCGCGGCCTATTTCTGGGACACGGAGGAGCCTCGTAAAGTCTCGCGCCATTACGAGTCCGGCGGACGAAGTTGGCCAGGCCCACCCCCCAAGGCTATAGCCCACCCGTTTTTGGGGCCTTTCGCCGCTGGACGAACTTGGCGCCCCGGCCGTCGGCCAGGTATTTTTGGGCGCGGCCGTGTCCACGGCCTATTTTTGCCACACGGAGGTGCCTCGTGAAGTCTCGCGCCATTCCGAGTCCGGTGGATGAAGTTGGGCAGCCCCACCCCCCAAGGCTATACCCCACCCGTTTTTGTGGCCTTTTTCCGCAGGACGAACTTGGCGTCTCGGCCTTCGGGCGGGTATTTTTGGGTACGGCTATGCCCGTGGCCTATTTTTGGGACACAGAGGCGCCTCGCAAAGTCTCGCGCCATTCCGAGTCCGGCGGACGAAGTTGGCCAGCCCCACCCCCCAAGGCTATAGCCCACCCGTTTTTGTGGCCTTTTTCCGCTGGACGAAATTGGCGCCCCGGCCTTCGGGCGGTTATTTTTTGGCGCGGCTGTACCCGTGGATTATATTTTTGGCACACGGAGGTGCCTCGCAAAGTCTCGCGCCATTCCGAGTCCGGCGGACGAATTTGGCCAGCCCCACCCCCCAAGGCTATAGCCCACCCGTTTTTGTGGCCTTTTTCCGCTGGACGAACTTGGCGGCCCGACCTTCGGGCGGGTATTTTTGGGCGCGGCTGTGACCGCGGCCTATTTTTGGCACACGGAGGTGCCTCGCAAAGTCTCATGCCATTCCGAGTCCGGCGGACGAATTTGGCCAGCCCCACCCCCCAAGGCTATAGCCCACCCGTTTTTGTGGCCTTTTTCCGCTGGACGAACTTGGCGGCCCGACCTTCGGGCGGGTATTTTTGGGCGCGGCTGTGACCGCGGCCTATTTTTGGCGCACGGAGGCGCCTCGCAAAGTCTCGCGCCATTCCGAGTCCGGCGGACGAAGTTGGCCCGCCGCACCCTCCAAGGCTATAGCCCACCCGTTTTTGTGGGCTTTTTCCGCTGGACGAACTTGGCGCCCCGGCCTTCGGGCGGGTATTTTTGGGCGCAGCTGGGTCTGCGGCCTATTTTTGGGACACGGAGGCGCCTCGCAAAGTCTCACGCCATTTCAAGTCAGGCGGACGAAGTGGGCCAGCCCCACCCCCCAAGGCTATGGCCCACCCGTTTTTGTGGCCTTTTTCCGCTGGACGAACGTGGCGCCCCGGCCTTCGGGCCGGTATTTTTTGGCGCGTCTGTGTCCGCGACCTATTTCTGGGACACGGAGGAGCCTCGCAAAGTCTCGCGCCATTCCGAGTCCGGCGGACGAAGTTGGCCAGCCCCACCCCCCAAGGCTATAGCCCACCCGTTTTTGGGGCCTTTTGCCGCGGGGACGAACATGGCGCCCCGCCGTCGCTCAGGTATTTTGGGCAATGCCGTGTCCACGTCCTATTTTTGGCACACAGAGGTGCCTCGTATAGTCTCGCGCCATTCCGAGTCCGGCGGACGAAGTTGGCCAGCCCCCCCCCCCCAGGCTATCCCCCACCCGTTTTGTGGCCTTTTTCCGCTGGACGAACTTGGCGCCCCGGCCTTCGGGCTGGTATTTTTGGGCGCGGCTATGCCCGTGGCCTATTTTTGGGACACGGAGGCGCCTCGCAAAGTCTCGCGCCATTCCGAGTCCGGCGGACGAAGTGGGCCAGCCCCACCCCCCAAGGCTATAGCCCACCCGATTTTGTGGCCTTTTTCCACTGGACGAAATTGGCGCCACGGCCTTCGGGCGGGTATTTTTGGGCGCGGCTGTGCCCGTGGATTATATTTTTGGCACACGGAGGTGCCTCGAAAATCTCGCGCCATTCCGAGTCCGGCGGACGAATTTGTCCAGCCCCACCCCCCAAGGCTATAGCCCACCCGTTTTTGTGGCCTTTTTCCGCTGGACGAACGGGGCGCCCTGGCCTTCGGGCAGGTATTTTTGGGCGCGGCTTTGTCCGCGGCCTATTTCTGGGACACGGAGGAGCCTCGCAAAGTCTCGCGCCATTACGAGTCCGGCGGACGAAGTTGGCCAGGCCCACCCCCCAAGGCTATAGCCCACCCGTTTTTGGGGCCTTTTGCCGCTGGACGAACATGGCGCCCCGGCCGTCGGTCAGGTATTTTTGGGCAATGCCGTGTCCATGTCCTATTTTTGGCACATAGAGGTGCCTCGTAAAGTCTCGCGCCATTCCGAGTCCGGCGGACGAAGTTGGCCAGCCCCACCCCCCAAGGCTATACCCCACCCGTTTTTGTGGCCTTTTTCCGCTGGACGAACTTGGCGTCTCGGCCTTCGGGCGGGTATTTTTGGGTACGGCTATGCCCGTGGCCTATTTTTGGGACACGGAGGCGCCTCGCAAAGTCTCGCGCCATTCCGAGTCCGGCGGACGAAGTTGGCCAGCCCCACCCCCCAAGGCTATAGCCCACCCGTTTTTGTGGCCTTTTTCCGCAGGACGAAATTGGCGCCCCGGCCTTCGGACGGTTATTTTTGGGCGCGGCTGTACCCGTGGATTATATTTTTGGCACACGGAGGTGCCTCGCAAAGTCTCGCGCCATTCCGAGTCCGGCGGACGAATTTGGCCAGCCCCACCCCCCAAGGCTATAGCCCACCCGTTTTTGTGGCCTTTTTCCGCTGGACGAACTTGGCGGCCCGACCTTCGGGCGGGTATTTTTGGGCGCGGCTGTGACCGCGGCCTATTTTTGGCACACGGAGGTGCCTCGCAAAGTCTCGCGCCATTCCAAGTCCGGCGGACGAAGTTCGCCAGCCCCACCCCCCAAGGTTATAGCCCACCCGTTTTTGTGGCCTTTTTCCGCTGGACGAACTTGGCGCCCCGGCCTTCGGGCGTGTATTTTTGGGCGCGGCTGTGCCCGCAGACTATTTTTGGCACACGGAGGTGCCTCGCAAAATCTCGCGCATTTCCGAGTCCGGCGGACGAAGTTGGCCAGCCCCACCCCCCAAGGCTATAGCCCATCCGTTTTTGTGGCCTTTTTCCGCAGGACGAAATTGGCGCCCCGGCCTTCGGGCGGGTATTTTTGGGCACGGCTGTGCCCGTGGCCTATTTTTGGTACACGGAGCCGCCTCGTAAAGTCTCGCGCCATTCCGAGTCCGGCGTACGAATTTGGCCAGCCCCACCACCCAAGGCTATAGCCCACCCGTTTTTGTGGCCTTTTTCCGCTGGACGAACTTGGCGCCCCGGCCTTCGGGCGGTTATTTTTGGGCGCGGCTGTGCCCGCGCCCTATTTTTGGCACACGGAGGTGCCTCGCAAATTCTCGCGCCATTCCGAGTCCGGCGGACGAAGTTGGCAAGCCCCACCCCCCAAGGCTATAGCCCACCCGTGTTTGTGGCCTTTTTCCGCTGGACGAACTTGGCGCCCCGGCCCTCGGGCGGGTATTTTTGGGAGCGGCTGTGCCCGCGGCCTATTTTTGGCACATGGAGGGGCCTCGCAAATTCTCGCGCCATTCCGAGTCCGGCGGACGAAGTTGGCCCGCCGCACCCTCCAAGGCTATAGCCCACCCGTTTTTGTGGCCTTTTTCCGCTGGACGACCTTGGCGCCCCGGCCTTCGGGCGGGTATTTTTGGGCGCAGCTGGGTCTGTGGCCTATTTTTTGGCACACGGAAGTGCCTTGCAAAATCTCGCGCCATTTCGAGTCCGGCGGACGAAGTTGGCCAGCCCCACCCCCCAAGGCTATGGCCCACCCGTTTTTGTGGCCTTTTTCCGCTGGACGAACGTGGCGCCCCGGCCTTCGGGCAGGTATTTTTTGGCGCGGCTGTGTCCGCGGCCTATTTCTGGGACACGGAGGAGCCTCGTAAAGTCTCGCGCCATTCCGAGTCCGGCGGACGAAGTTGGCCAGCCCCACCCCCCAAGGCTATAGCCCACCCGTTTTTGGGGCCTTTTGCCGCTGGACGAACTTGGCGCCCCGGCCGTCGGTCAGGTATTTTTGGGCAATGCCGTGTCCACGGCCTATTTTTGGCACACAGAGTTTCCTCATAAAGTCTCGCGCCATTCCGAGTCCGGCGGACGAAGTGGGCCAGCCCCACCCCCCAAGGCTATAGTCCACCCGTTTTTGTGGCCTTTTTCCGCTGGACGAAATTGGCGCCCCGGCCTTCGGGCGGGTATTTTTGGGCGCGGCTGTGCCCGTGGATTATATTTTTGGCACACGGAGGTGCCTCGCAAAGTCTCGCGCCATTCCGAGTCCGGCGGACGAATTTGGCCAGCCCCACCCCCCAAGGCTATAGCCCACCCGTTTTTGTGGCCTTTTTCCGCTGGACGAACTTGGCGGCCCGACCTTCGGGCGGGTATTTTTGGGCGCGGCTGTGACCGCGGCCTATTTTTGGCACACGGAGGTGCCTCGTAAAGTCTCGCGCCATTCCGAGTCCGTCGGACGAAGTTCGCCAGCCCCACCCCCCAAGGTTATAGCCCACCCGTTTTTGTGGCCTTTTTCCGCTGGACGAACTTGGTGCCCCGGCCTTCGGGCGTGTATTTTTGGGCGCGGCTGTGCCCACAGCCTATTTTTGGCACACGGAGGTGCCTCGCAAAGTCTCGCGCATTTCCGAGTCCGGCGGACGAAGTTGGCCAGCCCCACCCCCCAAGGCTATAGCCCATCCGTTTTTGTGGCCTTTTTCCGCAGGACGAAATTGGCGCCCCGGCCTTCGGGCGGGTATTTTTGGGCGCGGCTGTGCCCGTGGCCTATTTTTGGTACACGGAGCCGCCTCGCAAAGTCTCGCGCCATTCCGAGTCCGGCGGACGAATTTGGTCAGCCCCACCACCCAAGGCTATAGCCCACCCGTTTTTGTGGCCTTTTTCCACTGGACGAACTTGGCGCCCCGGCCTTCGTGCGGTTATTTTTGGGCGCGGCTGTGCCCGCGGCCTATTTGTGGCACACGGAGGTGCCTCGCAAATTCTCGCGCCATTCCGAGTCCGGCGGACGAAGTTGGCAAGCCCCACCCCCCAAGGCTATAGCCCACCCGTTTTTGTGGCCTTTTTCCGCTGGACGAACTTGGCGGCCCGACCTTCGGGCGGGTATTTTTGGGCGCGGCTGTGACCGCGGCCTATTTTTGGCACACGGAGGTGCCTCGTAAAGTCTCGCGCCATTCCGAGTCCGTCGGACGAAGTTCGCCAGCCCCACCCCCAAGGTTATAGCCCACCCGTTTTGCAGGCCTTTTTCCGCTGGACGAACTTGGTGCCCGGCCTTGGGCGTGTATTTTTGGGCGCGGCTGTGCCCACAGCCTATTTTTGGCACACGGAGGTGCCTCGCAAAGTCTCGCGCATTTCCGAGTCCGGCGGACGAAGTTGGCCAGCCCCACCCCCCAAGGCTATAGCCCAGCCGTGTTTGTGGCCGTTTTCCGCAGGATAGAATTGGCGCCCGGCCTTGGCGGGTATTTTTGGGCGCGGCTGTGCCCGTGGCCTATTTTTGGTACACGGAGCCGCCTCGCAAAGTCTCGCGCCATTCCGAGTCCGGCGGACGAATTTGGTCAGCCCCACCACCCAAGGCTATAGCCCACCCGTTTTTGTGGCCTTTTTCCACTGGACGAACTTGGCGCCCCGGCCATCGGGCGGGTATTTTTGGGCGCGGCTGTGCCCAAGCCTATTTGTGGCACACGGAGGTGCCTCGCAAATTCTCGCGCCATTCCGAGTCCGGCGGACGAAGTTGGCAAGCCCCACCCCCCAAGGCTATAGCCCACCCGTTTTTGTGGCCTTTTTCCGCGGGACAAACTTGGCGCCCCGGCCCTCGGGCGGGTATTTTTGGGAGCGGCTGTGCCCGCGGCCTATTTTTATCACACGGAGGGGCCTCGCAAATTCTCGCGCCATTCCGAGTCCGGCGGACGAAGTTGGCCCGCCGCACCCTCCAAGGCTATAGCCCACCCGTTTTTGTGGCCTTTTTCCGCTGGACGAACTTGGCACCCCGGCCTTCGGGCGGGTATTTTTGGGCGCAGCTGGGCCCGAAGGCCGGGGCGCCAAGTTCGTCCAACGGAAAAAGGCCAATAAAACGGGTGGGCTATAGCCTTGGGGGGTGGGGCTGGCCGATTTCGTCCGCCGGACTCGGAATGGCGCGAGACTTTGCGAGGCGCCCCCGTGTCCCAAAAATAGGCCACGGGCACAGCCGCGCCCAAAAATAGCCGCCCGAAGGCCGTGGTGCCAAGTTCGTCCAGCGGAAAAAGGCCACCAAAACGGGTGGGCTATAGCCTTGGGGGGTGGGGCTGGCCCACTTCGTCCGCCGGATTCGGAATGGCGCGAGACTTTACGAGGCGCCTCCATGTCCCAAAAATAGGCCGCGGGCACAGCCGCGTCCAAAAATACCTGCCCGAAGGCCGGGGCGCCAAGTTCGTCCAGCGGAAAAAGGCCACAAAAACGGGTGGGCTATAGCCTTGGGGGGTTGGGCTGGCCAACTTCGTCCGCCGGACTCGGAATGGCACGAGAATTTACGAGGCGCCTCCGTGTACCAAAAATAGGCCGCGGGCACAGCCGCGCCCAAAAATACCAGCCCGATGGCCGGGGCGCCAAGTTCGTCCAGCGGAAAAATGCCACAAAAACGGGTGGGCTATAGCCTTGGCGGGTGGGGCTGGCCAACTTCGTCCGCCGGACTCGGAATGGCACGAGACTCTGTGAGGCACCTACGTGTGTCAAAAATAGGCCGCGGGCACAGCCGTGCCCAAAAATACCCGCCCGAAGGCCGTGGTGCCAAGTTCGTCCAGCGGAAAAAGGCCACCAAAACGGGTTGGCTATAGCCTTGGGGGTGGGGCTGGCCAACTTCGTCCGCCGGACTCGGAATGGTGCGAGACTTTGCGAGGCGCCCCCGTGTCCCAAAAATAGGCCGCGGACACAGCCACGCCCAAAAATACCAGCCCGATGGCCGGGGCGCAAAGTTCGTCCAGCGGAAAAAGGCCACAAAAACGGGTGGGCTATAGCCTTGGGGGGTGGGGCTGGCCAACTTCGTCCGCCGGACTCGGAATAGCGCGAGACTTTGCGAGGCGCCCCCGTGTGCGAAAAAAATGCCTCGGGTACAGCCGCATCCAAAAATACCAGCCCGAAGGCCGGGGCGCCAAGTTCGTCCAACGGAAAAAGGCCAATAAAACGGGTGGGCTATAGCCTTGGGGGGTGGGGCTGGCCGATTTCGTCCGCCGGACTCGGAATGGCGCGAGACTTTGCGAGGCGCCCCCGTGTCCCAAAAATAGGCCGCGGGCACAGCCGCGCCCAAAAATACCCGCCCGAAGGCCGTGGTGCCAAGTTCGTCCAGCGGAAAAAGGCCACCAAAACGGGTGGGCTATAGCCTTGGGGGTGGGGCTGGCCAACTTCGTCCGCCGGACTCGGAATGGCGCGAGACTTTGCGAGGCACCTCCGTGTGTCATAAATAGGCCGCGGACACAGCCGCGCCCAAAAATACCCCCCCGAAGGCCGGGGTGCCAAGTTCGTCCAGCGGAAAAAGGCCACAGAAACGGGTGGGCTATAGCCTTGGGGGGTGGGGCTGGCCGACTTCGTCCGCCGGACTCGGAATTGCGCGAGACTTTGCGAGGCACCTCCGTGTCCCAAAAATAGGCCGCGGACACAGCCGCGCCCGATAATACCCGCCCGAAGGCCGGGGCGCCAAGTTCGTCCAGCGGAAAAAGGCCACCAAAACGGGTGGGCTATAGCCTTGGGGGTGGGGCTGGCCAACTTCGTCCGTCGGACTCGGAATTGCGCGAGACATTACGAGTCGCCTCCGTGTGCCAAAAATAGGCCGCGGGCACAGCCGCGCCCAAAAATACCCGCCCGAAGGCCGGGGCGCCAAGTTCGTCCAACTGAAAAAGGCCAATAAAACGGGTGGGCTATAGCCTTGGGGGGTGGGGCTGGCCGATTTCGTCCGCCGGACTCGGAATGGCGCGAGACTTTGCGAGGCGCCCTCGTGTCCCAAAAATAGGCCGCGGGCACAGCCGCGCCCAAAAATACCCGCCCGAAGGCCGGGGCGCCAAGTTCGTCCAGTGGAAAAAGGCCACAAAAACGGGTGGGCTATAGCCTTGGGGGCTGGCTAACAACTTCGTCCGCCGGACTCGGAATAGCGCGAGACTTTGCGAGGCGCCCCCGTGTGCGAAAAAAATGCCTCGGGTAAAGCCGCATCAAAAAATACCAGCCCGAAGGCCGGGGCGCCAAGTTCGTCCAACGGAAAAAGGCCAATAAAACGGGTGGGCTATAGCCTTGGGGGGTGGGGCTGGCCGACTTCGTCCGCCGGACTCGGAATGGCGCGAGACTTTGCGAGGCGCTTCCGTGTGGCAAAAATAGGACGCTGGCACAGCCGCGCCCAAAAATACCCGCCCGAAGGCCGGGGCGCCAAGTTCGTCCAGCGGAAAAATGCCACAAAAACGGGTGGGCTATAGCCTTGGGGGTGGGGCTGGCCAACTTCGTTCGCCGGACTCGGAATGGTGGGAGACTTTGCGAGGCGCCTCCGTGTGGCAAAAATAGGACGCGGGCACAGCCGCGCCGAAAAAAACCAGCCCGATGGCCGGGGCGCCAAGTTCGTCCAGCGGAAAAAAGCCACACAAACGGGTGGGCTATAGCCTTGGGGGGTGGGGCTGGCCCACTTCGTCCGCCAGACTCGGAATGGCGCGAGAATTTACGAGGCGCCTCCGTGTCCCAAAAATAGGCCGTGGGCACAGCGGCGCCAAAAAATACCCGCCCGAAGGCCGGGGCGCCAAGTTCGTCCAGCGGAAAAAGGCCACAGAAACGGGTGGGCTATAGCCTTGGGGGGTGGGGCTGGCCGACTTCGTCCGCCGGACTCGGAATGGCACGAGACATTGCGAGGCACCTCCGTGTGTCAAAAATAGGCCGCGGGCACAGGCGCGCCAAAAAATACACGCCCGAAGGCCGTGGTGCCAAGTTCGTCCAGCGGAAAAAGGCCACCAAAACGGGTGGGCTATAGCCTTGGGGGTGGGGCTGGCCAACTTCGTCCGCCGGACTCGGAATGGCGCGAGACTTTGCGAGGCGCCCCCGTGTCCCAAAAATAGGCCGCGGACACAGCCGCGCCGAACAATACCCGCCCGAAGGCCGGGGCGCCAAGTTCGTCCAGCGGAAAAAGGCCACAAAAACGGGTGGGCTATAGCCTTGGGGGGTGGGGCTGGCCCACTTCGTCCGCCGGATTCGGAATGGCGCGAGACTTTACGAGGCGCCTCCATGTCCCAAAAATAGGCCGCGGGCACAGCCGCGTCCAAAAATACCCGCCCGAAGGCCGGGGCGCCAAGTTCGTCTAGCGGAAAAAGGCCACAAAAACGGGTGGGCTATAGCCTTGGGGGTTGGGCTGGCCAACTTCGTCCGCAGGATTCGGAATGGCGGGAGACTTTGCGAGGCGCTTCCGTGTGGTAAAAATAGGATGCGGGCACAGCCGCGCCCAAAAATACCCGCCCGAAGGCCGCGGCGCCAAGTTCGTCCAGCGGAAAAATGCCACAAAAACGGGTGGGCTATAGCCTTGGGGGTGGGGCTGGCCAACTTCGTTCGCCGGACTCGGAATGGCGGGAGACTTTGCGAGGCGCCTCCGTGTCCCAAAAATAGGCCGTGGGCACAGCCGCGCCAAAAAATACCCGCCCGAAGGCCGGGGCGCCAAGTTCGTCCAGCGGAAAAAGGCCACAGAAACGGGTGGGCTATAGCCTTGGGGGGTGGGGCTGGCCGACTTCGTCCGCCGGACTCGGAATGGCACGAGACATTGCGAGGCACCTCCGTGTGTCAAAAATAGGCCACGGGCACAGCCGCGCCAAAAAATACCCGCCCGAAGGCCGGGGCGCCAAGTTCGTCCAGCGGAAAAAGGCCACAAAAACGGGTGGGCTATAGCCTTGGGGGGTGGGGCTGGACAACTTCGTCCGCCGGACTCGGAATGGCGCGAGACATTGCGAGGTGCCTCCGTGTGCCAAAAATAGGCCGAGGACACAGCCGCGCCCAAAAATACCCGCCCGAAGGCCGGGGCGCCAAGTTCGTCCAGCGGAAAAAGGCCACAAAAACGGGTGGGCTATAGCCTTGGGGGCTGGGGCTGGCCCACTTCGTCCGCCACACTCGGAATGGCGCGAGACTTTACGAGGCACCTCCGTGTCCAAAAAATAGGCCGCGGACACAGCCGCGCCAAAAAATACCCGGCCGAAGGCCGGGGCGCCAAGTTCGTCCAGCGGAAAAAGGCCGCAAAAACGGGTGGGCTATAGCCTTGGGGGGTGGGGCTGGCCAACTTCGTACGCCGGACTTCGAATGGCGCGAGACTTTGGGAGGCACCTCCGTTTCCCAAAAATAGGCCGCGAGCACAGCCGCGCCCAAAAATACCAGCCCGATGGCCGGGGCGCCATGTTCGTCCAGCGGAAAAAGGCCACAGAAACGGGTGGGCTATCGCCTTGGGGGGTGGGGCTGGCCAAGATCGTCCGCCGTACTCGGAATGGCACGAGACTTTGCGAGGCACCTCCGTGTGCCAAAAATAGGCCGTGGGCACAGCCGCGCCCAAAAATACCAGCCCGCAGGCCGGGACGCCAAATTCGTCCAGCGGAAAAAGGCCACAAAAACAGGTGGGCTATAGCCTTGGGGGGTGGAGCTGGCCAACTTCGTCTGCCGGACTCGGAATGGCGCGAGCCTTTGGGAGGCACCTCCGTTTCCCAAAAATAGGCCGCGAGCACAGCCGCGCCCAAAAATACCAGCCCGAAGGCCGGGGCGCCAAGTTCGTCCAGCGGAAAAAGGCCACAAAAACAGGTGGGCTATAGCCTAGGGGGGTGGGGCTGGCCAACTTCGTCCGCCGGACTCGGAATGGCGCGAGACTTTGCGAGGCGCCTTCGTGCCCCAAAAATATGCCGCGGTCACAGCCGCGCCTAAAAATACCCGCCCGAAGACCGGGGCGCCAAGTTCGTCCAGTGGAAAAAGGTCACAAAAACGGGTGGGATATAGCCTTGGGGGGTGGGGCTGGCCAACTTCGTCCGCCGGACTCGGAATGGTGTGAGACTTTGCGAGGTGCCTCCGTGTGCCAAAAATAGGCCACGCACACAGCCGCGCCAAAAAATACCCGCCCGAAGGCCGGGGCGCCAAGTTCGTCCAGCGGAAAAAGGCCACAAAAACGGGTGGGCTATAGCCTTGGGGGGTGGGGCTGGCCAACTTCGTCCGCCGGACTCGGAATGGCGTGAGACTTTTCGAGGCACCTCCGCGTGCCAAAAAAAGGCCGCGGGCACAGCCACGTGCAAAAATACCCGTCCGAATGCCGGGGCGCCAAGTTCGTCCAGCGCAAAAAGGCCACAAAAACGGGTGGGCTATAGCCTTGGGGGGTGGGGCTGGCCAACTTCGTCCGCCGGACTCGGAATGGCGCGAGACTTTGCCAGGCGCTTCGGTGCGCCAAAAATAGTCTGCGGACACAGCCGCGCCCAAAAATACCCGCCCGAAGGCCGGGGCGCCAAGTTCGTCCAGCGGAAAAAGGCCACAAAAACGGGTGGGCTAAAGCCTTGGGGGCTGGGGCTGGCCCACTTCGTCCGCCACACTCGGAATGGCGCGAGACTTTACGAGGCACCTCCGTGTCCAAAAAATAGGCCGCGGACACAGCCGCGCCAAAAAATACCAGCCCGAAGGCCGGGGCGCCAAGTTCGTCCAGCGGAAAAAGGCCACAAAAACGGGTGGGCTATAGCCTTGGGGGGTGGGGCTGGCCAACTTCGTCCGCCGGACTTCGAATGGCGCGAGACTTTGGGAGGCACCTCCGTTTCCCAAAAATAGGCCGCGAGCACAGCCGCGCCCAAAAATACCAGCCTGATGGCCGGGGCGCCATGTTCGTCCAGCGGAAAAAGGCCACAGAAACGGGTGGGCTATCGCCTTGGGGGGTGGGGCTGGCCAAGATCGTCCGCCGTACTCGGAATGGCACGAGACTTTGCGAGGCACCTCCGTGTGCCAAAAATAGGCCCCGGGCACAGCCGCGCCCAAAAATACCAGCCCGAAGGCCGGGGCGCCAAGTTCGTCCAGCGGAAAAAGGCCACAAAAACAGGTGGGCTATAGCCTTGGGGGGTGGAGCTGGCCAACTTCGTCTGCCGGACTCGGAATGGCGCGAGACTTTGCGAGGCGCCTCCGTGTCCCAAAAATAGGCCGCGGACACAGCCGCGTCGAACAATACCCGCCCGAAGGCCGGGGCGCCAAGTTCGTCCAGCGGAAAAAGGCCACAAAAACGGGTGGGCTATAGCCTTGGGGGGTGGGGCTGGCCCACTTCGTCCGCCGGATTCGGAATGGCGCGAGACTTTACGAGGCGCCTCCATGTCCCATAAATAGGCCGCGGGCACAGCCGCGTCCAAAAATACCCGCCCGAAGGCCGGGGCGCCAAGTTCGTCTAGCGGAAAAAGGCCACAAAAACGGGTGGGCTATAGCCTTGGGGGTTGGGCTGGCCAACTTCGTCCGCAGGATTTGGAATGGCGGGAGACTTTGCGAGGCGCCTCCGTGTCCCAAAAAAAGGCCGTGGGCACAGCCGCGCCAAAAAATACCCCCCCGAAGGCCGGGGCGCCAAGTTCGTCCAGCGGAAAAAGGCCACAGAAACGGGTGGGCTATAGCCTTGGGGGTGGGGCTGGCCGACTTCGTCCGCCGGACTCGGAATGGCGCGAGACTTTGCGAGGCGCCCCCGTGTCCCAAAAATTGGCCGCGGGCACAGCCGCGCCCAAAAATACCCGCCCGAAGGCCGTGGTGCCAAGTTCGTCCAGCGGAAAAAGGCCACCAAAACGGGTGGGCTATAGCCTTGGGGGTGGGGCTGGCCAACTTCGTCCGCCGGACTCGGAATAGTGCGAGACTTTGCGAGGTGCCCCCGTGTGCGAAAAAAATGCCTCGGGTACAGCCGCATCCAAAAATACCAGCCCGAAGGCCGGGGCGCCAAGTTCGTCCAACGGAAAAAGGCCAATAAAACGGGTGGGCTATAGCCTTGGGGGGTGGGGCTGGCCGATTTCGTCCGCCGGACTCGGAATGGCGCGAGACTTTGCGAGGCGCCCCCGTGTCCCAAAAATAGGCCGCGGGCACAGCCGCGCCCA
This sequence comes from Citrus sp. QX-2021, assembly GCA_030444885.1. Classification (NCBI taxonomy): domain Eukaryota; kingdom Viridiplantae; phylum Streptophyta; class Magnoliopsida; order Sapindales; family Rutaceae; genus Citrus; species Citrus sp. QX-2021. The sequence continues at coordinate 218,659 of JAUJEF010000021.1, forward strand.
AAAATACCCGCCCGAAGGCCGTGGTGCCAAGTTCGTCCAGCGGAAAAAGGCCACCAAAACGGGTGGGCTATAGCCTTGGGGGTGGGGCTGGCCAACTTCGTCCGCCGGACTCGGAATGGCGCGAGACTTTGCGAGGCGCCTCCGTGTGTCATAAATAGGCCGCGGGCACAGCCGCACCTAAAAATACCCCCCCGAAGGCCGGGGCGCCAAGTTCGTCCAGCGGAAAAAGGCCACAGAAACGGGTGGGCTATAGCCTTGGGGGGTGGGGCTGGCCGACTTCGTCCGCCGGACTCGGAATGGCGCGAGACTTTGCGAGGCACCTCCGTGTCCCAAAAATAGGCCGCGGACACAGCCGCGCCCAACAATACCCGCCCGAAGGCCGGGGCGCCAAGTTCGTCCAGCGGAAAAAGGCCACCAAAACGGGTGGGCTTTAGCCTTGGGGGTGGGGCTGGCCAACTTCGTCCGCCGGACTCGGAATTGTGCGAGACATTGCGAGTCGCCTCCGTGTGCCAAAAATAGGCCGCGGACACAGCCGCGCCCAAAAATACCCGCCCGAAGGCCGGGGCGCCAAGTTCGTCCAACTGAAAAAGGCCAATAAAACGGGTGGGCTATAGCCTTGGGGGGTGGGGCTGGCCGATTTCGTCCGCCGGACTCGGAATGGCGCGAGAGTTTGCGAGGCGCCCCCGTGTCCCAAAAATAGGCCGCGGGCACAGCCGCGCCCAAAAATACCCGCCCGAAGGCCGGGGCGCCAAGTTCGTCCAGCGGAAAAAGGCCACAAAAACGGGTGGGCTATAGCCTTGGGGGGTGGGGCTGGCCAACTTCGTCCGCCGGACTCGGAATAGCGCGAGACTTTGCGAGGCGCCCCCGTGTGCGAAAAAAATGCCTCGGGTAAAGCCGCATCCAAAAATACCAGCCCGAAGGCCGGGGCGCCAAGTTCGTCCAACGGAAAAAGGCCAATAAAACGGGTGGGCTATAGCCTTGGGGGGTAGGGCTGGCCGACTTCGTCCGCCGGACTCGGAATGGCGCGAGACTTTGCGAGGCGCTTCCGTGTGGAAAAAATAGGACGCGGGCACAGCCGCGCCCAAAAATACCCGCCCGAAGGCCGGGGCGCCAAGTTCGTCCAGCGGAAAAATGCCACAAAAACGGGTGGGCTATAGCCTTGGGGGTGGGGCTGGCCAACTTCGTTCGCCGGACTCGGAATGGCGGGAGACTTTGCGAGGCGCCTCCGTGTGGCAAAAATAGGACGCGGGCACAGCCGCGCCCAAAAAAACCAGCCCGATGGCCGGGGCGCCAAGTTCGTCCAGCGGAAAAAGGCCACACAAACGGGTGGGCTATAGCCTTGGGGGGTGGGGCTGGCCCACTTCGTCCGCCAGACTCGGAATGGCGCGAGAATTTACGAGGCTCCTCCGTGTCCCAAAAATAGGCCGTGGGCACAGCGGCGCCAAAAAATACCCGCCCGAAGGCCGGGGCGCCAACTTCGTCCAGCGGAAAAAGGCCACAGAAACGGGTGGGCTATAGCCTTGGGGGGTGGGGCTGGCCGACTTCGTCCGCCGGACTCGGAATGGCACGAGACATTGCGAGGCACCTCCGTGTGTCAAAAATAAGCCGCGGGCACAGGCGCGCCAAAAAATACACGCCCGAAGGCCGTGGTGCCAAGTTCGTCCAGCGGAAAAAGGCCACCAAAACGGGTGGGCTATAGCCTTGGGGGTGGGGCTGGCCAACTTCGTCCGCCGGACTCGGAATGGCGCGAGACTTTGCGAGGCGCCTCCGTGTCCCAAAAATAGGCCGCGGACACAGCCGCGTCGAACAATACCCGCCCGAAGGCCGGGGCGCCAAGTTCGTCCAGCGGAAAAAGGCCACAAAAACGGGTGGGCTATAGCCTTGGGGGGTGGGGCTGGCCCACTTCGTCCGCCGGATTCGGAATGGCGCGAGACTTTACGAGGCGCCTCCATGTCCCATAAATAGGCCGCGGGCACAGCCGCGTCCAAAAATACCCGCCCGAAGGCCGGGGCGCCAAGTTCGTCTAGCGGAAAAAGGCCACAAAAACGGGTGGGCTATAGCCTTGGGGGTTGGGCTGGCCAACTTCGTCCGCAGGATTTGGAATGGCGGGAGACTTTGCGAGGCGCTTCCGTGTGGCAAAAATAGGATGCGGGCACAGCCGCGCCCAAAAATACCCACCCAAAGGCCGGGGCGCCAAGTTCGTCCAGCGGAAAAATGCCACAAAAACGGGTGGGCTATAGCCTTGGGGGTGGGGCTGGCCAACTTCGTTCGCCGGACTCGGAATGGCGGGAGACTTTGCGAGGCGCCTCCGTGTCCCAAAAATAGGCCGTGGGCACAGCCGCGCCAAAAAATACCCCCCCGAAGGCCGGGGCGCCAAGTTCGTCCAGCGGAAAAAGGCCACAGAAACGGGTGGGCTATAGCCTTGGGGGGTGGGGCTGGCCGACTTCGTCCGCCGGACTCGGAATGGCACGAGACATTGCGAGGCACCTCCGTGTGTCAAAAATAGGCCGCGGGCACAGCCGCGCCAAAAAATACCCGCCCGAAGGCCGGGGCGCCAAGTTCGTCCAGCGGAAAAAAGCCACAAAACGGGTGGGCTATAGCCTTGGGGGGTGGGCCTGGCCAACTTCGTCCGCCGGACTCGTAATGGCGCGAGACTTTGCGAGGCTCCTCCGTGTCCCAGAAATAGGCCGCGGACAAAGCCGCGCCCAAAAATACCTGCCCGAAGGCCGGGGCGCCCCGTTCGTCCAGCGGAAAAAGGCCACAAAAACGGGTGGGCTATAGCCTTGGGGGGTGGGGCTGGACAAATTCGTCCGCCGGACTCGGAATGGCGCGAGATTTTCGAGGCGCCTCCGTGAGCCAAAAATATAATCCACGGGCACAGCCGCGCCCAAAAATACCCGCCCGAAGGCCGGGGCGCCAAGTTCGTCCAGCGGAAAAAGGCCACAAAAACGGGTGGGGTATAGCCTTGGGGGGTGGGGCTGGCCAACTTCGTCCGCCGGACTCGGAATGGCGCGAGACTATACGAGGCACCTCTGTGTGCCAAAAATAGGACGTGGACACGGCATTGCCCAAAAATACCTGAGCGACGGCCGGGGCGCCAAGTTCGTCCAGCGGCAAAAGGCCCCAAAAACGGGTGGGCTATAGCCTTGGGGGGTGGGGCTCGCCAACTTCGTCCGCCGGACTCGGAATGGCGCGAGACTTTGCGAGGCTCCTACGTGTCCCAGAAATAGGCCGCGGACACAGACGCACCAAAAAATACCTGCCCGAAGGCCGGGGCGCCACGTTCGTCCAGCGGAAAAAGGCCACAAAAACGGGTGGGCCATAGCCTTGGGGGGTGGGGCTGGCCCACTTCGTCCGCCTGACTTGAAATGGCGCGAGACTTTGCGAGGCGCCTCCGTGTCCCAAAAATAGGCCGCAGACCCAGCTGCGCCCAAAAATACCCGCCCGAAGGCCGGGGCGCCAAGTTCGTCCAGCGGAAAAAGGCCACAAAAACGGGTGGGCTATAGCCTTGGAGGGTGCGGCGGGCCAACTTCGTCCGCCGGACTCGGAATGGCGCGAGACTTTGCGAGGCGTCTCCGTGTGCCAAAAATAGGCCGCGGTCACAGCCGCGCCCAAAAATACCCGCCCGAAGGTCGGGCCGCCAAGTTCGTCCAGCGGAAAAAGGCCACAAAAATGGGTGGGCTATAGCCTTGGGGGGTGGGGCTGGCCAAATTCGTCCGCCGGACTCGGAATGGCGTGAGACTTTGCGAGGCACCTCCGTGTGCCAAAAATATAATCCACGGGCACAGCCGCGCCCAAAAATAGCCGCCCGAAGGCCGTAGTGCCAAGTTCGTCCAGCGGAAAAAGGCCACCAAAACGGGTGGGCTATAGCCTTGGGGGGTGGGGCTGGCCCACTTCGTCCGCCGGATTCGGAATGGCGCGAGACTTTACGAGGCGCCTCCATGTCCCAAAAATAGGCCGCGGGCACAGCCGCGTCCAAAAATACCTGCCCGAAGGCCGGGGCGCCAAGTTCGTCCAGCGGAAAAAGGCCACAAAAACGGGTGGGCTATAGCCTTGGGGGGTTGGGCTGGCCAACTTCGTCCGCCGGACTCGGAATGGCACGAGAATTTGCGAGGCGCCTCCGTGTACCAAAAATAGGCCGCGGGCACAGCCGCGCCCAAAAATACCAGCCCGATGGCCGGGGCGCCAAGTTCGTCCAGCGGAAAAATGCCACAAAAACGGGTGGGCTATAGCCTTTGAGGGTGGGGCTGGCCAACTTCGTCCGCCGGACTCGGAATGGCGGGAGACTTTACGAGGCTCCTCCGTGTCCCAGAAATAGGCCGCGGACACAGCCGCGCCAAAAAATACCTGCCCGAAGGCCGGGGCGCCACGTTCGTCCAGCGGAAAAAGGCCACAAAAACGGGTGGGCCATAGCCTTGTGGGGTGGGGCTGGCCAACTTCGTCCGCCGGACTCGAAATGGCGCGAGATTTTGCAAGGCGCCTCCGTGTGCCAAAAATAGGCCGCGGACGCAGCCGCGCCCAAAAATACCCGCCCGAAGGCCGGGGCGCCAAGTTCGTCCAGCGGAAAAAGGCCACAAAAACGGGTGTGCTATAGCCTTGGGGGGTGGGGCTGGCCAACTTCGTTCGCCGGACTCGGAATGGCGGGAGACTTTACGAGGCGCCTCCGTGTGCCAAAAATAGGCCGCGGGCATAGCCGCACTCAAAAATACCCATCCGAATGCCGGGGCGCAGAGTTCGTCCAGCGCAAAAAGGCCACAAAAACGGGAGGGCTATAGCCTTGGGGGGTGGGGCTGGCCAACTTCGTCCGCCGGACTCGGAATGGCACGAGACATTGCGAGGCACTTCGGTGTGCCAAAAATAGGCCGCGGGCACAGCCGCCCCAAAAAATACCCGCCCGAAGGCCGGGCGCCTGGTCTCGTCCCAATGGAAAAAGGCCACAAAAACGGGTGGGCTTTAGCCTTGGGGGGTGGGGCTGGCCAACTTCGTCCGCCGGACTCGGAATGGTGTGAGACTTTACGAGGCGCCTCCATGTCCCAAAAATAGGGCGCGGGCACAGCCGCCCCAAAATATACCCGACCGAAGGCCGGGGCGCCAAGTTCGTCCAGTGGAAAAAGGCCACAAAAACGGGTGGGCTTTAGCCTTGGGGGGTGGGGCTGGCCAACTTCGTCCGCCGGACTCGGAATGGCGTGAGACTTTGCGAGGCACCTCCGTGTGCCAAAAATAGGTCGCGGGCACAGCCGTGACCAAAAATACCCGCCCGAAGGCCGGGGCGCCAAGTTCGTCCAGCGTAAAATGGCAACAAACCCGGGTGGGCTATAGTCTTGGGGGGTGGGGCTGGCCAACTTCGTCCGCCGGACTCGGAATGGCGCGACACTTTACGAGGCGCCTCCGTTTGCCAAAACTAGGCCGCAGGCACAGCCGCGCCTTAAAAATACCCGCCCAAGGCCGGGCGCCTAAGTTCGGCCCAATGAAAAAGGCCACAAAACGGGTGGGCTTTAGCCTTGGGGGTGGGGCTGGCCAACTTCGTCCGCCGGACTCGGAATGGGGAGAGACTTTACGAGGCGCTCCGTGTCCCAAAATAAGCCGCGGCACAGCCGCCTAAAATATACCCGACCGAAGGCCGGGCGCCAAGTTCATCCAAATGGAAAAAGGCCACAAAAACGGGTGGGCTATAGCCTTCGGGGGAGGGGCTGGCCAACTTCGTCCGCCGGACTCGGAATGGCGCGACACTTTACGAGGCGCCTCCGTTTGCCAAAACTAGGCCGCAGGCACAGCCGCGCCCAAAAATACCCGCCCGAAGGCCGGGGCGCCAAGTTCGTCCAGCGGAAAAAGGCCACAAAAACGGGTGGGCTTTAGCCTTGGGGGGTGGGGCTGGCCAACTTCGTCCGCCGGACTCGGAATGGTGTGAGACTTTACGAGGCGCCTCCGTGTCCCAAAAATAGGCCGCGGGCACAGCCGCCCCAAAATATACCCGACCGAAGGCCGGGGCGCCAAGTTCGTCCAGTGGAAAAAGGCCACAAAAACGGGTGGGCTATAGCCTTGGGGGGTGGGGCTGGCCAACTTCGTCCGCCGGACTCGGAATGGCGTGAGACTTTGCGAGGCACCTCCGTGTGCCAAAAATAGGTCGCGGGCACAGCCGTGCCCAAAAATACCCGCCCGAAGGCCGGGGCGCCAAGTTCGTCCAGCGGAAAAAGGCCACAAAAACGGGTGGGCTATAGTCTTGCGGGCGTGCTCTCGCCAACAAAGGCCGCCGCCCTCGGAATGGCGAGACACTTAAAGAGGCGCCTCCGTTTGCCAAAACTAGGCCGCAGGCACAGCCGCGCCCAAAAATACCCCGCCGAAGGCCGGGGCGCCAAGTTCGTCCAGCGGAAAAAGGCCACAAAAACGGGTGGGCTTTAGCCTGGGGGGGGGGGGCTGGCCAACTTCGTCCGCCGGACTCGGAATGGTGTGAGACTTTACGAGGCGCCTCCGTGTCCCAAAAATAGGCCATGGGCACAGCCGCCCAAAATATACCCGACCGAAGGCGGGCGCCAAGTTCGTCCAGTGGAAAAGGCCACACCACCGGGTGGGCTATAGCCTTGGGGGGTGGGGCTGGCCAACTTCGTCCGCCGGACTCGGAATGGCGTGAGACTTTGCGAGGCACCTCCGTGTGCCAAAAATAGGTCGCGGGCACAGCCGTGCCCAAAAATACCCGCCCGAAGGCCGGGGCGCCAAGTTCGTCCAGCGGAAAAAGGCCACAAAAACGGGTGGGCTATAGTCTTGGGGGGTGGGGCTGGCCAACTTCGTCCGCCGGACTCGGAATGGCGCGACACTTTACGAGGCGCCTCCGTTTGCCAAAACTAGGCCGCAGGCACAGCCGCGCCCAAAAATACCCCGCCGAAGGCCGGGGCGCCAAGTTCGTCCAGCGGAAAAAGGCCACAAAAACGGGTGGGCTATAGCCTTGGGGGGTGGGGCTGGCCAACTTCGTTCGCCGGACTCGGAATGGCGCGATACTTTACGAGGCGCCTCCGTTTGCCAAAAATAGGCCGCAAGCACAGCCGCGCCCAAAAATACCCGCCCGATGGCCGGGGCGTCAAGTTCGTCCAACGGAAAAAGGCCACAAAAACGGGTGGGCTATAGCCTTCGGGGGTGGGGCTGGCCAACTTCGTTCGCCGGACTCGTAATGGCGCGATACTTTCCGAGGCGCCTCGGTGTTCCAAAAACAGGCTGCAGGCACAGCCGCGCCCAAAAATACCCCCCCGAAGGCCGGGACGCCAAGTTCGTTCCGCGGAAAAAGGCCACAAAAACGGGTGGGCTATAGCCTTGGGGGGTGGGGCTGGCCGACTTCGTCCGCCGGACTCGGAATGGCGCGAGACTTTGTGAGGTGCCTCTGTGTGCCGAAAATAGGCTGCGGGCACAGCCGCGCCCAAAAATACCCGCCCGAAGGCCGGGGCGGCAAGTTCATCCAGCGGAAAAAGGCCACAAAAACGGGTGGGCTATAGCCTTGGGGGGTGGGGCTGGCCAACTTCGTCCGCCGGACTCGGAATGGCGCGAGACTTCGGAGGCACCTCAGTGTCCCAAAAATAGGCCGCGGGCACAGCCGTACCCAAAAATACCCGCCCGAAGGCCGGGGCGCCAAGTTCGTCCAGCGGAAAAAGGCCACAAAAACGGGTGGGCTATAGCCTTGTGGGGTGGGTCTGGCCAACTTCGTCCGCCGGACTCGGAATGGCGCGAGACTTTGCGAGGCGCCTCGGTGTCCCAAAAATAGGCCGCAGGCATAGCCGCGCCCAAAAATACCGGCCCGAAGGCCGGGGCGCCAAGTTCATCCAACGGAAAAAGGCCACAAAAACGGGTGGGCTATAGCCTTGGGGGGTGGGGCTGGCCAACTTCGTCCGCCGGACTCGGAATGGCGCGACACTTTACGAGGTGCCACCGTTTGCCAAAAATAGGCCGCAGGCACAGCCGCGCCCAAAAATACCCCGCCGAAGGCCGGGGCGCCAAGTTCGTCCAGTGGAAAAAGGCCACAAAAACGGGTGGGCTATAGCCTTGGGGGGTGGGGCTGGCCAACTTCGTCCGCCGGACTCGGAATGGGGCGAGACCTTGCGAGACGCCTCGTTGTCCCAAAAATAGGCTGCGGGCACAGCCGCGCCCAAAAATACCCGCCCGAAGGCCGGGGCGCCAACTTCATCCAACGGAAAAAGGCCACAAAAACGGGTGGGCTATAGCCTTGGGGGGTGGGGCTGGCCAACTTCGTTCGCCGGACTCGGAATGGCGCGACACTTTACGAGGCGCCTCCGTTTGCCAAAACTAGGCCGCAGGCACAGCCGCGCCCAAAAATACCCGCCCGAAGGCCGGGGCGCCAAGTTCGTCCAGCGGAAAAAGGCCACAAAAACGGGTGGGCTTTAGCCTTGGGGGGTGGGGCTGGCCAACTTCGTCCGCCGGACTCGGAATGGTGTGAGACTTTACGAGGCGCCTCCGTGTCCCAAAAATAGGTCGCGGGCACAGCCGTGCCCAAAAAATACCCGCCCGAAGGCCGGGGCGCCAAGTTCGTCCAGCGGAAAAAGGCCACAAAAACGGGTGGGCTATAGTCTTGGGGGGTGGGGCTGGCCAACTTCGTCCGCCGGACTCGGAATGGCGCGACACTTTACGAGGCGCCTCCGTTTGCCAAAACTAGGCCGCAGGCACAGCCGCGCCCAAAAATACCCGCCCGAAGGCCGGGGCGCCAAGTTCGTCCAGCGGAAAAAGGCCACAAAAACGGGTGGGCTTTAGCCTTGGGGGGTGGGGCTGGCCAACTTCGTCCGCCGGACTCGGAATGGTGTGAGACTTTACGAGGCGCCTCCGTGTCCCAAAAATAAGCCGCGGGCACAGCCGCCCCAAAATATACCCGACCGAAGGCCGGGGCGCCAAGTTCGTCCAGCGGAAAAAGGCCACAAAAACGGGTGGGCTATAGCCTTGGGGGGTGGGGCTAGCCAACTTCGTCCGCCGGACTCGGAATGGCGTGAGACTTTGCGAGGCACCTCCGTGTGCCAAAAATAGGTCGCGGGCACAGCCGTGCCCAAAAATACCCGCCCGAAGGCCGGGGCGCCAAGTTCATCCAGCGGAAAAAGGCCACAAAAACGGGTGGGCTATAGTCTTGGGGGGTGGGGCTGGCCAACTTCGTCCGCCGGACTCGGAATGGCGCGACACTTTACGAGGCGCCTCCGTTTGCCAAAACTAGGCCGCAGGCACAGCCGCGCCCAAAAATACCCCGCCGAAGGCCGGGGCGCCAAGTTCGTCCAGTGGAAAAAGGCCACAAAAACGGGTGGGCTATAGCCTTGGGGGGTGGGGCTGGCCAACTTCGTCCGCCGGACTCGGAATGGCGTGAGACTTTGCGAGGCACCTCCGTGTGCCAAAAATAGGTCGCGGGCACAGCCGTGCCCAAAAATACCCGCCCGAAGGCCGGGGCGCCAAGTTCGTCCAGCGGAAAAAGGCCACAAAAACGGGTGGGCTATAGTCTTGGGGGGTGGGGCTGGCCAACTTCGTCCGCCGGACTCGGAATGGCGCGACACTTTACGAGGCGCCTCCGTTTGCCAAAACTAGGCCGCAGGCACAGCCGCGCCCAAAAATACCCGCCCGAAGGCCGGGGCGCCAAGTTCGTCCAGCGGAAAAAGGCCACAAAAACGGGTGGGCTTTAGCCTTGGGGGGTGGGGCTGGCCAACTTCGTCCGCCGGACTCGGAATGGTGTGAGACTTTACGAGGCGCCTCCGTGTCCCAAAAATAGGCCGCGGGCACAGCCGCCCCAAAATATACCCGACCGAAGGCCGGGGCGCCAAGTTCGTCCAGTGGAAAAAGGCCACAAAAACGGGTGGGCTATAGCCTTGGGGGGTGGGGCTGGCCAACTTCGTCCGCCGGACTCGGAATGGCGTGAGACTTTGCGAGGCACCTCCGTGTGCCAAAAATAGGTCGCGGGCACAGCCGCCCCAAAAAATACCCGCCCGAAGGCCGGGGCGCCAAGTTCGTCCAGCGGAAAAAGGCCACAAAAACGGGTGGGCTATAGTCTTGGGGGGTGGGGCTGGCCAACTTCGTCCGCCGGACTCGGAATGGCGCGACACTTTACGAGGCGCCTCCGTTTGCCAAAACTAGGCCGCAGGCACAGCCGCGCCCAAAAATACCCCGCCGAAGGCCGGGGCGCCAAGTTCGTCCAGCGGAAAAAGGCCACAAAAACGGGTGGGCTATAGCCTTGGGGGGTGGGGCTGGCCAACTTCGTTCGCCGGACTCGGAATGGCGCGATACTTTACGAGGCGCCTCCGTTTGCCAAAAATAGGCCGCAGGCACAGCCGCGCCCAAAAATACCCGCCCGATGGCCGGGGCGTCAAGTTCGTCCAACGGAAAAAGGCCACAAAAACGGGTGGGCTATAGCCTTCGGGGGTGGGGCTGGCCAACTTCGTCCGCCGGACTCGAAATGGCGAGAGACTTTGCGAGGCGCCTCGGTGTTCCAAAAACAGGCTGCAGGCACAGCCGCGCCCAAAAATACCCACCCGAAGGCCGGGACGCCAAGTTCGTTCCGCGGAAAAAGGCCACAAAAACGGGTGGGCTATAGCCTTGGGGGGTGGGGCTGGCCGACTTCGTCCGCCGGACTCGGAATGGCGCGAGACTTTGTGAGGTGCCTCTGTGTGCCGAAAATAGGCTGCGGGCACAGCCGCGCCCAAAAATACCCGCCCGAAGGCCGGGGCGCCAAGTTCGTCCAGCGGAAAAAGGCCACAAAAACGGGTGGGCTATAGCCTTGGGGGGTGGGGCTGGCCAACTTCGTCCGCCGGACTCGGAATGGCGCGAGACTTCGGAGGCACCTCAGTGTCCCAAAAATAGGCCGCGGGCACAGCCGCACCCAAAAATACCCGCCCGAAGGCCGGGGCGCCAAGTTCGTCCAGCGGAAAAAGGCCACAAAAACGGGTGGGCTATAGCCTTGTGGGGTGGGTCTGGCCAACTTCGTCCGCCGGACTCGGAATGGCGCGAGACTTTGCGAGGCGCCTCGGTGTCCCAAAAATAGGCCGCAGGCATAGCCGCGCCCAAAAATACCGGCCCGAAGGCCGGGGCGCCAAGTTCATCCAACGGAAAAAGGCCACAAAAACGGGTGGGCTATAGCCTTGGGGGATGGGGCTGGCCAACTTCGTCCGCCGGACTCGGAATGGCGCGACACTTTACGAGGTGCCACCGTTTGCCAAAAATAGGCCGCAGGCACAGCCGCGCCCAAAAATACCCCGCCGAAGGCCGGGGCGCCAAGTTCGTCCAGTGGAAAAAGGCCACAAAAACGGGTGGGCTATAGCCTTGGGGGGTGGGGCTGGCCAACTTCGTCCGCCGGACTCGGAATGGGGCGAGACCTTGCGAGACGCCTCGTTGTCCCAAAAATAGGCTGCGGGCACAGCCGCGCCCAAAAATACCCGCCCGAAGGCCGGGGCGCCAACTTCATCCAACGGAAAAAGGCCACAAAAACGGGTGGGCTATAGCCTTGGGGGGTGGGGCTGGCCAACTTCGTTCGCCGGACTCGGAATGGCGCGATACTTTACGAGGCGCCTCCGTTTGCCAAAAATAGGCCGCAGGCACAGCCGCGCCCAAAAATACCCGCCCGATGGCCGGGGCGTCAAGTTCGTCCAACGGAAAAAGGCCACAAAAACGGGTGGGCTATAGCCTTCGGGGGTGGGGCTGGCCAACTTCGTCCGCCGGACTCGAAATGGCGAGAGACTTTGCGAGGCGCCTCGGTGTTCCAAAAATAGGCTGCAGGCACAGCCGCGCCCAAAAATACCCACCCGAAGGCCGGGACGCCAAGTTCGTTCCGCGGAAAAAGGCCACAAAAACGGGTGGGCTATAGCCTTGGGGGGTGGGGCTGGCCGACTTCGTCCGCCGGACTCGGAATGGCGCGAGACTTTGTGAGGTGCCTCTGTGTGCCGAAAATAGGCTGCGGGCACAGCCGCGCCCAAAAATACCCGCCCGAAGGCCGGGGCGCCAAGTTCGTCCAGCGGAAAAAGGCCACAAAAACGGGTGGGCTTTAGCCTTGGGGGGTGGGGCTGGCCAACTTCGTCCGCCGGACTCGGAATGGCGCGAGACTTCGGAGGCACCTCAGTGTCCCAAAAATAGGCCGCGGGCACAGCCGCACCCAAAAATACCCGCCCGAAGGCCGGGGCGCCAAGTTCGTCCAGCGGAAAAAGGCCACAAAAACGGGTGGGCTATAGCCTTGTGGGGTGGGTCTGGCCAACTTCGTCCGCCGGACTCGGAATGGCGCGAGACTTTGCGAGGCGCCTCGGTGTCCCAAAAATAGGCCGCGGGCACAGCCGCGCCCAAAAATACCGGCCCGAAGGCCGGGGCGCCAAGTTCATCCAACGGAAAAAGGCCACAAAAACGGGTGGGCTATAGCCTTGGGGGGTGGGGCTGGCCCACTTCGTCCGCCGGACTCGGAATGGCGCGACACTTTACGAGGCGCCTCCGTTTGCAAAAAATAGGCCGCAGGGACAGCCGCGCCCAAAAATACCCCGCCGAAGGCCGGGGCGCCAAGTTCGTCCAGCGGAAAAAGGCCACAAAAACGGGTGGGCTATAGCCTTGGGGGGTGGGGCTGGCCAACTTCGTCAGCCGGACTCGGAATTCCGCGAGAGTTTGAAAGGCGCCTCCGTGTGCCAAAAATAGGCCGTGGACACAGCCGCGCCCAAAAATACCCGCCCGAAGGCCGGGGCGCCAAGTTCGTCCAGCGGAAAAAGGCCACAAAAACGGGTGTGCTATAGCCTTGGGGGGTGGGGCTGGCCAACTTCGTTCGCCGGACTCGGAATGGCGCGAGACTTTGCGAGGCGCCTCCGTGTGCCAAAAATAGGCCGCGGGCACAGTAGCGCCCAAAAATACCCGACCGAAGGCCGGGGCGCCAAGTTCGTGCAGCGGAAAAAGGCCACAAAAACGGGTGGGCTATAGCCTTGGGGGGTGGGGCTGGCCAACTTCGTCCGCTGGACTCGGAATGGCGCGAGACTTTGCGAGGCGCTTCCGTGTGCCAAAAATAGGCCGCGGGCACAAACGCGCCCAAAAATACCCGTCCGAATGCAGGGGCGCCAAATTCGTCCAGCGCAAAAAGTCCACAAAAACGGGTGGGCTATAGCCTTGGGGGGTGGGGCAGGCCAACTTCGTCCGCCGAACTCGGAATGGCGCGAGACATTGCGAGACACCTCCGTGTGCCAAAAATAGGCCGCGGGCACAGCAGCGCCCAAAAATGCCCGACGGAAGGCCGGGGCGCCAAGTTCGTCCAGCGGAAAAAGGCCACAAAAACGGGTGTGCTATAGCCTTGGGGGGTGGGGCTGGCCAACTTCGTTCGCCGGACTCGGAATGGCGCGAGACATTGCGAGGTGCCTCCATGTGCCAAAAATAGGTCGCGGGCACAGCCACGCCCAAAAATACACCGCCGAAGTCCGGGGCGCCAAGTTCGTCCAGCGGAAAAAGGCCACAAAAACGGGTGGGCTATAGCCTTGGGGGGTGGGGCTGGCCAACTTCGTCAGCCGGACTCGGAACGCCGCGAGACTTTACAAGGCGCCTCCGTGTGCCAAAAATAGGCTGCGGGCACAGCAGCGCCCAAAAATACCCGACCGAAGGCCGGGGCGCCAAGTTCGTGCAGCGGAAAAAGGCCACAAAAACGGGTGGGCTATAGCCTTGGGGGGTGGGGCTGGCCAACTTCGTCCGCTGGACTCGGAATGGCGCGAGACTTTGCGAGGTGCCTCCGTGTGCCAAAAATAGGCCGAGGGCACAGACGCGCCCAAAAATACCCGTCCGAATGCAGGGGCGCCAAGTTCGTCCAGCGGAAAAAGGCCACAAAAACGGGTGGGCTATAGCCTTGGGGGGTGGGGCTGGCCAACTTAGTCCGCCGGACTCGGAATGGCGCGTGACTTTGCGAGGCGCCTCCGTGTGCCAAAAATAGGCCGCGGGCATAGCCGCGCCCATAAATACCCGTCCGAAGGCCGGGGCGCCAAGTTCATCCAACGGAAAAAGGCCACAAAAACGGGTGGGCTATAGCCTTGGGGGGTGGGGCTGGCCAACTTCGTTCGCCGGACTCGGAATGGCGCGACACTTTACGAGGCGCCTCCGTTTGCCAATAATAGGCCGCAGGAACAGCCGCGCCCAAAAATACCCGCCCGATGGCCGGGGCGTCAATTCGTCCAACGGAAAAAGGCCACAAAAACGGGTGGGCTATAGCCTTCGGGGGTGGGGCTGGCCAACTTCGTCCGCCGGACTCGAAATGGCGAGAGACTTTGCGAGGCGCCTCGGTGTTCCAAAAATAGGCTGCAGGCACAGCCGCGCCCAAAAATATCCACCCGAAGGCCGGGACGCCAAGTTCGTTCCGCGGAAAAAGGCCACAAAAACGGGTGGGCTATAGCCTTGGGGGGTGGGGCTGGCCAACTTCGTTCGCCGGACTCGGAATGGTGCGAGACATTGCGAGGTGCCTCCATGTGCCAAAAATAGGTCGCGGGCACAGCCGCGCCCAAAAATACACCACCGAAGGCCGGGGCGCCAAGTTCGTCCAGCGGAAAAAGGCCACAAAAACGGGTGGGCTATAGCCTTGGGGGGTGGGGCTGGCCAACTTCGTCAGCCGGACTCAGAATGCCGCGAGACTTTGCAAGGCGCCTCCGTGTGCCAAAAATAGGCTGCGAGCACAGCAGTGCCCAATAATGCCCGACGGAAGGCCGGGGCGCCAAGTTCGTTCAGCGGAAAAAGGCCACAAAAACGGGTGGGCTATAGCCTTGGGGGGTGGGGCTGGCCAACTTCGTTTGCCGGACTCGGAATGGCGCGAGACTTTGCGAGGCGTCTCCGTGTCCCAAAAATAGGCCGCGGGCACAGCCGCGCCCAAAAATACCCGCCCGAAGGTCGGGGCGCCAAGTTCGTCCAACGGAAAAAGGCCACAAAAACGGGTGGGCTATAGCCTTGGGGGGTGGGGCTGGCCAACTTAGTCCGCCGGACTCGGAATGGCGCGAGACTTTGCGAGGAGCCTCCGTGTGCCAAAAATAGGCCGCGGACATAGCCGCGCCCATAAATACCCGCCCGAAGGCCGGGGCGCGAAGTTCCTCCAGCGGAAAAAGGCCACAAAAACGGGTGGGCTATAGCCTTGGGGGGTGGGGCAGGCCAACTTCGTCCGCCGGACTCGGAATGGCGCGAGACTTTGCGAGGCGCCTCCGTGTGCCAAAAATAGGCCGCGGGCACAGTAGCGCCCAAAAATACCCGACCGAAGGCCGGGGCGCCAAGTTCGTGCAGCGGAAAAAGGCCACAAAAACGGGTGGGCTATAGCCTTGGGGGGTGGGGCTGGCCAACTTCGTCCGCCGGACTCGGAATAGCGCGAGACTTTGCGAGGCGCCTCCGTGTCCCAAAAATAGGCCACGGGCACAGCCGCGCCCAAAAATACCCGCCCGAAGGCCGGGGCGCCAAGTTCGTGCAGCGGAAAAAGGCCACAAAAACGGGTGGGCTATAGCCTTGGGGGGTGGGGCTGGCCAACTTCGTTCGCCGGACTCGGAATGGCGCGAGACATTGCGAGGTGCCTCCATGTGCCAAAAATAGGTCGCGGGCACAGCCGCGCCCAAAAATACACCGCCGAAGGCCGGGGCGCCAAGTTCGTCCAGCGGAAAAAGGCCACAAAAACGGGTGGGCTATAGCCTTGGGGGGTGGGGCTGGCCAACTTCGTCAGCCGGACTCGGAATGCCGCGAGACTTTACAAGGCGCCTCCGTGTGCCAAAAATAGGCTGCGGGCACAGCAGCGCCCAAAAATACCCGACCGAAGGTCGGGGCGCCAAGTTCGTCCAACGGAAAAAGGCCACAAAAACGGGTGGGCTATAGCCTTGGGGGGTGGGGCTGGCCAACTTAGTCCGCCGGACTCGGAATGGCGCGAGACTTTGCGAGGCGCCTCCGTGTGCCAAAAATAGGCCGCGGGCATAGCCGCGCCCATAAATACCCGCCCGAAGGCCGGGGCGCCAAGTTCATCCAACGAAAAAAGGCCACAAAAACGGGTGGGCTATAGCCTTGGGGGGTGGGGCTGGCCAACTTCGTTCGCCGGACTCGGAATGGCGCGACACTTTACGAGGCGCCTCCGTTTGCCAAAAATAGGCCGCAGGAACATCCGCGCCCAAAAATACCCGCCCGATGGCCGGGGCGTCAATTCGTCCAACGGAAAAAGGCCACAAAAACGGGAGGGCTATAGCCTTCGGGGGTGGGGCTGGCCAACTTCGTCCGCCGGACTCGAAATGGCGAGAGACTTTGCGAGGCGCCTCGGTGTTCCAAAAATAGGCTGCAGGCACAGCCGCGCCCAAAAATACCCACCCGAAGGCCGGGACGCCAAGTTCGTTCCGCGGAAAAAGGCCACAAAAACGGGTGGGCTATAGCCTTGGGGGGTGGGGCTGGCCAACTTCGTTCGCCGGACTCGGAATGGCGCGAGACATTGCGAGGTGCCTCCATGTGCCAAAAATAGGTCGCGGGCACAGCTGCGCCCAAAAATACACCGCCGAAGGCCGCGGCGCCAAGTTCGTCCAGCGGAAAAAGGCCACAAAAACGGGTGGGCTATAGCCTTGGGGGGTGGGGCTGGCCAACTTCGTCAGCCGGACTCAGAATGCCGCGAGACTTTGCAAGGCGCCTCCGTGTGCCAAAAATAGGCTGCGGGGACAGCAGCGCCCAAAAATGCCCGACGGAAGGCCGGGGCGCCAAGTTCGTCCAGCGGAAAAAGGCCACAAAAACGGGTGGGCTATAGCCTTGGGGGGTGGGGCTGGCCAACTTCGTCCGCCGGACTCGGAATGGCGCGAGACTTTGCGAGGCGTCTCCGTGTCCCAAAAATAGGCTGCGGGCACAGCAGCGCCCAAAAATGCCCGACGGAAGGCCGGGGCGCCAAGTTCGTCCAGCGGAAAAAGGCCACAAAAACGGGTGGGCTATAGCCTTGGGGGGTGGGGCTGGCCAACTTCGTCAGCCGGACTCAGAATGCCGCGAGACTTTGCAAGGCGCCTCCGTGTGCCAAAAATAGGCTGCGGGCACAGCAGCGCCCAAAAATACCCGCCCGAAGGTCGGGGCGCCAAGTTCGTCCAACGGAAAAAGGCCACAAAAACGGGTGGGCTATAGCCTTGGGGGGTGGGGCTGGCCAACTTAGTCCGCCGGACTCGGAATGGCGCGAGACTTTGCGAGGCACCTCCGTGTGCCAAAAATAGGCCGTGGGCATAGCCGCGCCCATAAATACCCGCCCGAAGGCCGGGGCGCGAAGTTCCTCCAGCGGAAAAAGGCCACAAAAACGGGTGGGCTATAGCCTTGGGGGGTGGGGCAGGCCAACTTCGTCCGCCGGACTCGGAATGGCGCGAGACTTTGCGAGGCGCCTCCGTGTGCCAAAAATAGGCCGCGGGCACAGTAGCGCCCAAAAATACCCGACCGAAGGCCGGGGCGCCAAGTTCGTGCAGCGGAAAAACGCCACAAAAACGGGTGGGCTATAGCCTTGGGGGGTGGGGCTGGCCGACTTCGTCCGCCGGACTCGGAATAGCGCGAGACTTTGCGAGGCGCCTCCGTGTCCCAAAAATAGGCCACGGGCACAGCCGCGCCCAAAAATACCCGCCCGAAGGCCGGGGCGCCAAGTTCGTGCAGCGGAAAAAGGCCACAAAAACGGGTGGGCTATAGCCTTGGGGGGTGGGGCTGGCCAACTTCGTCCGCCGGACTCGGAATGGCGCGAGACTTTGTGAGGTGCCTCTGTGTGCCAAAAATAGGCCGCGGCCACAGCCGCACCCAAAAATAACCGCCCGAAGGCCGGGGCGCGAAGTTCGTCCAGCGGAAAAAGGCCACAAAAACGGGTGGGCTATAGCCTTGGGGGGTGGGGCTGGCCCACTTCGTCCGCCGGACTCGGAATGGCGCGAGACTTTGCGAAGCGCCTCCGTGTCCCAAAAATAGGCCACGGGCACAGCCGCGCCCAAAAATACCCGCCCGAAGGCCGGGGCGCCAAGTTCGTGCAGCGGAAAAAGGCCACAAAAACGGGTGGGCTATAGCCTTGGGGGGTGGGGCTGGCCAACTTCGTCCGCCGGACTCGGAATGGCGCGAGACTTTGTGAGGTGCCTCTGTGTGCCAAAAATAGGCCGCGGGCACAGACGCACCCAAAAATAACCGCCCGAAGGCCGGGGCGCCAAGTTCGTCCAGCGGAAAAAGGCCACAAAAACGGGTGGGCTATAGCCTTGGGGGGTGGGGCTGGCCAACTTCGTCCGCCGGACTCGGAATGGCGCGAGACTTTGCGAGGCGCCTCCGTGTGCCAAAAATAGGCCACAGGCACAGCCGCGCCCAAAAATACCCGCCCGAAGGCCGGGGCACCAAATTCGTGCAGCGGAAAAAGGCCACAAAAACGGGTGGGCTATAGCCTTGGAGGGTGGGGCTGGCCAATTTCGTCCGCCGGACTCGGAATGGCGCGAGACTTTGCCAGGTGGCTCTGTTTGCTAAAAATAGAATGCGGGCACCGCCGCGCCCAAAAATACCCGCCCGAAGGTCGGGGCACCAAGTTCGTCCAGCGGAAAAAGGCCACAAAAACGGGTGGGCTATTGCCTTGGGGGTTGGGACTGCCAACTTCGTCCGCCGGACTCGGAATGGCGCGCGACTTTTCGGGGCGCCTCCGTGTGCTAAAAATAGCCGCGGGAACAGCCGCGCCCAAAAATACCCGCCCGAAGGCCGGGGCACCAAGTTCATCCACCGGAAAAAGGCCACAAAAACGGGTGGGCTATAGCCTTGGGGGGTGGGGCTGGCCAACTTCGTCCGCCGGACTCGGAATGGCGCGAGACTTTGCGAGGCGCCTCGGTGTTCCAAAATTAGGCCGCGGGCACAGCCGCGCCCAAAAATACCCGCCCGAAGGCAAGGGCGCCAAGTTCGTCCAGCGGAAAATGGCCACAAAAACGGGTGGGCTATAGCCTTGGGGGGTGGGGCTGGCCAACTTTGTCCGCCGGACTCGGAATGGCGCGAGACTTTGCAAGGCGTCTCCGTGTCCCAAAAATAGGCCGCGGGCACAGCCGCGCCCAAAAATACCCGCCCGAAGGCCGGGGCGCCAAGTTCGTCCAACGGAAAAGGCCACAAAAACGGGTGGGCTATAGCCTTGGGGGGTTGGGCTGGCGAACTTCGTCCGCAGGACTCGGAATGGCGCGAGACTTTGCGAGGCGACTGCGTGTCCCAAAAATAGACCATAGGCACAGCTGCACCCAAAAATACCCGCCCGAAGGCCGGGGCGCCAAGTTCGTCCAACGGAAAAAGGCCACAAAAACGGGTGGGCTATAGCCTTGGGGGGTGGGGCTGGCCAACTTCGTCCGCCGGACTCGGAATGGCGCGAGACTTTGCGAGGCGTCTCCGTGTCCCAAAAATAGGCTGCGGTCACAGCAGCGCCCAAAAATGCCCGACGGAAGGTCGGGGCGCCAAGTTCGTCCAACGGAAAAAGGCCACAAAAACGGGTGGGCTATAGCCTTGGGGGGTGGGGCTGGCCAACTTAGTCCGCCGGACTCGGAATGGTGCGAGACTTTGCGAGGCGCCTCCGTGTCCCAAAAATAGGCCACGGGCACAGCCGCGCCCAAAAATACCCGCCCGAAGGCCGGGGCGCCAAGTTCGTCCAGCGGAAAAAGGCCACAAAAACGGGTGGGCTATAGCCTTGGGGGGTGGGGCTGGCCAACTTCGTCCGCCGGACTCGGAATGGCGCGAGACTTTGAGAGGAGTCTCCATGTCCCAAAAATAGGCCGCGGACACAGCCACGCACAAAAATACCCGCCCGAAGGCCGGGGCGCCAAGTTCATCCAGCGGAAAAAGGCCACAAAAACGGGTGGGCTATAGCCTTGGGGGGTGGGGCTGGCCAACTTCGTCCGCCGGACTCGGAATGGCGCGAGACTTTTTGAGCTACCTCCGTGTGCCAAAAATAGGCCGCGGGCACAGCCGCGCCCAAAAATACTAGTCCGAATGCCGGGGCGCCAAATTCGTCCAGCGCAAAAAGGCCACAAAAACGGGTGGGCTATAGCCTTGGGGGGTGGGGCTGGCCAACTTCGTCCGCCGGACTCGGAATGGCGCGAGACTTTGCGAGGCGTCTCCGTGTCCCAAAAATAGTCCGCAGGCACAGCCGCGCCCAAAAATACCCGCCCGAAGGCCGGGGCGCCAAGTTCGTCCATCGCAAAAAGGCTACAAAAACGGGTGGGCTATAGCCTTGGGGGGTGAAGCGGGCCAACTTCGTCTGCCGGAATCGGAATGGCGCGAGACTTTGCGACGCGCCTCTGTGAGCAAAAAATAGGCCGCGGGCAAAGCCGCGCCCAAAAATACCCGCCCGAAGGCAAGGGCGCCAAGTTCGTCCAGCGGAAAATGGCCACAAAAACGGGTGGGCTATAGCCTTGGGGGGTGGGGCTGGCCAACTTCGTCTGCCGGACTCGGAATGGCGCGAGACTTTGCGAGGCGCCTCCGTGTCCCAAAAATAGGCCGCGGGCACAGCCGCACCCAAAAATACCCGCCCGAAGGCCGGGGCGCCAAGTTCGTCCAGCGGAAAAAGGGCACAAAAACGGGTGGGCTATAGCCTTGGGGGGTGGGGCTGGCCAACTTCGTCCGCCGGACTCGGAATGGCGCGAGACTTTGCGAGGTGCCTCCGTGTGCCAAAAATAGGCCGCGGGAACAGCCGCGCCCGAAAATACCCGTCCGAAGGCCGGGGCGCCAAGTTCGTCCAGCGGAAAAAGGCCACAAAAACGGGCGGGCTATAGCCTTGGGGGGTTGGGCTGGCCCACTTCATCCGCCGGACTCGGAATGGCGCGAGACTTTGCGAGGCACCTCCATGTCCCAAAAATATCCGCCCGAAGGCCGGGGCGCCAAGTTCGTCCAGCGGAAAAAGGCCACAAAAACGGGTGGGCTATAGCCTTGGGGGGTGGGGCTGGCCCACTTCGTCCGCCGGACTCGGAATGGCGCGAGACTTTGCGAGGC
Organism: Citrus sp. QX-2021; assembly: GCA_030444885.1. Lineage (NCBI taxonomy): Eukaryota > Viridiplantae > Streptophyta > Magnoliopsida > Sapindales > Rutaceae > Citrus > Citrus sp. QX-2021. The sequence goes on from JAUJEF010000021.1 coordinate 239,563, forward strand.
ACTTCGGTGTGCCAAAAATAGGCCGCGGGCACAGCCGCGCCCAAAAATACCCGCCCGAAGGCCGGGGCACCAAGTTCGTCCATCGCAAAAAAGCTACAAAAACGGGTGGGCTATAGCCTTGGGGGGTGAAGCGGGCCAACTTCGTCTGCCGGAATCGGAATGGCGCGAGACTTTGCGACGCGCCTCTGTGAGCAAAAAAAAGGCCGCGGGCAAACCCGCGCCCAAAAATACCCCCCCGAAGGCAAGGGCGCCAAGTTCGTCCAGCGGAAAATGGCCACAAAAACGGGTGGGCTATAGCCTTGGGGGGTGGGGCTGGCCAACTTCGTCTGCCGGACTTGGAATGGCGCGAGACTTTGCGAGGCGCCTCCGTGTCCCAAAAATAGGCCGCGGGCACAGCCGCACCCAAAAATACCCGCCCGAAGGCCGGGGCGCCAAGTTCGTCCAGCGGAAAAAGGCCACAAAAACGGGTGGGCTATAGCCTTGGGGGGTGGGGCTGGCCAACTTCGTCCGCCGGACTCGGAATGGCGCGAGACATTGCGAGGCACCTCCGTGTCAAAAAATAGGCCGCGGACACAGCCGCGCCCAAAAATACCCGCCCGAAGGCCGGGGCGCCAAGTTCGTCCAGCGGAAAAAGGCCACAAAAACGGGTGGGCTATAGCCTTGGGGGGTGGGGCTGGCCAACTTCGTCCGCCGGACTCGGAATGGCGCGAGACTTTGCGAGGTGCCTCCGTGTGCCAAAAATAGGCCGCGGGAACAGCCGCGCCCGAAAATACCCGTCCGAAGGCCGGGGCGCCAAGTTCGTCCAGCGGAAAAAGGCCACAAAAACGGGTGGGCTATAGCCTTCGGGGGTGGGGCTGGCCCACTTCGTCCGCCAGACTCGGAATGGCGCGAGACATTCCGAGGCGCCGCCGTGTCCCAAAAATAGGCCGCGGGCACAGCCGCGCCCAGAAATACCCGCCCGAAGGCCGGGGCGCCAAGTTCGTCCAGCGGAAAAAGGCCACAAAAACGGGTGGGCTTTAGCCTTGGGGGGTGGGGCTGGCCAACTTCGTCCGCCGGACACGGAATGGAGCGAGAATTTGCGAGGCGCCTCCGTGTGCCAAAAATAGGCCGCGGGCACAGCCGTGCCCAAGAATACCCGCCCGAAGGCCGGGGCGCCAAGTTCGTCCAGCGGAAAAAGGCCACAAAAACGGGTGGGCTATAGCCTTGGAGGGTGGGGCTGGCCCACTTCGTCCGCCGGACTCGGAATGGCGCGAGACTTTGCGAGGCGCCTCCGTGTCCCAAAAATAGGACGCGGGCAAAGCCGCTCCCAAAAATACCTGCCCGAAGGCCGGGGCGCCAAGTTCGTCCAGCGTAAAAAGGCCACAAAAACGGGTGGGCTATAGCCTTAGGGGGTGGGGTTGGCGAACTTCGTCCGCAGGACTCGGAATGGCGCGAGACTTTGCGAGGCACCTCGGTGTCCCAAAAATAGGCCTCGGGCACAGCCGCACCAAAAAATACCAGCCCGAAGGCCGGTGCGCCAAGTTCGTCCAGCGGAAAAAGGCCACAAAAACGGGTGGGCTATAGCCTTGGGCGGTTGGGCTGGCGAACTTCGTCCGCCGGACTCGGAATGGCGCGAGACTTTGCGAGGCTCCTCCGTGTACCAAAAATAGGCCGCGCGCACAGCCGCGCCTAAAAATACCCGGCCGAAGGCCGGGGCGGCAAGTTCATCCAGCGGAAAAGGCCACAAAAACGGGTGGGCTATAGCCTTGGGGGGTGGGGCTGGTCAACTTCGTCCGCCGCACTCGGAATGGCGCGAGACTTTGCGACGCACCTCTGTGAGCAAAAAATAGGCCGCGGGCAAACCCACACCCAAAAATACCCGCCCGAAGGCAAGGGCGCCAAGTTCGTCCAGCGGAAAATGGCCACAAAAACGGGTGGGCTATAGCCTTGGCGGGTGGGGCTGGCCGACTTCGTCCGCCGGACTCGGAATGGCGTGAGACTTTGCGAGGTTCCTCCGTGTCCCAAAAATAGGCCATGGGCACAGCCGCGCCCAAAAATACCCGCCCGAAGGCCGGGGCGCCAATTTCGTCCAGCGGAAAAAGGCCACAAAAACGGGTGGGCTATAGCCTTGGGGGGTTGGGCTGGCGAACTTCGTCCGCAGGACTCGGAATGGCGCGAGACTTTGGGAGGCACCTCGATGTCCCAAAAATAGGCCGCGGGCACAGCCGCGAGCAAAAATACCCGTTCGAAGGCCGGGGCTCCAAGTTCGTCCAGCGGAAAAAGGCCACAAAAACAGGTGGGCTATAGCCTTGGGGGGTGGGGCTGGCCAACTTCGTCCGCCGGACTCGGTATCGCGCGAGACTTTGCGAGGCGCCTCCGTGTCCCAAAAATAGGCCGCGGACACGGCCGCGCCCAAAAATACCCGCCCGAAGGCCGGGGCGCCAAGTTCATCCAGCGGTAAAAGGCCACAAAAACGGGTGGGCTATAGCCTTGGGGGGTTGGGCTGGCGAACTTCGTCCGCAGGACTCGGAATGGCGCGAGATTTTGCGAGGTGCCTCGGTGTCCCAAAAATAGGCCACGGGCACAGCCGCGCCAAAAAATACCAGCCCGAAGGCCGGTGCGCCAAGTTCGTCCAGCGGAAAAAGGCCACAAAAACGGGTGGGCTATAGCCTTGGGGGGTGGGGCTGGCCAACTTCGTCCGCCGGACTCGGAATGGCGCGAGACTTTGCGAGGCACCTCCATGTCCCAAAAATACCCGCCCGAAGGCCGGGGCGCCAAGTTCGTCCAGCGGAAAAAGGCCACAAAAACGGGTGGGCTATAGCCTTGGGGGGTGGGGCTGGCCAACATCGTCCGCCGGACACGGAATGGCGCGAGAATTTGCGAGGCACCTCCGTGTCCCAGAAATAGGCCACGGGCACAGCCGTGCCCAAGAATACCAGCCCGAAGGCCGGGGCGCCAAGTTCGTCCAGCGGAAAGAGGCCACAAAAACGGGTGGGCTATAGCCTTGGGGGGTGGGGCTGGCCAACTTCGTCCGCCGGACTCGGAATGACGCGAGACTTTGCGGGGCGCCTCCGTGTGCCAAAAATAGGCCGCGGACACAGCCGCGCCCAAAAATACCCGCCCGAAGGCCGGGGCGCCAAGTTCGTCCAGCGGAAAGAGGCCATAAAAACGGGTGGGCTATAGCCTTGGGGGGTGGGGCTGCCAACTTCATCCGCCGGACTCGGAATGGCGCGAGACTTTGCGAGGCGCCTCCGTGTGCCAAAAATAGGCCGCGATCACAGCCGCGCCCAAAAATACCCTCCCGAAGGCCGGGGTGCCAAGTTCGTCCAGCGGAAACAGGCCACAAAAATGGGTGGGCTATAGCCTTGGGGGGTGGGGTGGCCCAGTTCGTCCGCCGTACTCGGAATGGCGCGAGACATTGCGAGGCGCCTCCGTGTGCCAAAAATTGGCCGCGGGCACAGCCGCGCCCAAAAATACCCGCCCGAAGGCCGGGGCGCCAAGTTCGTCCAGCGGAAAGAGGCCACAAAAACGGGTGGGCTATAGCCTTGGGGGGTGGGGCTGGCCAACTTTGTCCGCCGGACTCGGAATGGCGCGAGTCTTTGCGGGGCGCCTCCGTGAGCCAAAAATAGGCCGCGGGCATAGCCGCGCCCAAAAATACCCGCCCGAAGGCCGGGGCGCCAAGTTCGTCCAGCGGAAAGAGGCCACAAAAACGGGTGGGCTATAGCCTTGGGGGGTGGGGCTGGCCAACTTCGTCCGCCGGACTCGGAATGGCGCGAGACTTTGCGTGGCGCCTCCGTGTACCAAAAATATGCCGCGGGCACAGCCGCGCCCAAAAATACCCGCCCGAAGGCCGGGGCGCCAAGTTCGTCCAGCGGAAAGAGGCCACAAAAACGGGTGGGCCATAGCCTTGGGGGGTGGGGCTGGCCAACTTTGTCCGCCGGACTCGGAATGGCGCGAGTCTTTGCGGGGCGCCTCCGTGTGCCAAAAATAGGCCGCGGGCATAGCCGCGCCCAAAAATACCCGCCCGAAGGCCGGGCGCCAAGTTCGTCCAGCGGAAAGAGGCCACAAAACGGGTGGGCTATAGCCTGGGGGGTGGGGCTGGCCAACTCGTCCGCCGGACTCGGGAATGGCGCGAGACTTTGCGTGGCGCCTCCGTGTACCAAAAATATGCCGCGGGCACAGCCGCGCCCAAAAATACCCCGCCCAAGGCCGGGCGCCAAGTTCGTCCAGCGGAAAGAGGCCACAAAACGGGTGGGCTATAGCCTTGGGGGTGGGGCTGGCCAACTCGTCCGCTCGGACTCGGAATGGCGCGAGACTTTGCGAGGCGCCTCCGTGTGCCAAAAATAGGCCGCGGGCACAGCCGTGCCCAAGAATACCCGCCCGAAGGCCGGGGCGCCAAGTTCGTCCAGCGGAAAAAGGCCAAAAAAACGGGTGGGCTATAGCCTTGGGGGGTGGGGCTGGCCCACTTCGTCCGCCGGACTCGGAATGGCGCGAGACTTTGCGAGGCGCCTCCGTGTCCCAAAAATAGGACGCGGGCACAGCCGCTCCCAAAAATACCCGCCCGAAGGCCGGGGCGCCAAGTTCGTCCAGCGGAAAAAGGCCACAAAAACGGGTGGGCTATAGCCTTGGGGAGTGGGCCTGGCCCACTTCGTCCGCCGGACTCGCAATGGCGCGAGACTTTGCGAGGCACCTCTGTGTCCCAAAAATAGGCAGCGGCCATAGCCGCTCCCAAAAATACCCGCCCGAAGGCCGGGGCGCCAAGTTCGCCCAGCGGAAAAAGGCCACAAAAACGGGTGGGCTATAGCCTTGGGGAGTGGCCCTGGCCCACCCGTCCGCCGGACTCGCAATGGCGCGAGACTTTGCGAGGCACCTCTGTGTCCCAAAAATAGGCAGCGGCCATAGCCGCTCCCAAAAATACCCGCCCGAAGGCCGGGGCGCCAAGTTCGCCCAGCGGAAAAAGGCCACAAAAACGGGTGGGCTATAGCCTTGGGGGGTGGGCCTGGCCCACTTCGTCCGCCGGACACGGAATGGCGCGAGACTTTACGAGGCACCTCCGTGTCCCAAAAATAGGTGGCGGGAACAGACGCGCCCAAAAATACCCGCCCGAAGGCCGGGGCGCCAAGTTCGTCCAGCGGAAAAAGGACACAAAAACGGGTGGGCTATAGCCTTGGGGGGTGGGGCTGGCCAACTTCGTCCGCCGGACTCGGAATGGCGCGAGACTTTGCGTGGCGCCTCCGTGTACCAAAAATATGCCGCGGGCACAGCCGCGCCCAAAAATACCCGCCCGAAGGCCGGGGCGCCAAGTTCGTCCAGCGGAAAGAGGCCACAAAAACGGGTGGGCTATAGCCTTGGGGGGTGGGGCTGGCCAACTTCGTCCGCCGGACTCGGAATGGCGCGAGACTTTGCGAGGCGCCTCCGTGTGCCAAAAATAGGCCGCGGGCACAGCCGTGCCCAAGAATACCCGCCCGAAGGCCGGGGCGCCAAGTTCGTCCAGCGGAAAAAGGCCAAAAAAACGGGTGGGCTATAGCCTTGGGGGGTGGGGCTGGCCCACTTCGTCCGCCGGACTCGGAATGGCGCGAGACTTTGCGAGGCGCCTCCGTGTCCCAAAAATAGGACGCGGGCACAGCCGCTCCCAAAAATACCCGCCCGAAGGCCGGGGCGCCAAGTTCGTCCAGCGGAAAAAGGCCACAAAAACGGGTGGGCTATAGCCTTGGGGAGTGGGCCTGGCCCACTTCGTCCGCCGGACTCGCAATGGCGCGAGACTTTGCGAGGCACCTCTGTGTCCCAAAAATAGGCAGCGGCCATAGCCGCTCCCAAAAATACCCGCCCGAAGGCCGGGGCGCCAAGTTCAACCAGCGGAAAAAGGCCACAAAAACGGGTGGGCTATAGCCTTGGGGGGTGGGCCTGGCCCACTTCGTCCGCCGGACACGGAATGGCGCGAGACTTTACGAGGCACCTCCGTGTCCCAAAAATAGGTGGCGGGAACAGACGCGCCCAAAAATACCCGCCCGAAGGCCGGGGCGCCAAGTTCGTCCAGCGGAAAAAGGACACAAAAACGGGTGGGCTATAGCCTTGGGGGGTGGGCCTGGCCCACTTCGTCCGCCGGACTCGGAATGGCGCGAGACTTTGCGGGGCACCTCCGTGTCCCAAAAATAGGTGGCGGGAACAGACGCGCCCAAAAATACCCGCCCGAAGGCCGGGGCGCCAAGTTCGTCCAGCGGAAAAAGGACACAAAAACGGGTGGGCTATAGCCTTGGGGGGTGGGGCTGGCCAACTTCGTCCGCCGGACTCGGAATGGCGCGAGACTTTGCGTGGCGCCTCCGTGTACCAAAAATATGCCGCGGGCACAGCCGCGCCCAAAAATACCCGCCCGAAGGCCGGGGCGCCAAGTTCGTCCAGCGGAAAGAGGCCACAAAAACGGGTGGGCTATAGCCTTGGGGGGTGGGGCTGGCCAACTTCGTCCGCCGGACTCGGAATGGCGCGAGACTTTGCGAGGCGCCTCCGTGTGCCAAAAATAGGCCGCGGGCACAGCCGTGCCCAAGAATACCCGCCCGAAGGCCGGGGCGCCAAGTTCGTCCAGCGGAAAAAGGCCAAACAAACGGGTGGTCAACAGCCTGGGGGGGTGGGGCTGGCCCACTCCGTCCGCCGGACTCGGAATGGCGCGAGACTTAGCGAGGCGCCTCCGTGTTCCAAAAATAGGACGCGGGCACAGCCGCTCCCAAAAATACCCGCCCGAAGGCCGGGGCGCCAAGTTCGTCCAGCGGAAAAGTTCCAAAAATACGGGTGGGCTATAGGCTTGGGGAGAGGTCCTGGCCAACTTCGTCCGCCGGACTCGCAATGGCGCGAGACTTTGCGAGGCACCTCTGTGTCCCAAAAATAGGCAGCGGCCATAGCCGCTCCCAAAAATACCCGCCCGAAGGCCGGGGCGCCAAGTTCAACCAGCGGAAAAAGGCCACAAAAACGGGTGGGCTATAGCCTTGGGGGGTGGGCCTGGCCCACTTCGTCCGCCGGACACGGAATGGCGCGAGACTTTACGAGGCACCTCCGTGTCCCAAAAATAGGTGGCGGGAACAGACGCGCCCAAAAATACCCGCCCGGAGGCCGGGGCGCCAAGTTCGTCCAGCGGAAAAAGGACACAAAAACGGGTGGGCTATAGCCTTGGGGGGTGGGGCTGGCCAACTTTGTCCGCCGGACTCGGAATGGTGGGAGACTTTGCGGGGCGCCTCCGTGTGCCAAATATAGGCCGCGGGCACAGCCGCGCCCAAAAATACCCGCCCGAAGGCCGGGGCGCCAAGTTCGTCCCGCGAAAACGGCCACAAAAACGGGTGGGCTATAGCCTTGGGGGGTGGGGCTGGCCAACTTCGTCCGCCGGACTCGGAATGGCGCGAGACTTTGCGAGGCGCCTCCGTGTGCCAAAAATAGGCATGGCACAGCCGCGCCTTAAAAATACCCGCCTGAAGGCCGGGGCGCCAAGTTCGTCCAGCGGAAAGAGGCCATAAAAACGGGTGGGCTATAGCCTTGGGGGGTGGGGCTGGCCAACTTCATCCGCCGGACTCAGAATGGCGCGAGACTTTGCGAGGCGCCTCCGTGTGCCAAAAATAGGCCGCGATCACAGCCGCGCCCAAAAATACCCGCCCGAAGGCCGGGGTGCCAAGTTCGTCCAGCGGAAACAGGCCACAAAAATGGGTGGGCTATAGCCTTGGGGGGTGGGGCTGGCCCAGTTCGTCCGCCGTACTCGGAATGGCGCGAGACATTGTGAGGCGCCTCCGTTTGCCAAAAATTGGCCGCGGGAACAGCCGCGCCCAAAAATACCCGCCCGAAGGCCTGGGCGCCAAGTTCGTCCAGCGGAAAGAGGCCACAAAAACGGGTGGGCTATAGCCTTGGGGGGTGGGGCTGGCCAACTTCGTCCGCCGGACTCGGAATGGCGCGAGACTTTGCGAGGCGCCTCCGTGTGCCAAAAATAGGCCGCGGCCACAGCCGCGCCCAAAAATACCCGCCCGAAGGCCGGGGCGCCATGTTCGTCCAGCGGAAAGAGGCCACAAAAACGGGTGGGATATAGCCTTGGGGGGTGGGGCTGGCCCACTTCGTCCGCCGGACTCGGAATGGCGCGAGACTTTGCGGGGCGCCTCCGTGTGCCAAAAATAGGCCGCGGGTACAGCCGCGCCCAAAAATACCGGCCCGAAGGCCGGGGCGCCAAGTTCGTCCAGCGGAAAGGGGCCACAAAAACGGGTGGGCTATAGCCATGGGGGGTGGGGCTGGCCAACTTCGTCCGCCGGACTCGGAATGGCGCGAGACTTTGCGGGGCGCCTCCGTGTGCCAAAAATAGGCCACGGGCACAGCCGCGCCCAAAAATACCCGCCCGAATGCCGGGGCGCCAAGTTCGTCCAGCGGAAAGAGGCCACAAAAACGGGTGGGCTATAGCCTTGGGGGGTGGGGCTGGCCAGCTTCGTCCGCCGGACTCGGAATGGCGCGAGACTTTGCGCGGTGCCTCCGTGTGCCAAAAATAGGCCACGGGCACAGCCGCGCCTAAAAATACCCGCCCGAAGGCCGGGGCGCCAAGTTCGTCCAGCGGAAAGAGGCCACAAAAACGGGTGGGCTATAGCCTTAGGGGGTGGGGCTGGCCAACTTCGTCCGCCGGACTCGGAATGGCGCGAGACTTTGCGAGGAACCTCCGTGTGCCAAAAATAGGCCGCGGGCATAGCCGCGCCCAAAAATACCCGCCCGAAGGCCGGGGCGCCAAGTTCGTCCAGCGGAAAGAGGCCACAAAATCGGGTGGGCTATAGCCTTGGGGGTGGGGCCAACAACTTCGTCCGCCGGACTCGGAATGGCGCGAGACTTTGCGGGGCGCCTCCGTGTGCCAAAAATTGGCCGCGGGCACAGCCGCGCCCAAAAATACCCGCCCGAAGGCCGGGGCGCCAAGTTCGTCCAGCGGAAAGAGGCCACAAAAACGGGTAGGCTATAGCCTTGGGGAGTGGGGATGGCCAACTTCGTCCGCCGGACTCGGAATGGCGCGAGATTTTGCGGGGCACCTCCGTGTGCCAAAAATAGACCGCGCGCAAAGCCGCGCCCAAAAATACCCGCCCGAAGGTCGGGGCGCCAAGTTCGTCCAGCGGAAAGAGGCCACAAAATCGGGTGGGCTATAGCCTTGGGGGGTGGGGCTGGCCAACTTCATCCGCCGGACTCGGAATGGCGCGAGACTTTGCGGGGCGCCTCCGTGTGCCAAAAATAGGCCGCGGGTACAGCCGCGTCAAAATATACCCGCCCGAAGGCCGGGGCGCCAAGTTCGTCCAGCGGAAAGAGGCCACAAAAACGGGTGGGCTATAGCCTTGGGGGGTGGGGCTGGCCAACTTCGTCCGCCGGACTCGGAATGGCGTGAGACTTTGCGGGGCGCCTCCGTGTGCCAAAAATAGGCCGCGGGCACAGCCGCGCCCAAAAATACCCGCCCGAATGCCGGGGCGCCAAGTTCGTCCAGCGGAAAGAGGCCACAAAAACGGGTGGGCTATAGCCTTGGGGGGTGCGGCTGGCCAACTTCGTCCGCCGGACTCGGAATGGCGCGAGACTTTGCGAGGCTACTCCGTGTGCCAGAAATAGGCCACGGGCACAGCCGCGCCCAAAAATACCCGCTCGAAGGCCGGGGCGCCAAGTTCGTCCAGCGGAAAGAGGCCACAAAAACGGGTGGGCTATAGCCTTGGGGGGTGGGGCTGGCCAACTTCGTCCGCCGGACTCGGAATGGCACGAGACTTTGCGAGGCGCCTCCGTGTGCCAAAAATAGGCCGCGGGCACAGCCACGCCCAAAAATACCCGCCCGAAGGCCGGGGCGCCAAGTTCGTCCAGCGGAAAGAGGCCACAAAAACGGGTGGGCTATAGCCTTCGAGGGTGGGGCTGGCCCACTTCGTCCGCCGGACTCAGAATGGCGCAAGACTTTGCGGGGTGCCTCCATGTGCCAAAAATAGGCCGCGGGCACAGCCGCGCCCAAAAATACCCGCCCGAAGGCCGGGGCGCCAAGTTCGTCCAGCGGAAAGAGGCCACAAAAACGGGTGGGCTATAGCCTTGGGGGGTGGGGCTAGCCAACTTCATCCGCCGGACTCGGAATGGCGCGAGACTTTGCGGGGCGCCTCCGTGTGCCAAAAATAGGCCACGGGCACAGCCGCGCCCAAAAATACCCGCCCGAAGGCCGGGGCGCCAAGTTCGTCCAGCGGAAAGAGGCCACAAAAACGGGTGGGCTATAGCCTTGGGGGTGGGGCTGGCCCACGTCGTCCGCCGGACTCGGAATGGCGCGAGACGTTGCGAGGCGCCTCCGTGTGCCAAAAATAGGCGGCGGGCACTGCCGCGCCCGGTAATACCCGCCCGAAGGCCGGGCGCCAAGTTCGTCCAGCGGAACGGGGCCACAAAACGGGTGGGCTATAGCCTTGGGGGTGGGGCTGGCCAACTTTCGTCCGCGGACTCGGAATGGCGCGAGACTTTGCGAGGCGCCTCCGTGTGCCAAAAATAGGCTGCGGGCACAGCCGCGCCCAAAAAAAACCGCCCGAAGGCCGGGGCGCCAAGTTCGTCCAGCGGAAAGAGGCCACAAAAACGGGTGGGCTATAGCCTTGGGGGGTGGGGCTGGCCAACTTCGTCCGCCGGACTCGGAATGGCGCGAGACTTTGCGGGGTGCCTCCGTGTGCCAAAAATAGGCCGCGATCACAGCCGCGCCCAAAAATACCCGCCCGAAGGCCGGGGTGCCAAGTTCGTCCAGCGGAAACAGGCCACAAAAATGGGTGGGCTATAGCCTTGGGGGGTGGGGCTGGCCCAGTTCGTCCGCCGTACTCGGAATGGCGCGAGACATTGTGAGGCGCCTCCGTTTGCCAAAAATTGGCCGCGGGAACAGCCGCGCCCAAAAATACCCGCCTGAAGGCCTGGGTCCAAGTTCGTCCAGCGGAACGAGGCCACAAAAACGGGTGGGCTATAGCCTTGGGGGGTGGGGCTGGCCAACTTTGTCCGCCGGACTCGGAATGGCGCGAGTCTTTGCGGGGCGCCTCCGTGTGCCAAAAATAGGCCGCGGGCATAGCCGCGCCCAAAAAAACCGCCCGAAGGCCGGGGCGCCAAGTTCGTCCAGCGGAAAGAGGCCACAAAAACAGGTGGGCTATAGCCTTGGGGGGTGGGGCTGGCCAACTTCATCCGCCGGACTCAGAATGGCGCGAGACTTTGCGAGGCGCCTCCGTGTGCCAAAAATAGGCCGCGATCACAGCCGCGCCCAAAAATACCCGCCCGAAGGCCGGGGTGCCAAGTCTCGTCCAAAGCGAAAACAGCCACAAAAATGGGTGGGCTATAGCCTTGGGGGGTGGGGCTGGCCCAGTTCGTCCGCCGTACTCGGAATGGCGCGAGACATTGTGAGGCGCCTCCGTTTGCCAAAAATTGGCCGCGGGAACAGCCGCGCCCAAAAATACCCGCCCGAAGGCCTGGGCGCCAAGTTCGTCCAGCGGAAAGAGGCCACAAAAACGGGTGGGCTATAGCCTTGGGGGGTGGGGCTGGCCAACTTCGTCCGCCGGACTCGGAATGGCGCGAGACTTTGCGAGGAACCTCCGTGTGCCAAAAATAGGCCGCGGGCATAGCCGCGCCCAAAAATACCCGCCCGAAGGCCGGGGAGCCAAGTTCGTCCAGCGGAAAGAGGCCACAAAAACGGGTGGGCTATAGGCTTGGGGGGTGGGGCTGGCCAACTTCGTCCGCCGGACTCGGAATGGCGCGAGACTTTGCGGGGCACCTCCGTGTACCAAAAATAGGCCGTGGGCACAGCCGCGCCCAAAAATACCCGCCCGAAGGCCGGGGCGCCAAGTTCGTCCAGCGGAAAGAGGCCACAAAAACGGGTGGGCTATAGCCTTGGGGGGTGGGGCTGGCCAACTTCGTCCGCCGGACTCGGAATGGCGCGAGACTTTGCGAGGCGCCTCCGTGTGCCAAAAATAGGCTGCGGGCACAGCCGCGCCCAAAAATACCCTCCCGAAGGCCGGGGCGCCAAGTTCGTCCAGCGGAAAGAGGCCACAAAAACGGGTGGGCTATAGCCTTGGGGGGTGGGGCTAGCCAACTTCATCCGCCGGACTCGGAATGGCGCGAGACTTTGCGGGGCGCCTCCGTGTGCATAAAATAGGCCGCGGGCACAGCCGCGCCCAAAAATACCCGCCCGAAGGCCGGGGCGCCAAGTTCGTCCAGCGGAAAGAGGCCACAAAAACGGGTGGGCTATAGCCTTGGGGGGTGGGGCTGGCCAACTTCGTCCGCCGGACTCGGAATGGCGCGAGACTTTGCGAGGTGCCTCCGTTTGCCAAAAATAGGCCGCGGGGACAGCCGCGCCCAAAAATACCCGCCCGAAGGCCGGGGCGCCAAATTCGTCCAGCGGAAAGAGGCCACAAAAACGGGTGGGCTATAGCCTTGGGGGGTGGGGCTGGCCAACTTCGTCCGCCGGACTCGGAATGGCGCGAGACTTTGCGGGGCGCCTCCGTGTGCCAAAAATAGGCCTTGGACACAGCCGCGCCCAAAAATACCCGCCCGAAGGCCGGGGCGCCAAGTTCGTCAAGCGGAAAGAGGCCACAAAAACGGGTGGGCTATAGCCTTGGGGGGTGGGGCTAGCCAACTTCGTCCGCCGGACTCGGAATGGCGCGAGCCTTTGCGGGGCGCCTCCGTGTGCCAAAAATAGGCCGCGAGCACTGCCGCGCCCAAAAATACCCGCCCGAAGGCTGGGGCGCCAAGTTCGTCCAGCAGAAAGAGGCCACAAAAACGGGTGGGCTATAGCCTTGGGGGGTGGGGCTAGCCAACGTCGTCCGCCGGACTCGGAATGGCGCGAGCCTTTGCGGGGCGCCTCCGTGTGCCAAAAATAGGCCGCGAGCACAGCCGCGCCCAAAAATACCCGCCCGAAGGCTGGGGCGCCAAGTTCGTCCAGCAGAAAGAGGCCACAAAAACGGGTGGGCTATAGCCTTGGGGGGTGGGGCTGGCCAACTTCGTCCGCCGGACTCGGAATGGCGCGAGACTTTGCGAGGCGCCTCCGTGTGCCAAAAATAGGCCGCGGGCACAGCCGCGCCCAAAAATACCCGCACGAAGGCCGGGGCGCCAAGTTCGTCCAGCGGAAAGAGGCCACAAAAACGGGTGGGCTATAGCCTTGGGGGGTGGGGCTGGCCAACTTCGTCCGCCGGACTCGGAATAGCGCGAGACTTTGCGCGGCGCCTCCGTGTGCCAAAACTAGGCCACGGGCACAGCCGCGCCCAAAAATACCCGCCCGAAGGCCAGGGCGCCAAGTTCGTCCAGCGGAAAGAGGCCACAAAAACGGGTGGGCTATAGCCTTGGGGGGTGGGGCTAGCCAAATTCATCCGCCGGACTCGGAATGGCGCGAGACTTTGCGGGGCGCCTCCGTGTGCATAAAATAGGCCGCGGGCACAGCCGCGCCCAAAAATACCCGCCCGAAGGCCGGGGCGCCAAGTTCGTCCAGCGGAAAGAGGCCACAAAAACGGGTGGACTATAGCCTTGGGGGGTGGGGCTGGCCAACTTCGTCCGCCGGACTCGGAATGGCGCGAGACTTTGCGAGGCGCCTCCGTTTGCCAAAAATAGGCCGCGGGGACCGCCGCGCCCAAAAATACCCGCCCGAAGGCCGGGGCGCCAAGTTCGTCCAGCGGAAAGAGGCCACAAAAACGGGTGGGCTATAGCCTTGGGGGGTGGGGTTGGCCAACTTCGTCCGCCGGACTCGGAATGGCGCGAGACATTGCGGGGCGCCTCCGTGTGCCAAAAATAGGCCGCGGCACAGCCGCGCTAAAAATACCCGCCCGAAGGCCGGGCGCCAAGTTCGTCAAGCGGAAAGAGGCCACAAAGCGGGTGGGCTATAGCCTTGGGGGTGGGGCTAGCCAACTTCGTCCGCCGGACTCGGAATGGCGCGAGCCTTTGCGGGGCGCCTCCGTGTGCCAAAAATAGGCCGCGAGCACAGCCGCGCCCAAAAATACCCGCCCGAAGGCTGGGGCGCCAAGTTCGTCCAGCAGAAAGAGGCCACAAAAACGGGTGGGCTATAGCCTTGGGGGGTGGGGCTAGCCAACTTCGTCCGCCGGACTCGGAATGGTGCGAGACTTTGCGGGGCGCCTCCGTGTGCCAAAAATAGGCCGCGGGCACAGCCGCGCCCAAAAATACCCGCCCGAAGGCCGGGGCGCCAAGTTCGTCCTGCGGAAAGAGGCCACAAAAACGGGTGGGCTATAGCCTTGGGGGGTGGGGTTGGCCAACTTCGTCCGCCGGACTCGGAATGGTGCGAGACTTTGCGGGGCGCCTCCGTGTGCCAAAAATAAGCCGCGGGCACAGCCACGCCCAAAAATACCCGCCCGAAGGCTGGGGCGCCAAGTTCGTCCAGCAGAAAGAGGCCACAAAAACGGGTGGGCTATAGCCTTGGGGGGTGGGGCTGGCCAACTTCGTGCGCCGGACTCGGAATGGCGCGAGAATTTGCGAGGCGCCTCCGTGTGCCAAAAATAGGCCACGGGCACAGCCGCGCCCAAAAATACCCGCCCGAAGGCCGGGGCGCCAAGTTCGTCCAGCGGAAAGAGGCCACAAAAACGGGTGGGCTATAGCCTTGGGGGGTGGGGCTAGCCAACTTCGTCCGCCGGACTCGGAATGGTGCGAGACTTTGCGGGGCGCCTCCGTGTGCCAAAAATAGGCCGCGGGCACAGCCGCGCCCAAAAATACCCGCCCGAAGGCCGGGGCGCCAAGTTCGTCCAGCGGAAAGAGGCCACAAAAACGGGTGGGCTATAGCCTTGGGGGGTGGGGCTGGCCAACTTCGTCCGCCGGACTCGGAATGGCGCGAGACTTTGCGGGGCGCCTCCGTGTACCAAAAATAGGCCGCGGGCACAGCCGCGCCCAAAAATACCCGCCCGAAGGCCGGGGCGCCAAGTTCGTCCAGCGGAAAGAGGCCACAAAAACGGGTGGGCTATAGCCTTGGGGGGTGGGGCTTGTCAACTTCGTCCGCCGGACTCGGAATGGCGCGAGACTTTGCGGGGTGCCTCCGTGTACCAAAAATAGGCAGCGGGCACAGCCGCGCCCAAAGGCCGGGGCGCCAAGTTCGTCCAGTGGAAAGATGCCACAAAAACGGGTGGGCTATAGCCTTGGGGGGTGGGGCTGGCCAACTTCGTCCGCCGGACTCGGAATGCCGCGAGTCTTTGCGAGGCACCTCCATGTGCCAAAAATAGGCCGCGGTCACAGCCGCGCCCATAAATACCCGCCCGAAAGCCGGGACGCCAAGTTCGTCCAGCGGAAAGAGGCCACAAAAACGGGTGGGCTATAGCCTTGGGGGGTGGGGCTGGCCAACTTCGTCCGCCGGACTCGTAATGGCGCGAGACTTTGCGAGGCGCCTCCGTGTGCCAAAAATAGGCCGCGGGCACAGCCGCGCCCATAAATACCCGCCCGAAAGCCGGGACGCCAAGTTCGTCCAGCGGAAAGAGGCCACAAAAACGGGTGGGCTATAGCCTTGGGGGGTGGGGCTGGCCAACTTCGTCCGCCGGACTCGTAATGGCGCGAGACTTTGCGAGGCGCCTCCGTGTGCATAAAATAGGCCGCGGACACAGCCGCACCCAAAAATACCCGCCCGAAGGCCGGGGCGCCAAGTTCGTCCAGCGGAAAGAGGCCACAAAAACGGGTGGGCTATAGCCTTGGGGGGTGGGGCTGGCCAACTTTGTCCGCCGGACTCGGAATGGCGGGAGATTTTGCGCGGCGCCTCCGTGTGCCAAAAATAGGCCGCGGGGACCGCCGCGCCCAAAAATACCCGCCCGAAGGCCGGGGCGCCAAGTTCGTCCAGCGGAAAGAGGCCACAAAAACGGGTGGGCTATAGCCTTGGGGGGTGGGGTTGGCCAACTTCGTCCGCCGGACTCGGAATGGCGCGAGACATTGCGGGGCGCCTCCGTGTGCCAAAAATAGGCCGCGGGCACAGCCGCGCCCAAAAATACCCGCCCGAAGGCCGGGGCGCCAAGTTCGTCAAGCGGAAAGAGGCCACAAAAACGGGTGGGCTATAGCCTTGGGGGGTGGGGCTAGCCAACTTCGTCCGCCGGACTCGGAATGGCGCGAGCCTTTGCGGGGCGCCTCCGTGTGCCAAAAATAGGCCGCGAGCACAGCCGCGCCCAAAAATACCCGCCCGAAGGCCGGGGCGCCAAGTTCGTCCAGCGGAAAGAGGCCACAAAAACGGGTGGGCTATAGCCTTGGGGGGTGGGGCTAGCCAACTCGTCCGCGGACTCGGAATGGTGCGAGACTTTGCGGGCGCCTCCGTGTGCCAAAAATAAGCAGCGCGGGCACAGCCGCGCCCAAAAATACCCGCCCGAAGGCCGGGCGCCAAGTTCGTCCAGCGGAAAGAGGCCACAAAAGCAGGGTGGGCTATAGCCTTGGGGGTGGGGCTGGCCAACTTCTTCCGCCGGACTTGGAATGGCGCGAGACTTTGCGGGGCGCCTCCGTGTGCCAAAAATAGGCCGCGGGCACAGCCGCGCCTTAAAAATACTCCGCCCGAAGGCCGGGCGCCAAGTCTGTCTCGTCCTGCGGAAAGAGGCCACAAAAGCGGGTGGGCTATAGCCTTGGGGGTGGGGTTGGCCAACCGTCCGCCGGACGCGGAATGGCGCGAGACATTGCGAGGCGCCTCCGTGTGCCAAAAATAGGCCGCGGGCACAGCCGCGCCGAGGAATACCCTCCGGGAGGCACGGGCTCGAGGTACGTCAGGCGGAAAGAGGGGACAAAATCGGGTGGGCTATAGCCTTGGGGGGTGGGGCTGGCCAACTTCGTCCGCCGGACTCGGAATGCCGCGAGTCTTTGCGAGGCACCTCCATGTGCCAAAAATAGGCCGCGGGCACAGCCGCGCCCATAAATACCCGCCCGAAAGCCGGGACGCCAAGTTCGTCCAGCGGAAAGAGGCCACAAAAACGGGTGGGCTATAGCCTTGGGGGGTGGGGCTGGCCAACTTCGTCCGCCGGACTCGTAATGGCGCGAGACTTTGCGAGGCGCCTCCGTGTGCCAAAAATAGGCCGCGGGCACAGCCGCGCCCATAAATACCCGCCCGAAAGCCGGGACGCCAAGTTCGTCCAGCGGAAAGAGGCCACAAAAACGGGTGGGCTATAGCCTTGGGGGGTGGGGCTGGCCAACTTCGTCCGCCGGACTTGGAATGGCGCGAGACTTTGCGGGGCGCCTCCGTGTGCCAAAAATAGGCCGCGGGCACAGCCGCGCTTAAAAATACCCGCCCGAAGGCCGGGCGCCAAGTCTGTCCCTGCGGAAAGAGGCCACAAAACGGGTGGGCTATAGCCTTGGGGGGTGGGGTTGGCCAACTTCGTCCGCCGGACTCGGAATGGTGCGAGACTTTGCGGGGCGCCTCCGTGTGCCAAAAATAAGCCGCGGGCACAGCCACGCCCAAAAATACCCGCCCGAAGGCTGGGGCGCCAAGTTCGTCCAGCAGAAAGAGGCCACAAAAACGGGTGGGCTATAGCCTTGGGGGGTGGGGCTGGCCAACTTCGTGCGCCGGACTCGGAATGGCGCGAGAATTTGCGAGGCGCCTCCGTGTGCCAAAAATAGGCCACGGGCACAGCCGCGCCCAAAATTACCCGCCCGAAGGCCGGGGCGCCAAGTTCGTCCAGCGGAAAGAGGCCACAAAAACGGGTGGGCTATAGCCTTGGGGAGTGGGGCTGGCCAACTTTGTCCGCCGGACTCGGAATGGCGCTAGACTTTGCGGGGCACCTCCGTGTGCCAAAAATAGGCCGCGGGCACAGCCGCGCCCAAAAATACCCGCCCGAAGGCCGGGGCGCCAAGTTCGTCCAGCGGAAAGAGGCCACAAAAACGGGTGGGCTATAGCCTTGGGGGGTGGGGCTGGCCAACTTCGTCCGCCGGACTCGGAATGGCGCGAGACTTTGCGAGGCGCCTCCGTGTACCAAAAATAGGCCGCGGGCACAGCCGCGCCCAAAAATACCCGCCCGAAGGCCGGGGCGCCAAGTTCGTCCAGCGGAAAGAGGCCACAAAAACGGGTGGGCTATAGCCTTGGGGGGTGGGGCTTGTCAACTTCGTCCGCCGGACTCGGAATGGCGCGAGACTTTGCGGGGTGCCTCCGTGTACCAAAAATAGGCAGCGGGCACAGCCGCGCCCGAAGGCCAGGGCGCCAAGTTCGTCCAGTGGAAAGATGCCACAAAAACGGGTGGGCTATAGCCTTGGGGGGTGGGGCTGGCCAACTTCGTCCGCCGGACTCGGAATGCCGCGAGTCTTTGCGAGGCACCTCCATGTGCCAAAAATAGGCCGCGGGCACAGCCGCGCCCATAAATACCCGCCCGAAAGCCGGGACGCCAAGTTCGTCCAGCGGAAAGAGGCCACAAAAACGGGTGGGCTATAGCCTTGGGGGGTGGGGCTGGCCAACTTCGTCCGCCGGACTCGTAATGGCGCGAGACTTTGCGAGGCGCCTCCGTGTGCCAAAAATAGGCCGCGGGCACAGCCGCGCCCATAAATACCCGCCCGAACGCCGGGACGCCAAGTTCGTCCAGCGGAAAGAGGCCACAAAAACGGGTGGGCTATAGCCTTGGGGGGTGGGGCTGGCCAACTTCGTCCGCCGGACTCGTAATGGCGCGAGACTTTGCGAGGCGCCTCCGTGTGCATAAAATAGGCCGCGGACACAGCCGCACCCAAAAATACCCGCCCGAAGGCCGGGGCGCCAAGTTCGTCCAGCGGAAAGAGGCCACAAAAACGGGTGGGCTATAGCCTTGGGGGGTGGGGCTGGCCAACTTTGTCCGCCGGACTCGGAATGGCGGGAGATTTTGCGCGGCGCCTCCGTGTGCCAAAAATAGGCCGCGGGCACAGCCGCGCCCATAAATACCTGCCCGAAAGCCGGGACGCCAAGTTCGTCCAGCGGAAAAACGCCACAAAAACGGGTGGGCTATGGCCTTGGGGCGTGGGGATGGCCAACATCGTCCGCCGGACTCGGAATGGCGCGAGACTTTGCGAGGAGCCTCCGTGTCTATAAAATAGGCCGCGGACAGAGCCGCACCCAAAAATACCAGCCCAAAGGCCGGGGCGCCAAGTTCGTCCAGCGGAAAAAGGCCACAAAAACGGGTGTGCTATAGCCTTGGGGGGTGGGGCTGGCCAACTTTGTCCGCCGGACTCGGAATGGCGGGAGATTTTGCGCGGCGCCTCCGTGTGCCAAAAATAGGCCGCGGGCACAGCCGCACCCAAAAATACCCGCCCGAAGGCCGGGGCGCCAAGTTCGTCCAGCGGAAAGAGGCCACAAACCCGGGTGGGCTATAGCCTTGGGGGGTGGGGCTGGCCAACTTCGTCCGCCGGACTCGGAATGGCGCGAGACTTTGCGCGGCATCTCCGTGTGCCAAAAATAGACCGTGGGCACAGCCGCGCCCAAAAATACCCGCCCGAAGGCCGGGGCGCCAAGTTCGTCCAGCGGAAAGAGGCCACAAAAACGGGTGGGCTATAGCCTTTGGGGGTGGGGCTGGCCAACTTCGTCCGCCGGACTCGGAATGGCGCGAGACTTTGCGAGGCGCCTCCGTGTGCCAAAAATAGGCCGCGGGCACAGCCGCGTCTAAAAATACCCGCCCGAAGGCCGGGGCGCCAAGTTCGTCCAGCAGAAAGAGGCCAGAAAAACGGGTGGGCTATAGCCTTGGGGGGTGGGGCTGGCCAACTTTGTCCGTCGGACTCGGAATGGCGGGAGATTTTGCGCGGCGCCTCCGTGTGCCAAAAATAGGCCGCGGGCACAGCCGCGCCCAAAAATACCCGCCCGAAGGCCGGGGCGCCAAGGTCGTCCAGCGGAAAGAGGCCACAAAAACGGGTGGGCTATAGCCTTGGGGGGTGGGGCTGGCCAACTTCGTCCGCCGGACTCGGAATGGCGCGAGACTTGCGCGGCGTCTCCGTGTGCCAAAAATAGACCGTGGGCACAGCCGCGCCCAAAAATACCCGCCCGAAGGCCGGGGCGCCAAGTTCGTCCAGCGGAAAGAGGCCACAAAAACGGGTGGGCTATAGCCTTGGGGGGTGGGGCTGGCCAACTTCGTCCGCCGGACTCGGAATGGCGCGAGACTTTGCGAGGCGCCTCCGTGTGCCAAAAATAGGCCGCGGGCACAGCCGCGTCTAAAAATACCCGCCCGAAGGCCGGGGCGCCAAGTTCGTCCAGCGGAAAGAGGCCACAAAAACGGGTGGGCTATAGCCTTGGGGGGTGGGGCTGGCCAACTTCGTCCGCCGGACTCGGAATGGCGCGAGACTTTGCGCGGCGCCTCCGTGTGCCAAAAATAGGCCGCGGGCACAGCCGCGTCGAAAAATACCCGCCCGAAGGCCGGGGCGCCAAGTTCGTCCAGCGGAAAGAGGCCACAAAAACGGGTGGGCTATAGCCTTGGGGGGTGGGGCTGGCCAACTTCGTCCGCCGGACTCGGAATGGCGTGAGACTTTGCGGGGCGCCTCCGTGTGCCAAAAATAGGGCCTTGGGCACAGCCGCGTCGAAAAATACCCGCCCGAAGGCCGGGGCGCCAAGTTCGTCCAGCGGAAAGAGGCCACAAAAACGGGTGGGCTATAGCCTTGGGGGGTGGGGCTTGTCAACTTCGTCCGCCGGACTCGGAATGCCGCGAGTCTTTGCGAGGCGCCTCCATGTGCCAAAAATAGGCCGCGGGCACAGCCGCGCCCATAAATACCCGCCCGAAAGCCGAGACGCCAAGTTCGTCCAGCGGAAAGAGGCCACAAAAACGGGTGGGCTATAGCCTTGGGGGGTGGGGCTGGCCAACTTCGTCCGCCGGACTCGTAATGGCGCGAGACTTTGCGAGGCGCCTCCGTGTGCATAAAATAGGCCGCGGACACAGCCGCACCCAAAAATACCCGCCCGAAGGCCGGGGCGCCAAGTTCGTCCAGCGGAAAGAGGCCACAAAAACGGGTGGGCTATAGCCTTGGGGGGTGGGGCTGGCCAACATCGTCCGCCGGACTCGGAATGGCGGGAGATTTTGCGCGGCGCCTCCGTGTGCCAAAAATAGGCCGCGGGCACAGCCGCACCCAAAAATACCCGCCCGAAGGCCGGGGCGCCAAGTTCGTCCAGCGGAAAGAGGCCACAAAAACGGGTGGGCTATAGCCTTGGGGGGTGGGGCTGGCCAACTTCGTCCGCCGGACTCGGAATGGCGCGAGACTTTGCGCGGCGTCTCCGTGTGCCAAAAATAGACCGTGGGCACAGCCGCGCCCAAAAATACCCGCCCGAAGGCCGGGGCGCCAAGTTCGTCCAGCGGAAAGAGGCCACAAAAACGGGTGGGCTATAGCCTTTGGGGGTGGGGCTGGCCAACTTCGTCCGCCGGACTCGGAATGGCGCGAGACTTTGCGAGGCGCCTCCGTGTGCCAAAAATAGGCCGCGGGCACAGCCACGTCTAAAAATACCCGCCCGAAGGCCGGGGCGCCAAGTTCGTCCAGCAGAAAGAGGCCACAAAAACGGGTGGGCTATAGCCTTGGGGGGTGGGGCTGGCCAACTTCGTCCGCCGGACTCGGAATGGCGGGAGATTTTGCGGGGCGCCTCCGTGTGCCAAAAATAGGCCGCGGGCACAGCCGCGCCCAAAAATACCTACCCGTAGGCCGGGGCGCCAAGTTCGTCCAGCGGAAAGAGGCCACAAAAACGGGTGGGCTATAGCCTTGGGGGGTGGGGCTGGCCAACTTCGTCCGCCGGACTCGGAATGGCGCGAGACTTTACGCGGCGCCTCCGTGTGCCAAAAATAGGCCGCGGGCACAGCCGCACCCAAAAATACCTGCCCGAAGGCCGCTGTGCCAAGTTCGTCCAGCGGAAAGAGGCCACAAAAACGGGTGGGCTATAGCCTTGGGGGGTGGGGCTGGTCAACTTCGTCCGCCGGACTCGGAATGGCGCGAGACTTTGCGGGGCGCCTCCGTGTGCCAAAAATAGGCCGTGGGCACAGCCGCGCCCAAAATTACCCCCCCGAAGGCCGGGGCGCCAAGTTCGTCCAGCGGAAAGAGGCCACAAAAACGGGTGGGCTATAGCCTTGGGGGGTGGGGCTGGCCAACTTCGACCGCCGGACTCGGAATGGCGCGAGACTTTGCGAAGCACCTCCGTGTGCCAAAAATAGGCCGCGGACACAGCCGCGCCCAAAAATACCCGCCCGAAGGCCGGGGCGCCAAGTTCGTCCATCGGAAAGAGGCCACAAAAACGGGTGGGTTATAGCCTTGGGGGGTGGGGCTGGCCAACTTCATCCGCCGGACTCGGAATGGCGCAAGACTTTGCGTGCCACATCCGTGTGCCAAAAATAGGCCGCGGGCACAGCCGCGCCGAAAAATACCCGCACGAAGGCCGGGCCGCCAAGTTCGTCCAGCGGAAAAAGGCCACAAAAACGGGTGGGCTATAGCCTTGGGGGGTGGGGCTGGCCAACTTCGTCCGCCGGACTCGGAATGGCGCGAGACTTTGTGAGGCGCCTCCGTTTCCGTGGTTAAAAATACCCGCCCGAAGGCCGGGGTGCCAGGTTCGTCCAGCGGAAAAAGGCCACAAAAACGGGTGGGCTATGGCCTTGGGGGGTGGGGCTGGCCAACTTCGTCCGCCGGACTCGGAATGGCGCGAGACTTTGTGAGGCGCCTCCGTTTCTACGGTTAAAAATACCCGCCCGAAGGCCGGGGCGCCAAGTTCGTCCAGCGGAAAAAGGCCACAAAAACGGGCGGACTATAGCCTTGGGGGTGGGGCTGGCCAACTTCGTCCGCCGGACTCGGAATGGCGCGATATTTTGGGAGGGGCCTCCGTGTGCCAAAAATAGGCCGCGGGCACAGCCGCACCCAAAAATAACCGCCCGAAGGCCGGGGCGCCAAGTTCGCCCAGCGGAAAAAGGCCAAAAAAACGGGTGGGCTATAGCCTTGGGAGGTGGGGCTGGCCGACTTCGTCCGCCGGACTCGGAATGGCACGAGACTTTTTGAGGGCCCTCCGTGTGCCAAAAATACACCGCGGGCACAGCCGCTCCCAAAAATAACCGTCCGAAGGCCGGTGCGCCAAGTTCGTCCAGCGGAAAAAGGCCACAAAAACGGGTGGGCTATAGCCTTGGGGGGTGGTGCTGGCCAACTTCGTACGCCTGACTCGGAACGGCGCGAGACTTTGGGAGGGCCGTCCTTGTGCCAAAAATAGGCCGCGGGCACAGCCGCGCCGAAAATAACAGCCCAAATGCCGGGGCGCCAAGTTCGTCCAGCGGAAAAAGGCCACAAAAATGGGTGGGCTATAGCCTTGGGAGGTGGGGCTGGCCAACTTCGTCCGCCGGACTCGGAATGGCGCGAGACTTTGCGAGGGGCCTCCGTGTGCCAAAAATAGGCCGCGGGCACAGCCACACCCAAAAATACCCGCCCGAAGGCCGGGCTGCCAAGTTCGTCCAGCGGAAAAAGGCCAAAAACCCGGGTGGGCTATAGCCTTGGGAGGTGGGGCTGGCCAACTTCGTCCGCCGGACTCGGAATGGCGCGAGACTTTGCGAGGGCCCTCCGTGTGCCAAAAATAGGCCGCGGCCACAGCCGCGCCCAAAAATAACTGCCCGAAGGCTGGGGCATCAAGTTCGTCCAGCGGAAAAAGGCCACAAAAACGGGTGGGCTATAGCCTTGGGGGGTGGTGCTGGCCAACTTCGTACGCCTGACTCGGAATGGCGCGAGACTTTGGGAGGGCCCTCCTTGTGCCAAAAATAGGCCGCGGGCACAGCCGCGCCGAAAATAACAGCCCAAATGCCGGGGCGCCAAGTTCGTCCAGCGGAAAAAGGCCACAAAAATGGGTGGGCTATAGCCTTGGGAGGTGGGGCTGGCCAACTTCGTCCGCCGGACTCGGAATGGCGCGAGACTTTGCGAGAGGCCTCCGTGTGCCAAAAATAGGCCGCGGGCACAGCCACACCCAAAAATACCCGCCCGAAGGCCGGGCTGCCAAGTTCGTCCAGCGGAAAAAGGCCAAAAAAACGGGTGGGCTATAGCCTTGGGAGGTGGGGCTGGCCAACTTCGTCCGCCGGACTCGGAATGGCGCGAGACTTTGCGAGGCCCCTCCGTGTGCCAAAAATAGGCCGCGGGCACAGCCGAACCCAAAAATTACTGCCCGAAGGCCGGGGAGCCAAGTTCGTCCAGCAGAAAAAGGCCACAAAAACGGGTGGGCTATAGCCTTGGGGGGTGGGGCTGGCCAACTTCGTCCGCCGGACTCGGAATTTCGCGAGACTTTGTGAGGGGCCTCCGTGTGCCAAAAATAGGCCACGGGCACAGCCGCGCCCAAAAATACCCGCCCGAAGGCCGGGGCGCCAAGTTCGTCCAGCGGAAAAAAGCCACAAAAACGGGTGGGCTATAGCCTTGGGAGGTGGGGCTGGCCAACTTCGTCGTCCGGATTCGGAATGGGGCGAGACTTTGTGAGGGGCCTCCGTGTGCCAAAAATAGGCCGCGGCCATAGCCGCGCCCAAAAATAACCGCCGAAGGCCAGGGCGCCAAGTTCGTCCAGCGGAAAAAGGCCACAAAAACGGGTGGGCTATAGCCTTGGGGGCTGGGGCTGGCCAACTTCTTCCGCCGGACTCGGAATGGCGCGAGACTTTTTGAGGGGCCTCCGTGTGCCAAAAACAGACCGCGGGCACAGCCGCGAGCTGTAATAACCACCCGAAGGCCGGGGCACCAAGTTCGTCCAGCGGAAAAAGGCTACAAAAACGGGTGGGCTATAGCCTTGGGAGGTGGGGATGGCCAACTTCGTCCGCCGGACTCGGAATGGCGCGTGATTTTGCGAGGGTCCTCCGTGTGCCAAAAATAGGCCGCTGGCACAGCCGTGCCCAAAAATAACCGCCCGAAGCCCGGGGCGCCAAGTTCGTCCAGCGGAAAAAGGCCACAAAAACGGGTGGGCTATAGCTTTGGCGGGTTGGGCTGGCCCACTTCGTCCGCCAGACTAGGAATGGCGCTAGACTTTGTGAGGGCCCTCCGTGTGCCAAAAATAGGCCGCGGGCACAGACGCGCCCAAAAATAACTGCCTGAAGGCCGGGGCGCCAAGTTCGTCCAGCGGAAAAAAGCCACAAAAACGGGTGGGCTATAGCCTTGGGATGTGGGGCTGGCCAACTTCGTCCGCCGGACTCGGAATGGCGCGAGACTTTGCGAGGGGCCTCCGTGTGCCAAGAATAAGGCGCGGGCACAGCCGCGCCGAAAAATAACCGCCCGAAGGCCGGGGCGCCAAGTTCGTCCAGCGGAAAAAGGCCACAAAAACGGGTGGGCTATAGCCTTGGGGGGTGGAGCTGGCCCACTTCGTCCGCCGGACTCAGAATGGCGCGAGACTTTGTGAGGGGCCTCCGTGTGCCAAAAACAGGCTGCGGGCACAGCCGCGCCCAAAAATAACCGCCCAAAGGCCGGGGCGCCAAGTTCGTCCAGCGGAAAGAGGCCACAAAAACGGGTGGGCTGTAGCCTTGGGGGATGGGGCTGGCCGACTTCGTCCACCGGACTCGGAATGGCGCGAGACTTTGCGGGGCGCCTCCGTGTGCCAAAAATAGGCCGCGGGCACAGCCGCGCCCAAAAATACCGGCCCGAAGGCCGGGGCGCCAAGTTCGTCCAGCGGAAAGAGGCCACAAAAACGGGTGGGCTATAGCCTTGGGGGGTGGGCCTGGCCAACTTCGTCCGCCGGACTCGGAATGGCGTGAGACTTTGCGGGGCGCCTCCGTGTGCCAAAAATAGGCCACGGGCACAGCCGCGCCCAAAAATACCGGCCCGAAGTCGGGGGCGCCAAGTTCGTCCAGCGGAAAGAGGCCACAAAAACGGGTGGGCTATAGCCTTGGGGGGTGGGGCTGGCCAAATTCGTCCGCCGGACTCGGAATGGCGCGAGACTTTGCGGGGCGCCTCCATGTGCCCAAAATAGGCTGCGGGCATAGCCGCGCCCAAAAATACCTGCCCGAAGGCCGGGGCGCCAAGTTCGTCCAGCGGAAAGAGGCCACAAAAACGGGTGGGCTATAGCCTTGGGGGGTGGGGCTGGCCAATTTCGTCCGCCGGACTCGGAATGGCGCGAGACTTTGCGGGGCGTCTCCGTGTGCCAAAAATAGGCCGCGGGCACAGCCGCGCCCAAAAATACCCGCCCGAAGGCCGGGGCGCCAAGTTCGTCCAGCGGAAAGAGTCCACAAAAACGGGTGGGCTATAGCCTTGGGGGGTGGGGCTGGCCAACTTCGTCCGCCGGACTCGGAATGGCGCGAGACTTTGCGAGGCGCCTCCGTGTGCCAAAAATAGGCCGCGGGCACAGCCGCACCCAATATACCCGCCCGAAGGCCGGGGCGCCAAGTTCGTCCAGCGGAAAGAGGCCACAAAAACGGGTGGGCTATAGCCTTGGGGGGTGGGGCTGGCCAACGTCGTCCGCCGGACTCGGAATGGCGCGAGACTTTGCGAGGCGCCTCCGTGTGCCAAAAATAGGCCGCGGGCACAGCCACGCCCAAAAATACCCGCCCGAAGGCCGGGGCGCCAAGTTCGTCCAGCGGAAAGAGGCCACAAAAACGGGTGGGCTATAGCCTTGGGGGGTGGGGCTGGCCCACTTCGTCCGCCGGATTCGGAATGGCGCGAGACTTTGCGAGGCGCCTCCGTGTGCCAAAAATAGGCCGCGGGCACAGCCGCGCCCAAAAATACCCGCCCGAAGGCCGGGGCGCCAAGTTCGTCCAGCGGAAAGAGGCCACAAAAACGGGTGGGCTATAGCCTTGGGGGGTGGGGCTGGCCATCTTCGTCCGCCGGACTCGGAATGGCGCGAGACTTTGCGAGGCGCCTCCGTGTGCCAAAAATAGGCCGCGGGCACAGCCGCGCCCAAAAATACCCGCCCGAAGGCCGGGGCGCCAAGTTCGTCCAGCGGAAAGAGGCCACAAAAACGGGTGGGCTATAGCCTTAGGCGGTGGGGCTGGCCAACTTCGTCCGCCGGACTCGGAATGGCGCGAGACTTTGCGAGGCGCCTCCGTGTGCCAAAAATATGCCGCGGGCACAGTCGCGCCCAAAAATACCCGCCCGAAGGCCGGGGCGCCAAGTTCGTCCAGCGGAAAGAGGCCACAAAAACGGGTGGGCTATAGCCTTGGGGGGTGGGGTTGGCCAACATCGTCCGCCGTACTCGGAATGGCGCGAGACCTTACGAGGCGCCTCCGTGTGCCAAAAATAGGCCGCGATCACAGCCGCGCCCAAAAATACCCGCCCGAAGGCCGGGGCGCCAAGTTCGTCCAGCGGAAACAGGCCACAAAAATGGGTGGGCTATAGCCTTGGGGGGTGGGGCTGGCCCAGTTCGTCCGCCGGACTCGGATTGGCGCGAGACATTGCGAGGCGCCTCCGTGTGCCAAAAATAGGCCGCGGGCACAGCCGCGCCCAAAAATACCCGCCCGAAGGCCGGGGCGCCAAGTTCGTCCAGCGGAAAGAGGCCACAAAATCGGGTGGGCTATATCCTTGGGGGGTGGGGCTGGCCAACTTCGTCCGCCGGACTCGGAATGGCGTGAGACTTTGCGGGAAGCCTCCGTGTGCCAAAAATAGGCCGCGGGCACAGCCGCGCGCAAAATATACCCACCCAAGGCCGGGCGCCAAGTTCGTCCAGCGGAAAGAGGCCCTGGCGGGTGGGCTATAGCCTTGGGGGGTGGGGCTGGTCAACTTCGTCCGCCGGACTCGGAATGGCGCGAGACTTTGCGGGGCGCCTCCGTGTGCCAAAAATAGGCCGCGGGCACAGCCGCGCCCAAAAATACCCGCCCGAAGGCCAGGGCGCCAAGTTCGTCCAGCGGAAAGAAGCCACAAAAACGGGTGGGCTATAGCCTTGGGGGGTGGGGTTGGCCAACATCGTCCGCCGGACTCGGAATGGCGCGAGACTTTACGAGGCGCCTCCGTGTGCCAAAAATAGGCCGCGATCACAGCCGCGCCCAAAAATACCCGCCCGAAGGCCGGGGCGCCAAGTTCGTCCAGCGGAAACAGGCCACAAAAATGGGTGGGCTATAGCCTTGGGGGGTGGGGCTGGCCCAGTTCGTCCGCCGGACTCGGATTGGCGCGAGACATTGCGAGGCGCCTCCGTGTGCCAAAAATAGGCCGCGGGCACAGCCGCGCCCAAAAATACCCGCCCGAAGGCCGGGGCGCCAAGTTCGTCCAGCGGAAAGAGGCCACAAAAACGGGTGGGCTATAGCCTTGGGGGGTGGGGCTGGCCAACTTCGTCCGCCGGACTCGGAATGGTGCGAGACTTTGCGAGGCACCTCCGTGTACCAAAAATAGGCCGCGATCACAGCCGCGCCCAAAAATACCCGCCCGAAGGCCGGGGTGCCAAGTTCGTCCAGCGGAAACAGGCCACAAAAATGGGTGGGCTATAGCCTTGGGGGGTAGGGCTGGCCCAGTTCGTCCGCCGGACTCGGAATGGCGCGAGACATTGCGAGGCGCCTCCGTGTGCCAAAAATAGGCCGCGGGCACAGCCGCGCCCAAAAATACCCGCCCGAAGGCCGGGGCGCCAAGTTCGTCCAGCGGAAAGAGGCCACAAAATCGGGTGGGCTATATCCTTGGGGGGTGGGGCTGGCCCACTTCGTCCGCCGGACTCGGAATGGCGTGAGACTTTGCGGGAAGCCTCCGTGTGCCAAAAATAGGCCGCGGGCACAGCCGCGCCAAAATATACCCACCCGAAGGCCGGGGCGCCAAGTTCGTCCAGCGGAAAGAGGCCACAAAAACGGGTGGGCTATAGCCTTGGGGGGTGGGGCTGGTCAACTTCGTCCGCCGGACTCGGAATGGCGCGAGACTTTGCGGGGCGCCTCCGTGTGCCAAAAATAGGCCGCGGGCACAGCCGCGCCCAAAAATACCCGCCCGAAGGCCAGGGCGCCAAGTTCGTCCAGCGGAAAGAGGCCACAAAAACGGGTGGGCTATAGCCTTGGGGGGTGGGGCTGGCCAACTTCGTCCGCCGGACTCGGAATGGCGCGAGACTTTGTGCGGCGCCTCCGTGTGCCAAAAATAGGCCGTGGACACAGCCGCGCCCAAAAATACCCGCCCGAACCCCGGGCCGCCAAGTTCGTCCAGCGGAAAGAGGCCACAAAATCGGGTGGGCTATAGCCTTGGGGGGTGGGGCTGGCCAACTTCGTCCGCCGGACTCGGAATGGCGCGAGACTTTGCGGGGCACCTCCGTGTACCAAAATATGCCGCGGGCACAGCCGCGCCCAAAAATACCCGCCCGAATGCCGGGGCGCCAAGTTCGTCCAGCGGAAAGAGGCCACAAAAACGGGTGGGCTATAGCCTTGGGGGGTGGGGCTGGCCCACTTCGTCCGCCGGACTCGGAATGGCGCGAGACTTTGCGGGGCGCCTCCGTGTGCCAAAAATAGGCCGCGGGTACAGCCGCGCCCAAAAATACCGTCCCGAAGGCCGGGGCGCCAAGTTCGTCCAGCGGAAAGGGGCCACAAAAACGGGTGGGCTATAGCCTTGGGGGGTGGGGCTGGCCAACTTCGTCCGCCGGACTCGGAATGGCGCGAGACTTTGCGGGGCGCCTCCGTGTGCCAAAAATAGGCCGCGGGCACAGCCGCGCCCAAAAATACCCGCCCGAACCCCGGGCCGCCAAGTTCATCCAGCGGAAAGAGGCCACAAAATCGGGTGGGCTATAGCCTTGGGGGGTGGGGCTGGCCAACTTCGTCCGCCGGACTCGGAATGGCGCGAGACTTTGCGGGGCACCTCCGTGTACCAAAATATGCCGCGGGCACAGCCGCGCCCAAAAATACCCGCCCGAATGCCGGGGCTCCAAGTTCGTCCAGCGGAAAGAGGCCACAAAAACGGGTGGGCTATAGCCTTGGGGGGTGGGGCTGGCCCACTTCGTCCGCCGGACTCGGAATGGCGCGAGACTTTGCGGGGCGCCTCCGTGTGCCAAAAATAGGCCGCGGGTACAGCCGCGCCCAAAAATACCGTCCCGAAGGCCGGGGCGCCAAGTTCGTCCAGCGGAAAGGGGCCACAAAAACGGGTGGGCTATAGCCTTGGGGGGTGGGGCTGGCCCACTTCGTCCGCCGGACTCGGAATGGCGCGAGACTTTGCGGGGCGCCTCCGTGTGCCAAAAATAGGCCGCGGGCACAGCCGCGCCCAAAAATACCCGCCCGAAGGCCGGGGCGCCATGTTCGTCCAGCGGAAAGAGGCCACAAAAACGGGTGGGCTATAGCCTTGGGGGGTGGGGCTGGCCAACTTCGTCCGCCGGACTCGGAATGGCGCGAGACTTTGCGGGGCGCCTCCGTGTGCCAAAAATAGGCCACGGGCACTGCCGCGCGCCAAAAATACCTCGCCCGAAGGCCGGGCGCCAAGTTCGTCCAGCGGAAAGAGGCCACAAAAACGGGTGGGCTATAGCCTGGTGTGGTGTGTCTGGCCAACTACGTACGCCGGACTCGGAATGGCGCGAGACTTTGCGAGGTGCCTCCGTGTGCCAAAAATAGGCCACGGGCACAGCCGCGCCCAAAAATACCCGCCCGAAGGCCGGGGCGCCATGTTCGTCCAGCGGAAAGATGCCACAAAAACGGGTGGGCTATAGCCTTAGGGGGTGGGGCTGGCCAACTTCGTCCGCCGGACTCGGAATGGCGCGAGACTTTGCGAGGCGCCTCCGTGTGCCAAAAATAGGCCGCGGGCAATGCCGCGTCCAAAAATACCCACCCGAAGGCCGGGGCGCCAAGTTCGTCCAGCGGAAAGAGGCCACAAAAACGGGTGGGCTATAGCCTTGGGGGGTGGGGCTGGCCAACTTCGACCGCCGGACTCGGAATGGAGCGAGACTTTGCGAGGCACCTCCGTGTGCCAAAAATAGGCCGCGGGCATAGCAGCGCCCAAAAATACCCGCCCGAAGGCCGGGGCGCCAAGTTCGTCCAGCGGAAAGAGGCCACAAAATCGGGTGGGCTATAGCCTTGGGGGGTGGGGCTGGCCAACTTCGTCCGCCGGACTCGGAATGGCGCGAGACTTTGCGGGGCGCCTCCGTGTGCCAAAAATTGGCCGCAGGCACAGCCGCGCCCAAAAATACCCGCCCGAAGGCCGGGGCGCCAAGTTCGTCCAGCGGAAAGAGGCCACAAAAACGGGGTGCTATAGCCTTGGGGAGTGGGGATGGCCAACTTCGTCCGCCGGACTCGGAATGGCGCGAGATTTTGCGGGGCACCTCCGTGTGCCAAAAATAGACCGCGGGCAAAGCCGCGCCCAAAAATACCCACCCGAAGGTCGGGGCGCCAAGTTCGTCCAGCGGAAAGAGGCCACAAAAACGGGTGGGCTATAGCCTTGGGGGGTGGGGCTGGCCAACTTCGTCCGCCGGACTCGGAATGGCGTGAGACTTTGCGGGGCGCCTCCGTGTGCCAAAAATAGGCTGCGGGCACAGCCGCGCCCAAAAATACCCGCCCGAAGGCCGGGGCGCCAAGTTCGTCCAGCGGAAAGAGGCCACAAAAACGGGTGGGCTATAGCCTTGGGGGGTGGGGCTGGCCAACTTCGTCCGCCGGACTCGGAATGGCGCGAGACTTTGCGGGGCACCTCCGTGTGCCAAAAATAGGCCGCGGGCATAGCCTTGCCAAAAAATACCCGCCCGAAGGCCGGGGCGCCAAGTTCGTCCAGCGGAAAGAGGCCACAAAAACGGGTGGGCTATAGCCTTGGGGGGTGGGGTTGGCCAACTTCGTCCGCCGGACTCGGAATGGTGCGAGACTTTGTGCGGCGCCTCCGTGTGCCAAAAATAGGCCTTGGACACAGCCGCGCCCAAAAATACCCGCCCGAAGGCCGGGGCGCCAAGTTCGTCCAGCGGAAAGAGGCCACAAAAACGGGTGGGCTATAGCCTTGGGGGGTGGGGCTGGCCAACTTCGTCCGCCGGACTCGGAATGGCGTGAGACCTTGCGGGGCGCCTCCGTGTGCCAAAAATAGGCTGCGGGCACAGCCGCGCCCAAAAATACCCGCCCGAAGGCCGGGGCGCCAAGTTCGTCCAGCGGAAAGAGGCCACAAAAACGGGTGGGCTATAGCCTTGGGGGGTGGGGCTGGCCAACTTCGTCCGCCGGACTCGGAATGGCGCGAGACTTTGCGGGGGCACCTCCGTGTGCCAAAAATAGGCCTTGAGGCACAGCCTTGCCCAAAAATACCCGCCCGAAGGCCGGGGCGCCAAGTTCGTCCAGCGGAAAGAGGCCACAAAAACGGGTGGGCTATAGCCTTGGGGGGTGGGGCTGGCCAACTTCGACCGCCGGACTCGGAATGGCGCGAGACTTTGCGAGGCACCTCCGTGTGCCAAAAATAGGCCGCGGGCACAGCCGCGCCCAAAAATACCCGCCCGAAGGCCGGGGCGCCAAGTTCGTCCAGCGGAAAGAGGCCACAAAAACGGGTGGGCTATAGGCTTGGGGGGTGGGGCTGGCCAACTTCGTCCGCCGGACTCGGAATGGCGCGAGACTTTGCGGGGCACCTCCGTGTGCCAAAAATAGGCCGCGGGCACAGCCTTGCCCAAAAATACCCGCCCGAAGGCCGGGGCGCCAAGTTCGTCCAGCGGAAAGAGGCCACAAAAACGGGTGGGCTATAGCCTTGGGGGGTGGGGCTGGCCAACTTCGACCGCCGGACTCGGAATGGCGCGAGACTTTGCGAGGCACGTCCATGTGCCAAAAATAGGCTGCGGGCACAGCCGCGCCCAAAAATACCCGCCCGAAGACCGGGGCGCCAAGTTCGTCCAGCGGAAAGAGGCCACAAAAACGGGTGGGCTATAGCCTTGGGGGGTGGGGCTGGCCAACTTCGTCCGCCGGACTCGGAATGGCGTGAGACTTTGCGGGGCGCCTCCGTGTGTCAAAAATAGGCCGCGGGCACAGCCGCGCCCAAAAATACCCGCCCGAAGGCCGGGGCGCCAAGATCGTCCAGCGGAAAGAGGCCACAAAAACGGGTGGGCTATAGCCTTGGGGGGTGGGGTGGCCAACTTCGTCCGCCGGACTCGGAATGGCGCGAGACTTTGTGCGGCGCCTCCGTGTGCCAAAAATAGGCCGTGGACACAGCCGCGCCCAAAAATACCCGCCCGAAGGCCGGGCCGCCAAGTTCGTCCAGCGGAAAGAGGCCACAAAATCGGGTGGGCTATAGCCTTGGGGGGTGGGGCTGGCCAACTTCGTCCGCCGGACTCGGAATGGCGCGAGACTTTGCGGGGCACCTCCGTGTGCCAAAAATAGGCCGCGGGCACAGCCGCACCCAAAAATACCCGCCCGAAGGCCGGGGCGCCAAGTTCGTCCAGCGGAAAGAGGCCACAAAAACGGGTGGGCTATAGCCTTGGGGGGTGGGGCTGGCCAACTTCGTCCGCCGGACTCGGAATGGCGTGAGACTTTGCGGGGTGCCTCCGTGTGCCAAAAATAGGCTGCGGGCACAGCCGCGCCCAAAAATACCCGCCCGAAGGCCGGGGCGCCAAGTTCGTCCAGCGGAAAGAGGCCACAAAAACGGGTGGGCTATAGCCTTGGGGGGTGGGGCTGGCCAACCGTCCGCCCGGACTCGGAATGGCGCGAGACTTTGCGGGGCTCCTCCGTGTGCCAAAAATAGGCCGCGGGCACAGCCTTGCCCAAAAATACCCGCCCGAAGGCCGGGGCGCCAAGTTCGTCCAGCGGAAAGAGGCCACAAAAACGGGTGGGCTATAGCCTTGGGGGGTGGGGCTGGCCAACTTCGACCGCCGGACTCGGAATGGCGCGAGACTTTGCGAGGCACCTCCGTGTGCCAAAAATAGGCCGCGGGCACAGCCTTGCCCAAAAATACCCGCCCGAAGGCCGGGGCGCCAAGTTCGTCCAGCGGAAAGAGGCCACAAAAACGGGTGGGCTATAGCCTTGGGGGGTGGGGCTGTCGGAATAGCGCGAGACTTTGCGAGCCACCTCGGTGTGCCAAAAATAGGCCGCGGGCACAGCCGCGGCCAAAAATAACCGCCCGAAGGCCGGGGCGCCAAGTTCGTCCAGCGGAAATAGGCCACAAAAACGGGTGGGCTATAGCCTTGGGGGGTGGGGCTGGCCGACTTCGTCCGCCGGACTCGGAATGGCGCGAGACTTTGTGCGGCGCCTCCGTGTGCCAAAAATAGGCCGTGGACACAGCCGCGCCCAAAAATACCCGCCCGAAGGCCGGGCCGCCAAGTTCGTCCAGCGGAAAGAGGCCACAAAATCGGGTGGGCTATAGCCTTGGGGGGTGGGGCTGGCCAACTTCGTCCGCCGGACTCGGAATGGCGCGAGACTTTGCGGGGCACCTCCGTGTGCCAAAAATAGGCCGCGGGCACAGCCGCACCCAAAAATACCCGCCCGAAGGCCGGGGCGCCAAGTTCGTCCAGCGGAAAGAGGCCACAAAAACGGGTGGGCTATAGCCTTGGGGGGTGGGGCTGGCCAACTTCGTCCGCCGGACTCGGAATGGCGCGAGACTTTGCGGGGCGCCTCCGTGTGTCAAAAATAGGCCGCGGGCACAGCCGCGCCCAAAAATACCCGCCCGAAGGCCGGGGCGCCAAGATCGTCCAGCGGAAAGAGGCCACAAAAACGGGTGGGCTATAGCCTTGGGGGGTGGGGTTGGCCAACTTCGTCCGCCGGACTCGGAATGGCGCGAGAATTTGCGGGGTGCCTCCGTGTGCCAAAAATAGGCCGCGGGCACAGCCACGCCCAAAAATACCCGCCCGAAGGCCGGGGCGCCAAGTTCGTCCAGCGGAAAAAGGCCACAAAAACGGGTGGGCTATAGCCATGGGGGGTGGGGCTGGCCTACTTCGTCCGCCGGACTCGGAATGGCGTGAGACTTTGCGAGCGGCCTCCGTGTGCCAAAAATAGGCCCCGGGCACAGCCGCTCCCAAAAATAAAAACCGAAGGCCGGGGCGCCAAGTTCGTCTAGCGGAAAAAGGCCACAAAAACCGGTGGGTTATAGCCTTGGGGGGTGGGGCTGGCCAACTTCGTCCGCCGGACTCGGAATGGCGCGAGACTTTGCGAGCGGCCTCCGTGTGCCAAAAATAGGCCCCGGCCACAGCCGCGTCCAAAAATAACAGCCCGAAGGCCGGGGCGCCAAGTTCGTCCAGCGGAAAAAGGCCACAAAAACGGGTGGGCTATAGCCTTGGGGGGTGGGGCTGGCCAATTTCGTCCGCCGGACTCGGAATTGCGCGAGACTTTGCGTACGGCCTCCGTGTGTCAAAAATAGGCCCCGAGCACAGCCGCCCCCCAAAATAACCACCCGAAGGCCGGGCTGCCAAGTTCGTCCACCGGAAAAAGGCCACAAAAACGGGTGGACTATAGCCTTGGGGGGTGGGGCTGGCCAACTTCGTCCGCCGGACTCGGAAAGGCGCGAGACTTTGCGAACGGCGTCCGTGTGCCAAAAATAGGCCCCGGACAGAGCCGCGCCCAAAAATAACCTCCCGAAGGATGGGGCGCCAAGTTCGTCCAGCGGAATAAGGCCACAAAAATGGGTGGGCTATAGCCTTGGGGGGTGGGGCTGGCCAACTTCATCCGCCGGACTTGGAATGGCGCGAGACTTTGCGAGCGGCCTCCGTGTGCCGAAAATAGGCCCCGGGAACAGCCACGCCAAAAAATAACCGCCCGAGGGCCGGGGCGCCAAGTTCGTCCAGCGGAAAAAGGCCACAAAAACGGGTGGGCTATAGCCTTGGGGTGTGGGGCCGGCCCACTTCGTCCGCCGGACTCGGAATGGCACGAGACTTTACAAGCGGCCTCCGTGTGCCAAAAATAAGCCCCGGGCACAGCCGAGCCCAAAAATAACCGCCCGAAGGCCGGGGCGCCAAGTTCGTCTAGCGGAAAAAGGCCACAAAAACGGGTGGGCTATAGCCTTGGGGGGTGGGGCTGGCCAACTTCGTCCGCCGGACTCGGAATGGTGCGAGACTTTGCGTACGGCCTCCGTGTGCCAAAAATAGGCCCCGGTCACAGCCGCGCCCAAAAATAACCGCCCGTAGGCTAGGGCGCCAAGTTCGTCCTGCGGAATAAGGCCACAAAAACGGGTGGGCTATAGACGTGGGGGGTGGGGCTGGCCAACTTCGTCCGCCGGACTCGGAATGGCGCGAGACTTTGCGAGCGGCCTCCGTGTGCCAAAAATAGGCCACGGAAAACAGCCGCGCCCAAAAATAACCGCCCGAAGGCCGGGGCGCCAAGTTCGTCCAGCGGAAAAAGGCCACAAAAACGGGTGGGCTATAGCCTTGGGGGGTGGGGCTGGCCAACTTCGTCCGCCGGACTCAGAATGGCGCGAGACTTTGCTAGCGGCCTCTGTGTGCCAAAAATAGGCCACGGGCACAGCCGCGCCAAAAAATAACCGCCCGAAGGCCGGGGCGCCAAGTTCGTCCAGCAGAAAAAGGCCACAAAAACGGGTGGGCTATAGCCTTGGGGGGTGGGGCTGGCGAACTTCCTCCGCCAGACTCGGAATGGCGCGAGACTTTGCGAGCGGCCTCCATTTGCCAAAAATAGGCCCCGGGCACAGCCGCTCCCAAAAATAACCGCCCGACGGACGGGGCGCCACGTTCGTCCAGCGGAAAAAGGCCACAAAAACGGGTGGGCTATTGCCTTGGGGAGTGGGGCTGCCCAACTTCGTCTGCCGGACTCAGAATAACGTGAGACTTTGCGAGTGGCCTCTGTATGCCAAAAATAGGCCCCGGGCACAGCCGCACCCAAAAATAACCGCCCGAAGTCCGGGGCGCCAAGTTCGTCCAGCGGAAAAAGGCCACAAAAACAGGTGGGCTATAGCCTTGGGGGGTGGGGCTGGCCAACTTCGTCCGCCGGACTCGGAATGGCGCGAGACTTTGCGAGGCGCTTCCGTGTCCCAAAAATAGGCCGCGTGCACAACCGCGCACAAAAATACCCACCCGAAGGCCGGGGCGCCAAGTTCGTCCAGCGGAAAAAGGCCACAAAAACGGGTGGGCTATAGCCTTGGGGTGTGGGGCCGGCCCACTTCGTCCGCCGGACTCGGAATGGCACGAGACTTTACAAGCGGCCTCCGTGTGCCAAAAATAAGCCCCGGGCACAGCCGAGCCCAAAAATAACCGCCCGAAGGCCGGGGCGCCAAGTTCGTCTAGCGGAAAAAGGCCACAAAAACGGGTGGGCTATAGCCTTGGGGGGTGGGGCTGGCCAACTTCGTCCGCCGGACTCGGAATGGTGCGAGACTTTGCGTGCGGCCTCCGTGTGCCAAAAATAGGCCCCGGTCACAGCCGCGCCCAAAAATAACCGCCCGTAGGCTAGGGCGCCAAGTTCGTCCTGCGGAATAAGGCCACAAAAACGGGTGGGCTATAGCCGTGGGGGGTGGGGCTGGCCAACTTCGTCCGCCGGACTCGGAATGGCGCGAGACTTTGCGAGCGGCCTCCGTGTGCCAAAAATAGGCCACGGAAAACAGCCGCGCCCAAAAATAACCGCCCGAAGGCCGGGGCGCCAAGTTCGTCCAGCGGAAAAAGGCCACAAAAACGGGTGGGCTATAGCCTTGGGGGGTGGGGCTGGCCAACTTCGTCCGCCGGACTCAGAATGGCGCGAGACTTTGCTAGCGGCCTCTGTGTGCCAAAAATAGGCCACGGGCACAGCCGCGCCAAAAAATAACCGCCCGAAGGCCGGGGCGCCAAGTTCGTCCAACAGAAAAAGGCCACAAAAACGGGTGGGCTATAGCCTTGGGGGGTGGGGCTGGCGAACTTCCTCCGCCAGACTCGGAATGGTGCGAGACTTTGCGAGCGGCCTCCATTTGCCAAAAATAGGCCCCGGGCACAGCCGCTCCCAAAAATAACCGCCCGACGGACGGGGCGCCACGTTCGTCCAGCGGAAAAAGGCCACAAAAACGGGTGGGCTATTGCCATGGGGAGTGGGGCTGCCCAACTTCGTCTGCCGGACTCAGAATAATGTGAGACTTTGCGAGTGGCCTCTGTATGCCAAAAATAGGCCCCGGGCACAGCCGCACCCAAAAATAACCGCCCGAAGGCCGGGGCGCAAGTTCGTCCAGCGGAAAAAGGCCACAAAAACGGGTGGGCTATAGCCTTGGGGGGTGGGGCAGGCCAACTTCGTCCGCCGGACTCGGAATGGCGCGAGACATTGCGAACGGCCTCCGCGTGCCAAAACTAGGCCCCGGGAACAGCCGCGCCCAAAAATAACGGCCCGAAGGCCGGGGCGCCAAGTTCGTCCAGCAGAAAAAGGCCACAAAAACGGGTGGGCTATAGCCTTGGGGGGTGGGGCTGGCAAACTTCGTCCGCCGGACTCCGAATGGCGCGAGACGTTGCGAGCGGCCTCCGCGTGCCAAAAATAGGCCCCGGGCACAGCCGCGCCCAAAAATACCCGCCCGAAGGCCGTGGCGCCAAGTTCGTCCAGCGGAAAAAGGCCACAAAAACGGGTGGATTATAGCCTTGGGGGGTGGGGCTGGTCCACTTCGTCCGCCGGACTCGGAATGGCGCGAGACTTTGTGAGGTGCCTCGGTGTCCCAATAATAGGGCGCGGTCACAGCCGCGCCCAAAAGTACCCGCCCGAAGGCCGGGGCGCCAAGTTCGTCCAGCGGAAAAAGGCCACAAAAATGGGTGGGCTATAGCCTTGGGGGGTGGGGCTGGCCAACTTCGTCCGCCGGACTAGGAATGGCGCGAGACTTTGCGAGGCGCCTCCGTGTCCAAAAAATAGGCCGCGGGCACAGTCGCGCCCAAAAATACCCACCCGAAGGCCGGGGCGCCAAGTTCGTCCAGCGGAAAAAGGACACAAAAACGGGTGGGCTATAGTCTTGGGGGGTGGGGCTGGCCAACCTCGTCTGCCAGACTGGGAATGCCGTGAGACTTTGTGAGACGCCTCCGTGTCCCAAAAATAGACCGCGGGCACAGCCGTACCCAAAAATACCCGCCCGAAGGCCGGGGCGCCAAGTTCGTCCAGCGGAAAAAGGCCACAAAAACGGGTGGGCTATAGCCTTGGGGGGTGGGGCTGGCCAACTTCGTCCGCCGGACTCGGAATGGCATGAGACTGTGCGAGGCGCCTCCGTGTGCAAAAAATAGGCCGCGGGCACAGCCGCGCGCAAAAATACCCGCCCGAAGGCCGGGGCGCCAAGTTTGTCCAGCGGAAAAAGGCCACAAAAACAGGTGGGCCATAGCCTTGGGGGGTGGGGCTGGCCAACTTCGTCCGCCGGACTCGGGATGGCGCGAGACTTTGCGAGGCACCTCCGTGTCCTAAAAATGGGCCGCAGGCACAGCCGCGCACAAAAATACCCGCTCGAAGGCCGGGGTGCCAAGTTCGTCCAGTGGAAAAAGGCCACAAAAACGGGTGGGCTATAGCCTTGGGGGGTGGGGCTGGCCTACTTCGTCCGCCGGACTCGGAATGGCGCGAGACTTTGCGAGGCGCCTCCGTGTCCCAAAAATAGGCCGCGGGCACATCCGCGCCGAAAAATACCCACCCGAAGGCCGGGGCGCCAAGTTCGTCCAGCGGAAAAAGGCCACAAAAACGGGTGGGCTATAGCCTCGGGGGGTGGGGCTGGCCCACTTCATCCGCCGGACTCGGAATGGCGCGAGACTTTGCGAGGCACCTCCGTGTCCCAAAAATAGGCCGCGGGCACAGCCGCCCCCAAAAATACCCGCGCGAAGGCCGTTGTGCCAAGTTCGTCCAGCGGAAAAAGACCACAAAAACGGGAGGGCTATAGCCTTGGGGGGTGGGGCTGGCCAACTTCGTCCGCCGGACTAGGAATGGCGCGAGACTTTGCGAGGCGCCTCCGTGTCCCAAAAATAGGCCGCGGGCACAGTCGCGCCCAAAAATACCCGCCCGAAGGCCGGGGCGCCAAGTTCGTCCAGCGGAAAAAGGCCACAAAAACGGGTGGGCTATAGCCTTGGGGGGTGGGGCTGGCCAACTTCGTCCGCCGGACTCGGAATGGCGTGAGACTGTGTGAGGCGCCTCCGTGTGCCAAAAATAGGCCGCGGGCACAGCCGCGCCCAAAAATACCCGCCCGAAGGCCGGGGCGCCAAGTTCGTCCTGCGGAAAAAGGCAACAAAAACGGGTGCGCTATAGCCTTGGGAGGTGGGGCTGGCCAACTTCGTCCGCCGGACTCGGAATGGCACGAGACTTTGCGAGGTGCCTCCGTGTGCCAAAAATAGGCCTCGGGCACATCCGCGCCCAAAAATACCCACC
Organism: Citrus sp. QX-2021; assembly: GCA_030444885.1. Lineage (NCBI taxonomy): Eukaryota > Viridiplantae > Streptophyta > Magnoliopsida > Sapindales > Rutaceae > Citrus > Citrus sp. QX-2021. Next base: position 279,459 of record JAUJEF010000021.1, read on the forward strand.
CGAAGGCCGGGGCGCCAAGTTCGTCCAGCGGAAAAAGGCCACAAAAACGGGTGGGCTATAGTCTTGGGGGGTGGGGATGGCCAACCTCGTCTGCCGGACTGGGAATGGTGCGAGACTTTGCGACGCACCTCCGTGTGCCAAAAATAGGCTACGGACACAGCCGCGCCCAAAAATACCAGCCCGAAGGCCAGGGCGCCAAGTTCGTCCAGCGGAAAATGGCCACAAAAACGAGTGGGCTATAGAGTTGGGGGGTGGGGCTGGACAACTTCGTCCGCCGGACTCGGAATGGCGCGAGACATTGCGAGGCACCTCCGTGTGCCAAAAATAGGTCGCGGACACAGCCGCGCCCAAAAATACCAGCCCGAAGGCCGGGGCGCCAAGTTCGTCCAGCGGAAAAAGGCCACAAAAACGGGTGGGCTATAGCCTTGGGGGGTGGGGCTGGCCAACTTCGTCCGCCGGACTCGGAATGGGAGGAGACTTTGCGAGGCACCTCCGTGTGCCAAAAATAGGCCGCGGGCACAGCCGCGCCCAAAAATACCCACCCGAACGCCGGGGCCCAAAGTTCGTCCAGCGGATAAAGGCCACAAAAACGGGTGGGCTATAGCCTTGGGGGGTGGGGCTGGCCAACTTCGTCCACCCGACTCGGAATGGCGCGAGACATTGCGAGGCGCCTCCGTGTCTCAAAAATGGGCCGCGGGCACAGCCGCGCCCAAAAATACCAGCCCGAAGGCCAGGGCGCCAAGTTCGTCCAGCGGAAAAAGGCCAGAAAAACGGGTGGGCTATAGCCTTGGGGGGTGGGGCTGGCCAACTTCATCCGCCGGACTCGGAATGACGTGAGACTTTACGAGGAACCTCCGTGTGCCATAAATATGCCGCGGGCAAAGCCGCGCCCAAAAATACTCGTCCGAAGGCCGGGGCGCCAAGTTCATCCAGCAGAAAAAGACCACAAAAACGGGTGGGCTATAGCCTTAGGGGGTGGGGCTGGCCAAGTTCGTCCGCCGGACTCGGAATGGCGCTAGACTTTGTGAGGCACCTCCGTGTGCCAAAAATAGGCCGCGGGCACAGCCGCGCCCAAAAATAACAGCCCGAAGGCCGGGGCGCCAAGTTCGTCCAGTGGAAAAAGGCCACAAAAACGGGTGGGCTATAGCCTTGGGGGGTAGGACTGGCCAACTTCGTCTGCCGGACTCGGAATGGCGAGAGACTTTGCGAGGGCCCTCCGTGTGCCAAAAATAGGTCACGGGCAAAGCCGCGCCAAAAAATAACCGCCCGAAGGCAGGGGTGCCAAGTTCGTCCAGCGGAAAAAGGCCACAAAAACGGGTGGGCTATAGCCTTGGGAGGTGGGGCTGGCAAACTTCGTCCGCTGGACTCGGAATGGTGCGAGACTTTGCGAGGGGCCTCCGTGTGCCAAAAATAGGCAGCGGGCACAGCCGCGTACAAAAATAATCGACGAAGGCCGGGGCACCAAGTTCGTCCAGCGGAAAAGGGCCACAAAAACGGGTGGGCTATAGCCTTGGGAGGTGGGGCTAGCCAACTTCGTCCGCCGGACTCGGAATGGCGCGATACTTTGTGAGGGGCCTCCGTGTACCATAAATAGGCCACGGGCACAGCCGCTCCCAAAAATAACTGCCCGAAGGCCGGGGCGCCAAGTTCATCCAGCGGAGAAAGGCCACAAAATCTGCTGGGCTATTCCCTTGGGAGGTGGGGCTGGCCGACTTCGTCCGCCGGACTCGGAATGGCGCGAGACTTTGCGACGGGCCTCCGTGTGCCAAAAGTAGGCCACGGGCACAGCCGCGCCAAGAAATAACCGCCCGAAGGCTGGGGTGCCAAGTTCGTCCAGCGGAAAAAGGCCACAAAAACGGGTGGGCTATAGCCTTGGGAGGTGGGGCTGGCCAACTTCGTCCGCCGGACTCGGAATGGCGCGAGACTTTGCGACGGGCCTCGGGGTGCCAAAAATAAGCCGCGGGAAAGCCGTTCCCAAAAATGTTCGCCCGAAGGTCGTGGTGCCAAAACCCCCCAGCGGAAAAATGGCCAAAAAACGGGTGGGCTATAGCCTTGGTGGGGGGCGCGGGCGAACTTCGTCCGCCGGACTCGGAATGGGGAAAGACTTTGTGAGGGGCCTCGGGGTGCCTAAAATAATCAGTGGACAAAGCCGCGCCCAAAAATAAGTGCCAGAAGGTCGTGGTGCCAAAACCCCCAGCGGAAAAATGCCCAAAAAACAGGTGGGCTTGGTGGGGGGCGCGGGCGAAGTTCGTCCGCCGGACTCGGAATGGGGCGAGACTTTGCGAGGGGCCTCGGGGTGCCAAAAATAAGCCGCGGGCAAAGTCGCGCCCGAAGGTCGTGGTGCCAAAACCCCCCAGCGGAAAAATGCCCAAAAAACTGGTGGGCTATAGCCTTGGTGGGGGACGCGGGCGAAGTTTGTCCGCCGGACTCAGAATGGGGCGAGACTTTGCGAGGGGCCTCGGGGTGCCAAAAGTAAGCCGCGGCCAAAACCGCGCCCAAAAATAATCGCCCGAAGGTCGTGGTGCCAAAACCCCCCAGCGGAAAAATGGCCAAAAAACGGGTGGATTATAGCCTTGGTGGGGGCGCGGGCGAAGTTTGTCCGCCGGACTCGGAATGGGGCGAGACTTTGCGAGGGGCCTCGGGGTGCCAAAAATAAGCCGTGGACAAAGCCGCGCCCAAAAATAAGCGCCCGAAGGTCGTGGTGCCAAAACCCCCCACCGGAAAAATGCCCAAAAAACGGGTGGGCTATAGCCTTGGTGGGGGGCGCTGGCGAAGTTCGTCCGCCGGACTCGGAATGGGGCAAGACTTTGCGAGGGGCCTCGGGGTGCCTAAAATAATCTGTGGACAAAGCCGCGCCCAAAAATAAGTGCCAGAAGGTCGTGGTGCCAAAACCCCCAGCGCAAAAATGCCCAAAAAACAGGTGGGCTTGGTGGGGGGCGCGGGCGAAGTTCGTCCGCCGGACTCGGAATGGGGCGAGACTTTGCGAGGGGCCTCGGGGTGCCAAAAATAAGCTGCGGGAAAGCCGCTCCAAAAAATAAGCTCCCGAAGGTCGTGGTGCCAAAACCCCCCAGCGGAAAAATGCCCAAAAAACGGGTGGGCTATAGCCTTGGTGGGGGCCGCGGGCGAAGTTCGTCCGCCGGGGTCGGAATGGGGCGAGACTTTGCGAGGGGCCTCGGGGTGCCAAAAATAAGCCGCGGGCAAAGTCGCGCCCAAAGGTCGTGGTGCCAAAACCCCCCAGCGGAAAAATGCCGAAAAAACGGGTGGGCTATAGCCTTGGTGGGGGACGCGGGCGAAGTTCGTCTGCCGGACTCAGAATGGGGCGAGACTTTGCGAGGGGCCTCGGGGTGCCAAAAGTAAGCCGCAGCCAAAACCGCGCCCAAAAATAATCGCCCGAAGGTCGTGGTGCCAAAACCCCCCAGCGGAAAAATGGCCAAAAAACGGGTGGATTATAGAATTGGTGGGGGCCCGGGCGAAGTTCGTCCGCCGGACTCGGAATGGGGCGAGACTTTGCGAGGGGCCTCGGGGTGCCAAAAATAGGCCGCAGGCAAAGCCGCGCCTAAAAACAAGTGCCCGAAAGTCGGGGTGCCAAAACCCCCCAGCGGAAAAATGGCCAAAAAACGGGTGGGCTATAGCCTTGGTGGGGGTCGTGGGCGAAGTTCGTCCGCGGCTCTCGGAATGGCCCGAGACTTTGTGGGTGGCCTCCGTGTGCCAAAAATAGGCCACGGGCACAGCCGCGCCCAAAAATTAGCGCCCGAAGGTTGGGTTGCCAAAACCCCCCAGCGGAAAAATGGCCAAAAAACAGGTGGGCTATAGCCTTGGTGGGGGGCGTGGGCGAAGTTCGTCCGCCGGACTCGGAATGGGGCGAGACTTTGCGAGGGGCTTCGGGGTGCCTAAAATAAGCCGCGGACAAAGCCGCGCCCAAAAATAAGTGCCCGAAGGTCGTGGTGCCAAAACCCCCCAGCGGAAAAATGCCCAAAAAATAGGTGGGCTTGGTGGGGGGCGCGGGCGAAGTTCGTCCGCCGGACTCGGAATGGGTCGAGACTTTGCGAGGGGCCTCGGGGTGCCAAAAATAAGCAGCGGGAAAGCCGCTCCGAAAAATAAGCGCCCGAAGGTCGTGGTGCCAAAACCCCCCAGCGGAAAAATGCCCAAAAAACGGATTGGCTATAGCCTTGGTGGGGGGTGCGGGCGAAGTTCGTCCGCCGGACTCGGAATGGGGCGAGACTTTGCGAGGGGCCACGGGGTGCCAAAAATAAGCCGCGGCCAAAGCCGCGCCCAAAAATAATCGCCCGAAGGTCGTGGTGCGAAAACCCCCCAGCGGAAAAATGCCCAAAAAACGGGTGGGCTGTAGCCTTGGTGGGGGGCGCGGACGAAGTTCGTCCGCCGGACTCAGAATGGGGCGAGACTTTACGAGGGGCCTCGGATTGCCAAAAATAAGCCGCGGCCAAAGCCGCGCCTAAAAATAATCGCCCGAAGGTCGTGGTACCGAAACCCCCCAGCGGAAAAATGGCCAAAAAACGGGTGGGCTATAGCCTTGGTGGGGGGCACGGGCGAAGTTCGGCCGCCGGACTCGGAATGGGGCGAGACTTTGCGAGGGGCCTCGGGGTGCCAAAAATAAGCTGCAAGCAAAGCCGTGCCCAAAAATAAGTGCCCGAAGGTCGTAGTGCCAAAACCCCCCAGCGGAAAAATGCCCAAAAAACGGGTGGGCTATAGCCTTGGTGGGGGGCGCGGGCGAAGTTCGTCCGCGGCACTCGGAATGGCCCGAGACTTTGCGGACGGCCTCTGTGTGCCAAAAATAGGCCACGGGCACAGCCACGCCCAAAAATAAGTGCCCGAAGGTCGTAGTGCCAAAACCCCCCAGCGGAAAAATGCCCAAAAAACGGGTGGGCTATAGCCTTGCTGGGGGGCGCGGGCGAAGTTCGTCCGCCGGACTCAGAATGGGGCGAGACTTTGCGAGGGGCCTCGGGGTGCCAAAATTAAGCCGCGGGCGAAGCCGCGCCCGAAAGTCGTGGTGCCAAAACCCCCCAGCGGAAAAATGGCCAAAAAACGGGTGGGCTATAGCCTTGGTGGGGGGCGTGGGCGAAGTTCGTCCGCCGGACTCGGAATGGTCCGATACTTGGTGGACGGCCTCCGTGTTCCAAAAATAGGCCACGGGCACAGCCGCACCCAACAATTAGTGCCCGAAGGTCGGGGTGCCAAAACCCCCCAGCGGAAAAATGGCCAAAAAACGGGTGGGCTATAGCCTTGGTGGGGGGCGTGGGCGAAGTTCGTCCGCCGCACTCGGAATGGGGCGAGACTTTGGGAGGGGCCTCGGGGTGCCAAAAATAAGCCGCGGACAAAGCCGCGCCCGAAGGACGTGGTGCCAAAACCCCCCAGCGGAAAAATGGCCAAAAAACGGGTGGGCTATAGCCTTGGTGGGGGGCGTGGGCGAAGTTCGTCCGCCGGACTCGGAATGGGGCGAGACTTTGCGTGGGGCCTCGGGGTGCCAAAAATAACCTGCGGGAAAGCCTCACCCAAAAATAAACACCCGAAGGTCGTGGTGCCAAAACCCCCCAGCGGGAAAATGGCCAAAAAACGGGTGCGCTATATAGCCTTGGTGGGGGGCGTGGACGAAGTTCGTCCCCCGGACTCGGAATGGCGCGAGACATTGCGGGCGGCCTCCGCGTGCCAAAAATAGGCCACGGACAAAGCCGCGCCCAAAAATAAGTGCCCGAAGGTCGTGGTGCCAAAACCCCCCAGCGGGAAAATGGCCAAAAAATGGGTGGGCTATAGCCTTGGTGGGGGGCGCTGGCGAAGTTCGTCCGCCGGACTCGGAATGGGGCGAGACTTTGCGAGGGGCATCGGGTTGCCAAAAATAAGCCGCGGGCAAAGCCGCGCCCAAAAATCAGCGCCCGAAGGTCGTGGTGCCAAAACCCCCCAGCGGAAAAATGGCCAAAAAACGGGTGGGCTATAGCCTTGGTGGGGGGGGGGGGGCGGGCGAAGTTCGTCCGCCGGACTCGGAATGGGGCGAGACTTTGCGAGGGTCCTCGAGGTGCTAAAAATAAGCCGCGGTCAAAGCCGCGCCCAAAAATAAGCGCTCGAAGTTCGTGGCGCCAAAACCCCTCAGTGGGAAAATGGCCAAAAAATGGGTGGGCTATAGCCTTGGTGGGGGGCGCTGGCGAAGTTCGTCCGCCGGACTCGGAATGGGGCGAGACTTTGTGAGGGGCCTCAGGGTACCAAAAATAAGCCGCGGGCAAATCCGCGCCCAAATATAAGCACCCGAAGGTCGTGGTGCCAAAACCCCCCAGTGGAAAAATGGCAAAACACGGGTGGGCTATAGCCTTGGTGGGGGGCGCGGACGAAGTTCGTCCGCCGGACTCGGAATGGCGCGAGACTTTGCAAGGCGCCTCCGTGTGCTAAAAATAGGCCGCGGGCACGGCCGGGAGCAAAAACACCCGCCCGAAGGCCGGGGCGCCAAGTTCGTCCAGCGGAAAAAAGCCACAAAAACGGGTGGGCTATAGCCTTGGGGGGTGGGGCTGGGCAATTTCGTCCGCCGGACTCGGAATGGCGCAAGACTTTGCAAGGCGCCTCCGTGTGCCAAAAATAGGCCGCGGGCACGGCCGGGCGCAAAAATACCCGCCCGAAGGCCGGGGCGCCAAGTTCGTCCAGCGGAAAAAGGCCACAAAAACGGGTGGGTTATAGCCTTGGGGGGTGGGGCTGGGCAATTTCGTCCGCCGGACTCGGAATGGCGCGAGACTTTGCAAGGTGCCTCCGTGCGCCAAAAATAGGCCACAGGCACAGCCGGGCCCAAAAATACCCGCCCGAAGGCCGGGGGGCCAAGTTCGTCCAGCGGAAAAAGGCCACAAAAACGGGTGGGCTATAGCCTTGGGGGGTGGTGCTGGCCAACTTAGTCCGCCGGACTCGGAATTGCGCGAGACTTTACGAGGCACCTCCGTGTGCTGAACATAGGCCGCGGGCACAGCCGCGCCCAAAAATACCTGCCCGAACGCCGAGGCGCCAAGTTCGTCCAGCGGAAAAAGGCCACAAAAACAGGTGGGCTATAGCCTTGGGGGGTGGGGCTGGCCAACTTCGTCCGCAGGACTCGGAATGGCACGAGACTTTGCAAGGCGCCTCCGTGAGCCAAAAATAGGCCGCAGGCACAGCCGCGCCCAAAAATGCCCGCCCGAACGCCGGGGCGCCAAGTTCGTCCAGCGGAAAAAGGCCACAAAATCGGGTGGGCTATAGCCTTGGGGGCTGGGGCTGGCCCACTTCGTCCGCCAAACTCGGAATGGCGCGAGACTTTACGAGGGGCCTCCGTGTGCCAAAAATAGGCCGCGGGCACAGCCGCGCCCAAAAATAACAGCCCGAAGGCCGGGGCGCCAAGTTCGTCCGGCGGAAAAAGGCCACAAAAACGGGTGGGCTATAGCCTTGGGGGGTGGGGCTGGGCAATTTCGTCCGCCGGACTCGGAATGGCGCGAGACTTTGCAAGGCGCCTCCGTGCGCCAAAAATAGGCTGTGGTCACAGCCGCGCCCAAAAATACCCGCCCGAAGGCCGGGCCGCCAAGTTCGTCCAGCGGAAAAAGGCCACAAAAACGGGTGGGCTATAGCCTTGGGGGGTGGTGCTGGCCAACTTAGTCCGCCGGACTCGGAATTGCGCGAGACTTTGCGAGGCACCTCCGTGTGCTGAACATAGGCCGCGGGCACAGCCGCGCCCAAAAATACCCGCCCGAACGCCGAGGCGCCAAGTTCGTCCAGCGGAAAAAGGCCACAAAAACAGGTGGGCTATAGCCTTGGGGGGTGGGGCTGGCCCACTACGTCCGCCGGACTCGGAATGGAGCGAGACTTTGCGAGGGGCCTCCGTGTGCCAAAAATAGCCAGCGGTAACAGCCACGCCCAAAAATAACCGCCCGAAGGCCGGAGCGCCAAGTTCGTCCAGCGGAACAAGGACACAAAAACGGGTGGGCTATAGCCTTGGGGGCTGGGGCTGGCCCACTTCGTCCGCCAAACTCGGAATGGCGCGAGACTTTACGAGGGGCCTCCGTGTGCCAAAAATAGGCCGCGAGCACAGCCGCGCCCAAAAATAACAGCCCGAAGTCCGGGGCGCCAAGTTCGTCCGGCGGAAAAAGGCCACAAAAACGGGTGGGCTATAGCCTTGGGGGGTGGGGCTGGCCAATTTCGTCCGCCGGACTCGGAATGGCGCGAGACTTTGCAAGGTGCCTCCGTGCGCCAAAAATAGGCTGTGGTCACAGCCGCGCCCAAAAATAACCGCCCGAAGGCCGGGCCGCCAAGTTCGTCCAGCGGAAAAAGGCCACAAAAACGGGTGGGCTATAGCCTTGGGGGGTGGGGCTGGCCAACTTCGTCCACCGGACTCGGAATGGCGCGAGACTTTGCGAGGGGCCTCCGTGTGCCAAAAATAGGCCGCGGGCTCAGCCGCCCCAAAAAATAACCGCTCGAAAGCTGGGGCGCCAAGTTCGTCCAGCGGAAAAAGGCTACAAAAAAGGGTGGGCTATGGCCTTCGGAGGTGGGGCTGGCCCACTTCGTCCGCCGGACTCGGAATGGCGCGAGACTTTTTGAGGGGCCTCCGTGTGCCAAAAACAGGCCGTGGGCACAGCCGCGTCCAAAAATAACCACCCGAACGCCGGGGCGCCAAGTTCGACCATCGGAAAAAGGCTATAAAAACGGGTGGGCTATAGCCATGGGGGGTAGGGCTGGCCAACTTCGTCCGCCGGACTCGGAATGGCGCGAGACTTAGCGAGGGGCCTCCGTGTACCAAAAATAGGCTGCGGGAACAGCCGCGCCCAAAAATAACCGCCCGAAGGCCGGAGCGCCAAGTTCGTCCAGCGGAAAAAGGCTACAAAAACGGGTGGGCTATAGCTTTGGGGGCTGGGGCTGGCCAACTTCGTCCGCCGGACTCGAATTGGCGCGAGACTTTGCGAGGTGCCTCCGTGTGCTAAAAATAGGCCGCGGACACAGCCGCGCCCAAAAATAACCGCCCGAAGGCCGGGGCGCCAAGTTCTTCCAGCGGAAAAAGGCCACAAAAACGGGTGGGCTATATAGCCTTTGGAGGTGGGGCGGGCTAACTTCGTCGTCCGGACTCGGAATGGGGCGAGACTTTGCAAGGGGCCTCTGTGTGCCAAAAATAGGCCGCGGGCACAGCCGGACCCAAAAATAACCGCCCGAAGGCCGGGGCTCCAAGTTCGTCCAGCGGAAAATGGCCAAAAAAACGGGTGGGGTATAACCTTGGGGGGTGGGGCTGGCCAACTTTGTCCGCCGGACTCGGAATGGCGCGAAACTTTGCGAGGGGCCTCCGTGTGCCAAAAATAGGCCGCGGGAACAGCCGCGCCCAAAAATAACCGCCCGAAGGCCGGATCGCCAAGTTCGTCCAGCGGAAAAAGGCCACAAAAACGGGTGGGCTATAGCCTTGGGGGCTGGAGCTGGCCAACTTCGTCCGCCGGACTCAGAATGGCGCGAGACTTTGTAAGGTACCTCCGTGTGCTAAAAATAGGCCGCGAGCACAGCCACACCTAAAAATACCCGCCCGAAGGCCGAGGCCCCAAGGTCGTCCAGCGGAAAAAGGCCACAAAAACGGGTGGGCTATAGCCTTGGGAGGTAGGGCTGGCCAACTTCGTCCGCCGGACTCGGAATGGCGCGAGACTTTGCGAGGGGCTTCCGTGTGCCAAAAATAGGCCGCGGGCACAGCCGCCCCCAAAAATAACCGCCCGAAGACCGGGTCGCCAAGTTCGTGTAGCGGAAAAAGGCCACAAAAACGGGTGGGCGATAGCCTTGGGAGGTGGGGCTGGCCAACTTCGTCGTCCGGACTCGGAATGGGGTGAGACTTTGTGAGGGGCCTCCGTGTGCCGAAAATAGGCCGCGGGCACAGCCGCGCCCATAAATAACCGCCGAAGGCTGGGGCGCCAAGTTCGTCCAGCGGAAAAAGGCCACCAAAACGGGTGGGCTATAGCCTTGGGGGCTGGGGCTGGCCAACTTCTTCCGCCGGACTCGGAATGGCGCGAGACTTTTTGAGGGTCCTCCGTGTGCCAAAAACAGACCGCGGGAACAGCCGCGTGCAAAAATAACCACCCGAAGGCCGGGGCGCCAAGTTCGTCCAGCGGAAAAAGGCTACAAAAACGGGTGTGCTATAGCCTTGGGAGGTGGGGCTGGCCAACTTCGTCCGCCGGACTCGGAATGGCGCGAGATTTTGCGAGGGTCCTCCATGTGCCAAAAATAGGCCGCTGGCACAGCCGTGCCCAAAAATAACCACCGGAAGGCCGGGGCGCCAAGTTCGTCCAGCGGAAAAAGGCCACAAAAACGGGTGGGCTATAGCCTTGCGGGGTGGGGCTGGCCAACTTCGTCCGCCGGACTCGGAATGGCGCGAGACTTTGCGAGGGGCCTCCCTACTTTTTGTGGCGGGCTATAGCCTTGGGGGGTGGGGCTAGCCAACTTCGTCCGCCGGACTCGGAATGGCGCGAGACTTTGCGAGGGGCCTCCCTGTTCCAAAAATAGGCCGCGGGCTCAGCCGCGCCCAGTAATAACCACCCGAAGGCCGGGTCGCCATCTTCGTCCAGCGGAAAAAGGCCACAAAAACGGGTGGGCTATAGCCTTGGGGGGTGGGGCTGGCCAACTTCGTCCGCCGGACTCGGAATGGCGCGAGACTTTGCGAGGGGCCTCCGTGTTTTTTGTGGTGGGCTATAGGCTCGGGGGTGGGGCTGGCCGACTTCGTCCGCCGGACTCGGAATGGCGCGAGACTTTGCGAGGGGCATCCGTGTTTTTTGTGGTGGGCTATAGCCTTGGGGGGTGGGGCTGGCCACCTTCGTCTGCCGGACTCGGAATGGCGCGAGAGTGTGCGAGGGGCCTCCCTGGTCCAAAAATAGGCCACGGGCACAGCCGCGCCCAAAAATAACCGCCCGAAGGCCGGGGCGCCAAGTTCGTCCAGCGGAAAAAGGCCACAAAAATGGGTGGGCTATAGCCTTGCGGGGTGGGGCTGGCCCACTTCGTCCGTCGGACTCGGAATGGCGCGAGACTTTGCGAGGGGCCTCCCTATTTTTTGTGGTGGGCTATAACCTTGGGGGGTGGGGTGGCCAACTTCGTCCGCCGGACTCGGAATGGCGCGAGACTTTGCGAGGAGCCTCCCTGTTCCCAAAATAGGCCGCAGGCACAGCCGCGCCAAAAAATAACCACCCGAAGGCCGGGGCGCCAAGTTCGTCCAGCGGAAAAAGGCCACAAAAACGGGTGGGCTATAGCCTTGGGGGATGGGGCTGGCCCACTTAATCCACCGGACTCGGAATGGCGCGAGACATTGCGAGGGGCCTCCGTGTGCCAACAATAGGCCGCGGGTACAACCGCGCCCAAAAATAACCGCCCGAAGGCCGGGGCGCCAAGTTCGTCCAGCGGAAAAAGGCCACAAAAACGGGTGGGCTATAGCCTTGGGGGGTGGGGCTGGCCAACTTCGTCCGCTGGAGTGGGAATGGCGCGAGACTTTATGAGGGTCCTCCGTGTGCCAAAAGTAGGCCATGGGCACAGCCACGTACAAAAATAACCGCCCGAAGGCCGGGGCGCCAAGTTCGTCCAGCGGAAAAAGGCCACAAAAACGGGTGGGCTATAGCCTAGGGGGGTGGGGCTGGCCAACTTCATCCGTTGGACTCGGAATGGCGCCTGACTTTGCGAGGGGCCTCCGTGTGCCAAAAATAGACCGCAGGCGCAGCCGCGCCAAAAAATAACCGCCTGAAGGCCGGGGCGCCAAGTTCGTCCAGCAGAAACAGGCAACAAAACTGGGTGGGCTATAGCCTTGGGGGGTGGGGCTGTCCAACTTCGTCCGCCGGACTCGTAATGGCGCGAGACTTTACGAGGGGCCTCCGTATGGCAAATATAGGCTGCGGGCCCATCCGCCCCCAAAAATAACCGCCCGAAGCCCGTGGCGCCAAGTTCGTCCAGCGGAAAAAGGCCACAAAACTAGGTGGGCTATAGCCTTGGGGGGTGGGGCTGGCCAACTTCGTCAGCCGGACTCGGAATGGCGCGAGACTTTTTGAGGGGCCTCCGTGTGCCAAAAATAGGCCGCGGCCACCGCCGTGCCAAAAAATAACCGCCCGAAGGCCGTGGCGCCAAGTTCGTCCAGCGGAAAAAGGCCACAAAAACGGGTGGGCTATAGCCTTGGGGGGTGGGGCTGGCCAACTTCGTCCGCCGGACTCGGAATGGCGCGAGACTTTGCGAGGGGCCTTCGTGTACCAAAAATAGGCCGTGGGCACAGCCACCACAAAAAATAACCGCCCGAAGGCCGGGGCGCCAAGTTCGTCCAGCGGAAAAAGGCCACAAAAACGGGTACGCTATAGCCTTGGGGGGTAGGGCTGGCCAACTTCGTCCGCCGGATTCGGAATGGCCTGAGACTTTGCGAGAGGCCTCCGTGTGCCAAAAATAGGCCGTGGGCACAGCCACGCTAAAAAATAACCCCCCGAAGGCCGGGGCGCCAAGTTCGTCCAGCGGAAAAAAGCCACAATAATGGGTGGGCTATAGCCTTGGGGGTTGGGGCAGGCCAACTTCCTCCGCCGGACTTGGAATGGCCCGAGACTTTGTGAGGGGCCTTCGTGTCCCAAAAATAGGCCGCGGGCACAGCCACGACCAAAAATAACCGCCCGAAGGCTGGGGCGCCCAGTTCGTCCAGCGGAAAAAGGCCACAAAAACGGGTGGGCTATAGCCTTGGGGGGTGGGGTTGCCCAAGTCGCTCCGCCGGAATCGGAATGGGGCGAGACATTGCGAGAGGCCTTTGTGTGCCAAAAATAGGCCGCGGACACAGTCGCGCCCAAAAATAACGCCCCGAAGGCCGGTGCGCCAAGTTCGTTCAACGGAAAAAGGCCACAAAAACGGGTGGGCTATAGCCTTGGGGGGTGGGGCTGGCCAAGTTCGTCCGCCGGACACGGAATGGCGCGAGACTTTACGAACGGCCTCCGTGTACCAAAAATAGACCGCGGGCAAAGCCGTGCCCAAAAATAACCGCCCCAAGGCCGGGGTGCCAATTTCATCCAGCGGAAAAAGGCCACAAAAACGGGTGGGCTATAGCCATGGGGGGTGGGGCTGGCGATGTTCGTCCGCCGGACTTGGAATGGGGTGAGACTTTGCGAGCGGCCTCCGTGTCCCAAAAATAGGCCGTAGGCACAGCCGCGCCCAAAAATAACAGCCCGAAGGCCATGGCGACAATTTCATCCAGCGGAAAATGGCCACAAAAACGGTTGGGCTATAGCCTTGGGGGGTGGGGCTGGCCAAGTTCGTGCGCCGGACTCGGAATGGGACGAGACTTTGTGAGCGGCCTCTGTGTGCCAAAAATAGGCCGCGGGCACAGCCGCGCCCAAAAATAACAGCCCGAAGGCCGGGGCGCCAAGTTCGTCCAGCGGAAAAAGCCCACAAAAACGGGTGGGCTATAGCCTTGGGGGGTGGGGCTGGCCAAGTTCATCCGCCGGACTCGGAATGGCGCGAGACTTTGTGAGCGGCCTCCGTATGCGAAAAATAGGCCGTGCGCACAGCCGATCCCAAAAATAACGGCCCGAATGCCGGGGCGCCAAGTTCGCCCAGCGGAAAAAGGCCACAAAAACTAGTGGGCTATAGCCTTGGGGGGTGGGGCTGGCCAAGGTCGTCCGCCGGACTCGGAATGGGCTGAGACTTTGCGAGCGGCCTCCCTGTGCCAAAACTAAGCTGCGGCCACAGCCGCGCCCAAAAATAACCGCCCGAAGGCCGGGGCGCCAAGTTCGTCCAGCGGAAAAAGCCCACAAAAACGGGTGGGCTATAGCCTTGGGGGGTGGGGCTGGCCAAGTTCGTCCGCCGGACTCGGAACGGCGCGAGACTTTGCGAGGGGTCTCCGTCTGCCAAAAATAGGCCGCGGGCACAGCCGCGTCCAAAAATAACCGCCCGAAGGCCGGGGCGCCAAGTTCGTCCAGCGGAAAAAGGCCACAAAAACGGGCGGGCTATAGCCTCGAGGGGTGGGGCTGGCCAAGTTCGTCCGCCGGACTCGGAATGGCGCGAGACTTTGCGAGCGGCCTCCGTATGTGAAAAATAGGCCGCGCGCACAGCCATCCACAAAAATAACCGCCCGAATGCCGGGGCGCCAAGTTCGCCCAGCGGAAAAAGGCCACAAAAACGAGTGGGCTATAGCCTTGGGGGGTGGGGCGGGCCAAGGTCGTCCGCCGGACTCGGAATGGGCTGAAACTTTGCGAGCGGCCTCCCTTTGCCAAAACTAAGCTGCGGCCACAGCCGCGCCCAAAAATATCCGCCCGAAGGCCGGGGCGCCAAGTTCGTCCAGCGGAAAAAGCCCACAAAAACGGGTGGGCTATAGCCTTGGGGGGTGGGGCTGGCCAAGTTCGTCCGCCGGACTCGGAACGGCGCGAGACTTTTCGAGGGGCCTCCGTCTGCCAAAAATAAGCCGCGGCCACAGCCGCGCCCAAAAATAACCGCCCGAAGGCTGGGGCGCCAAGTTCGTCCAGCGGAAAAAGGCCACAAAAACGGGTGGGCTATAGCCTCGGGGGGTGGGGCTGGCCAAGTTCGTCCGCCGGACTCGGAATGGGGCGAGACTTTGCGAGCGGCCTCTGTGTGCCAAAAATAGGCCGTGGGCACAGCCTCGCCCAAAAATAACCACCCGAAGTCCGGGGCGCCAAGTTCGTCCAGCGGAAAAAGGCCGCAAAAACGGGTGGGCTTTAGCCTTGGGAGGTGGTGCTGGCCAAGTTTGTCCACCGGACTCGGAATGGGAAGAGACTTTGCGAGCGGCCTCCCTGTGCCAAAAATAGGCTTCAGGCACAGCCGTACCCAAAAATAACCTCCCGAAGGCCGGGGTACCAAGTTCGTCCTGCGGAAAAAGGCCACAAAAACGGTGGGCTTTAGCCTTGGGGGGTGGGGCTGGCGATGTTCGTCCGCTGGACTTGGAATGGGACGAGACTTTGCGAGCGGCCTCCGTGTGCCAAAAATAGGCCGCGGGCACAGCCGAGCCCAAAAATAACCGCCGAAGGCCGGGGCGCCAAGTTCGTCCAGCGGAAAAAGGCCACAAAAATGAGTGGGCTATAGCCTTGGGGGGTGGGGCTGGCCAAGTTCGTCCGCCGGACTCGGAATGGCGCGAGTCTTTGCGAGGGGCCTCCGTCCGCCAAAAATAGGCCGCGGGCACAGCCGCGCCCAAAAATAACCGCACGAAGGCCGGGGCGCCAAGTTCGTCCAGCGGAAAAAGGCCACAAAAACGGGTGGGCTATAGCCTTGGGGGGTGGGGCAGGCCAAGTTCGTCCGCCGGACTCGGAATGGGATGAGACTTTGCGAGGGGCCTCCGTCTACCAAAAATAGGCCGCGGGCACAGCCGCGCCCAAAAATAACCGCCCGAAGGCCGGGGCGCCAAGTTCGTCCAGCGGAAAAAGGCCACAAAAACGGGTGGGCTATAGCCTTGGGTGGTGGGGCTGGCAAAGTTCGTCCGCCGGACTCGGAATGGGCTGAGACTTTGCGAGCGGCCTCCCTGTGCCAAAAATAAGCTGCAGGCACAGCCGCGCCCAAAAATAACCGCCTGAAGGCCGGGGCGCCAAGTTCGTCCAGCGTAAAAAGGCAACAAAAACGGGTGGGCTATAGCCTTGGGGGGTGGGGCTGGCAAAGTTCGTCCGCCGGACTCGGAATGGCGCGAGACTTTGCGAGGGGCCTCCGTCTGCCAAAAATAGGCCGCGGGCACAGCCGCACCCAAAAATAACCGCCCGAAGGCCGGGGCGCCAAGTTCGTCCAGCGGAAAAAGGCCACAAAAACGGGTGGGCTATAGCCTCGGGGGGTAGGGCTGGTCAAGTTCGTCCGCCGGGCTCGGAATGGGGCGAGACTTTGCGAGCGGCCTCTGTGTGCCAAAAATAGGCCGTGGGCACAGCCGCGCCCAAAAATAACCGCCCGAAGGCCGGGGCGCCAAGTTCGTCCAGCGGAAAAAGGCCACAAAAACGAGTGGGCTATGGCCTTGGGGGGTGGGGCTGGCCAAGTTCGTCCGCCGGACTCGGAATGGGGGGAGACTTTGTGAGCGGCCTCTGTGTGCCAAAAATAGGCCGCGGGGACAGCCGCGCCCAAAAATAACCGCACGAAGGCCGGGGCGCCAAGTTCGTCCATCGGAAAAAGGCCACAAAAACGGGTGGGCTATAGCCTTGGGGGGTGGGGCAGGCCAAGTTCGTCCGCCGGACTCGGAATGGGATGAGACTTTGCGAGGGGCATCCGTCTACCAAAAATAGGCCGCGGGCACAGCCGCGCCCAAAAATAACCGCCCGAAGGCCGGGGCGCCAAGTTCGTCCAGCGGAAAAAGGCCACAAAAACGGGTGGGCTATAGCCTTGGGTGGTGGGGCTGGCAAAGTTCGTCCGCCGGACTCGGAATGGGCTGAGACTTTGCGAGCGGCCTCCCTGTGCCAAAAATAAGCTGCAGGCACAGCCGTGCCCAAAAATAACCGCCCGAAGGCCGGGGCGCCAAGTTCGTCCAGCGTAAAAAGGCAACAAAAACGGGTGGGCTATAGCCTTGGGGGGTGGGGCTGGCAAAGTTCGTCCGCCGGACTCGGAATGGCGCGAGACTTTGCGAGGGGCCTCCGTCTGCCAAAAATAGGCCACGGGCACAGCCGCACCCAAAAATAACCGCCCGAAGGCCGGGGCGCCAAGTTCGTCCAGCGGAAAAAGGCCACAAAAACGGGTGGGCTATAGCCTTGGGGGGTGGGGCTGGCCAAGATCGTCCGCCGGACTCGGAATGGGGCGAGACTTTGCGAGCGGCTTCCATGTACCAAAAATAGGCCGGGGCACAGCCACGCCCGAAAATAACCGCCCGAAGGCCGGGGCGCCATGTTCGTCCGGCGGAAAAAGGCCACACAAACGGGTGGGCTATAGCCTTGGGGGGTGGGGCTGGCCAAGTTCGTCCGCCGGACTCGGAATGGGGCGAGACTTTGCGAGCGGCCTCTGTGTGCCAAAAATAGGCCGTGGGCACAGCCGCGCCCAAAAATAACCACCCGAAGTCCGGGGCGCCAAGTTCGTCCAGCGGAAAAAGGCCGCAAAAACCGGTGGGCTTTAGCCTTGGGAGGTGGTGCTGGCCAAGTTTGTCCACCGGACTCGGAATGGGAAGAGACTTTGCGAGCGGCCTCCCTGTGCCAAAAATAGGCTGCAGGCACAGCCGCACCCAAAAATAACCTCCCGAAGGCCGGGGTGCCAAGTTCGTTCTGCGGAAAAAGGCCACAAAAACGGGTGGGCTATAGCCTTGGGGGGTGGGGCTGGCGATGTTCGTCCGCCGGACTTGGAATGGGACGAGACTTTGCAAGCGGCCGCCGTGTGCCAAAAATAGACCGCGGGCACAGCCGAGCCCAAAAATAACCGCCGAAGGCCGGGGCGCCAAGTTCGTCCAGCGGAAAAAGGCCAAAAAAACGAGTGGGCTATAGCCTTGGGGGGTGGGGCTGGCCAAGTTCGTCCGCCGGACTCGGAATGGGGCGAGACTTTGCGAACGGCCTCCGTATGCGAAAAATAGGCCGCGCGCACAGCCGTCCCCAAAAATAACCGCCAGAATGCCGGGGCGCCAAGTTCGTCCAGCGGAAAAAGGCCACAAAAACGAGTGGGCTATAGCCTTGGGGGGTGCGGCTGGCCAAGTTCGTCCGCCGGACTCGGAATGGCACGAGACTTTGCGAGGGGCCTCCGTCTGCCAAAAATAGACCGCGGGCACAGCCGCGCCCAAAAATAACGGCCCGAAGGCCGGGGCGCCAAGTTCGTCCAGCGGAAAAAGCCCACAAAAACAGGTGGGCTATAGCCTGGGGGGGTGGGGCTGGCCAAGTTCGTCCGCCGGACTCGGACTGGCGCGAGACTTTGCGAGCGGCCTCCGTATGCGAAAAATAGGCCATGCGCACAGCCGTCCCCAAAAATAACCGCCCGAATGACGGGGCGCCAAGTTCGCCTAGCGGAAAAAGGCCACAAAAACGAGTGGGCTATAGCCTTGGGGGGTGGGGCTGGCCAAGGTCGTCCGCCGGACTCGGAATGGGCTGAGACATTGCGAGCGGCCTCCCTGTGCCAAAAATAAGCTGCGGCCACAGCCGCGCCCAAAAATAACCGCCGAAGGCCGGGGCGCCAAGTTCGTCCAGCGGAAAATGGCCACAAAAACGAGTGGGCTATAGCCTTGGGGGGTGGGGCTGGCCAAGTTCGTCCGCCGGACTCGGAATGGGGCAAGACTTTGCGAGCGGCCTCCGTATGCGAAAAATAGGCCGCGCGCACAGCCGTCCCCAAAAATAACCGCCCGAATGCCGGGGCGCCAAGTTCGTCCAGCGGACAAAGCCCACAAAAACGGGTGGGCTATAGCCTTGGGGGGTGGGGCTGGCCAAGTTCATCCGCCGGACTCGGAATGGCGCGAGACTTTGCGAGGGGCCTCCGTCTGCCAAAAATAGGCTGCAGGCACAGCCGCGCCCAAAAATAACCGTCCGAAGACCGGGGCGCCAAGTTCGTCCAGCGGACAAAGGCCACAAAAACGGGTGGGCTATAGCCTTGGGGGGTGGGGCAGGCCAAGTTCGTCCGCCGGACTCGGAATGGGATGAGACTTTGCGAGGGGCCTCCGTCTGCCAAAAATAGGCCGCGGGCACAGCCGCGCACAAAAATAACCGCCCGAAGGCCGGGGCGCCAAGTTCGTCCAGCGGAAAAAGGCCACAAAAACGGGTGGGCTATAGCCTTGGGGGGTGGGGCAGGCCAAGTTCGTCCGCCGGACTTGGAATGGGACGAGACTTTGCGAGCGGCCTCCGTGTGCCAAAAATAGGCCGCGGGCACAGCCGAGCCCAAAAATAACCGCCGAAGGCCGGGGCGCCAAGTTCGTCCAGCGGAAAAAGGCCACAAAAATGAGTGGGCTATAGCCTTGGGGGGTGGGGCTGGCCAAGTTCGTCCGCCGGACTCGGAATGGGGCGAGACTTTGCGAGCGGCCTCCGTATGCGAAAAGTAGGCCGCGCGCACAGCCGTCCCCAAAAATAACCGCCCGAATGCCGGGGCGCCAAGTTCGTCCAGCGGAAAAAGGCCACAAAAACGAGTGGGCTATAGCCTTGGGGGGTGGGGCTGGCCAAGTTCGTCCGCCGGACTCGGAATGGCACGAGACTTTGCGAGGGGCCTCCGTCTGCCAAAAATAGGCCGCGGGCACAGCCGCGCCCAAAAATAACCGTCCGAAGGCCGGGGCGCCAAGTTCGTCCAGCGGAAAAAGGTCACAAAAACCGGTGGGCTATAGCCTTGGGGGGTGGGGCAGGCCAAGTTCGTCCGCCGGACTCGGAATGGGATGAGACTTTGCGAGGGGCCTCCGTCTGCCAAAAATAGGCCGCGGGCACAGCCGCGCCCAAAAATAACCGCCCGAAGGCCGGGGCGCCAAGTTCGTCCAGCGGAAAAAGGCCACAAAAATGAGTGGGCTATAGCCTTGGGGGGTGGGGCTGGCCAAGTTCGTCCGCCGGACTCGGAATGGGGCGACACTTTGCGAGCGGCCTCCGTATGCGAAAAATAGGCCGCGCACACAGCCGTCCCCAAAAATAACCGCCCGAATGCCGGGGCGCCAAGTTCGTCCAGCGGAAAAAGGACACAAAAACGAGTGGGCTATAGCCTTGGGGGGTGGGGCTGGCCAAGGTCGTCCGCCGGACTCAGAATGGGCTGAGACTTTGCGAGCGGCCTCCCTGTGCCAAAAATAAGCTGCAGCCACAGCTGCGTCCAAAAATAACCGCCCGAAGGCCGGGGCGCCAAGTTCGTCCAGCGGAAAAAGGCCACAAAAACGGGTGGGCTATAGCCTTGGGGGGTGGGGCTGGCCAAGTTCTTCCGCCGGACTCGGAATGGCGCGAGACTTTGCGAGGGGCCTCCGTCTGACAAAAATAGGCCGCGGGCACAGCCGCACCCAAAAATAACGGACCGAAGGCCGGGGCACCAAGTTCATCCAGCGGAAAAATGGCCAAAAAACGGGTAGGCTACAGCCTTGGGGGTAGGGGCTGGCCCACTTCGTCCGCTGGACTCGGAATGGGGCGATACTTTGTGACCGGCCTCCATGTGCCAAAAATAGGCCGCGGGCACAGCCGCGTCCAAAAATAACCCCCCGATGGTCGTTGCGCCCAAACCCCCCAGCGGAAAATTGGCCAAAAAACGGGTGGACTATAGCCTTGGGGGGAGGGGCTAGCCAACTTCATCCGCCGGACTCAGAATGGGGCGAGACTTTGCGAGCGGCCTCCACGCGCCAAAAATATGCCGCGGGCACAGCCACGCCCAAAAATAACCACCCGATGGCTGGGGCGCCAATTTCGTCCAGCGGAAAAATGGCCAAAAAATGGGTGGGCTATAGCCTTAGGGGGAGGGGCTGGTCAACTACGACCGCCGGACTCGGAATGGGGCGAGACTTTGCGAGCGGCCTACGCGTGCCAAAAATAGGCCACGGGCACAGCCGCGCCCAAAAATAACCCCCCGACGGTCGGCACGCCCAAACCCCCCAGCGGAAAAAATGGCCAAAAAACGGGTGGACTATATAGCCTTGGGGGGAGGGGCTGGCCCACTTCGTCCGCCAGACTCGGAATGGGGCGAGACTTTGCGAGCGGCCTCCGCGTGTAAAAAATAGGCCACGGGCACAGCCGCGCCCAAAAATAACCGCCCGAAGGCCGGGGCGCCAAGTTCATCCAGCGGAAAAATGGCCAAAAAACGGGTGGAATATATAGCCTTGGAGGGAGGGGCTGGCCAACTTCGTCCGCCGGAGTTGGAATGGGGCGAGACTTTGCGAGCGGCCTCCGCATGTCAAAAATAGGCCGCGGGCACAGCCGCGGCCAAAAATTACCGCCCGAAGGCCGGGGCGCCATGTTCGTCCAGCGGAAAAATGGCCAAAAAACGGGCGGGCTATAGCCTTGGGGGGAGGGGCTGGCCAACTTCGTCCGCCGAACTCGGAATGGGGCGAGATTTTTGAGCGGCCTCCGCGTGCCAAAAATAGGCCGCGGGCACAGCCGCGCCCAAAAATAACCCCCCGAAGGTCGGCGCGCCCAAATCACCCAGCGGAAAAATGGCCAAAAAATGGTTGGGCTATAGCCTTGGGGGGAGGGGCTGGCCAACTTCGTCCGCCGGACTCGGAATGGTGTGAGACTTTGCGAGTGGCCTCCGCGTGCCAAAAATAGGCCGCGGACACATCCGCGTCCAAAAATAACCCCTCGAAGGTCGGCGCGCCCAAACCCCCCAGCGGAAAAATGGCCAAAAAATGGGTGGGCTATAGCCTTGGGGGGAGGGGCTGGCCAACTTCGTCCGCCGAACTCGGAATGAGGCGAGATTTTCGAGCGGCCTCCGGGTGCCAAAAATAGGCCGCGGGCACAGCCGCGCCCAAAAATAACCCCCCGAAGGTCGGCGCGCCCAAACCACCCAGCGGAAAAATGGCCAAAAAATGGTTGGGCTATAGCCTTGGGGGGAGGGGCTGGCCAACTTCGTCCGCCGGACTCGGAATGGTGTGAGACTTTGTGAGTGGCCTCCGCGTGCCAAAAATAGGCCACGGGCCCAGCCGCGCACAAAAATAATCCCCCGAAGGTCGGCGCGCCAAAACCCCACAGCGGAAAAATGGCCAAAAAACGGGTGGGTTATAGCCTTGGGGGGAGGGGCTGGCCAACTTCGTCCGCCGGACTCGGAATGGGGCGAGACTTTGCGAGCGGCCTCTGTGTGCCAAAAATAGGCCGCGGGCACAGCCTAGCCCAAAAATAACCTCCCGAAGGCCGGGGCGCCAAGTTCGTCCTGCAGAAAAATGGCCAAAAAACGGGTGGGCTATAGCCTTGGGGGGAGGGGCTGGCCAACTTCGTCCGCCGGACTCGGAATGGGGCGATACTTTGTGACCGGCCTCCATGTGCCAAAAATAGGCCGCGGGCACAGCCGCGGCCAAAAATAACAGACCGAAGGCCGGGGCACCAAGTTCATCCAGCGGAAAAATGGCCAAAAAACAGGTGGGCTACAGCCTTGGGGGGAGGGGCTGGCCCACTTCGTCCGCCGGACTCGGAATAGGGCGATACTTTGTGACCGGCCTCCATGTGCCAAAAATAGGCCGCGGGCACAGCCGCGCCCAAAAATAACCCCCTGAAGGTCGGTGCGCCCAAACCCCCCAGCGGAAAATTGGCCAAAAAACGGGTGGACTATAGCCTTGGGGGGAGGGGCTAGCCAACTTCATCCGCCGGACTCAGAATGGGGCGAGACTTTGCGAGCGGCCTCCGCGTGCCAAAAATAGGCCGCGGGCACAGCCGCGCCCAAAAATAACCACCCGATGGCTGGGGCGCCAAGTTCGTCCAGCGGAAAAATTGCCAAAAAATGGGTGGGCTATAGCCTTAGGGGGAGGGGCTGGTCAACTACGACCGCCGGACTCGGAATGGGGCGAGACTTTGCGAGCGGCCTACGCGTGCCAAAAATAGGCCACGGGCACAGCCGCGCCCAAAAATAACCCCCCGAAGGTCGGCACGCCCAAACCCCCCAGCGGAAAAATGGCCAAAAAACGGGTGGACTATATAGCCTTGGGGGGATGGGCTGGCCCACTTCGTCCGCCAGACTCGGAATGGGGCGAGACTTTGTGAGCGGCCTCCGCGTGCCAAAAATAGGCCGCGGGCACAGCCGCGTCCAAAAATAACCGCCCGAAGGCCGGGGCGCCAAGTTCATCCAGCGGAAAAATGGCCAAAAAACGGGTGGAATATATAGCCTTGGGGGGAGGGGCTGGCCAACTTCGTCCGCCGAAGTTGGAATTGGGCGAGACTTTGCGAGCGGCCTCCGCATATCAAAAATAGGCCGCGGGCACAGCCGCGCCCAAAAATAACCGCCCGAAGGCCGGGGCGCCATGTTCGTCCAGCGGAAAAATGGCCAAAAAACGGGTGGGCTATAGCCTTGGGGGGAGGGGCTGGCCAACTTCGTCCTCCGAACTCGGAATGGGGCGAGATTTTCGAGCGGCCTCCGCGTGCCAAAAATAGGCCGCGGGCACAGCCGCACCCAAAAATAACCCCCCGAAGGTCGGCGCGCCCAAACCACCCAGCGGAAAAATGGCCAAAAAATGGTTGGGCTATAGCCTTGGGGGGAGGGGCTGGCCAACTTTGTCCGCCGAACTCGGAATGGGGCGAGACTTTACGAGCGGCCTCCGCGTGCCAAAAATATGCCGCGGGCACAGCCGCGCCCAAAAATAACCCCCCGAAGGTCGGCGCGCCCAAACCCCCCAGCGGAAAAATGACCAAAAAACGGGTGGGCTATAGCCTTGGGGGGAGGGGCTGGCCGACTTCGTCCGCCGGACTCGGAATGGGGCGAGACTTTGCGAGCTGCCTCCGCGTGTAAAAAATAGGCCGCGGGCACAGCCGCACCCAAAAATAACCCCCCGAAGGTCGGCGCGTCCAAACCCCCCAGCGGAAAAATGACCAAAAAACGGGTGGGCTATAGCCTTGGGGGGAGGGGCTGGCCAACTTTGTCCGCCGGACTCCGAATGGGGCGAGACTTTGCGAGCGGCCTCCGGGTACCAAAAATAGGCCGTGGGCACAGCCGTGCCCAAAAATAACTGCCCGAAGGCCGGGGCACCAAGTTCGTCCAGCGGAAAAATGGCCAAAACACGGGTGGGCTATAGCATTGGGGGGAGGGGCTGGCCAACTTCGTCCGCCGGACTCGGAATGGGGCGCGACTTTGCGAGTGGGCTCCGCCTGCCAAAAATAGGCCGCGGGCACAGCCGCGCCCAAAAATAACCTCCCGAAGGTCGGCGCACCCAAAACCCACAGCGGAAAAATGGCCAAAAAACGGGTGGATATAGCCTTGGGGGGTGGGCTGGCCAACTTCGTCCGCCGGACTCGGAATGGGGAGAGACTTTGCGAGCGGCCTCCGTGTGCGAAAAATAGACCGCGGGCAGAGCCGCGCCCAAAAATAACCGCCCGAAGGCCGGGGCGTCAACTTCGTCCAGCGGAAAAATGGCCAAAAAACGGGCGGGCTATAGCCTTGGGGGGAGGGGCTCGCCAACTTCGTCCGCCGGACTCGGAATGGGGCGAGACTTTGCGATTGGCCGCCGCGTGTGAAAAATAGTCCGCGGGCACAGCCGCGCCAAAAAATAACCCCCCGAAGGTCGGCGTGCCCAAACGCCCCAGCGGAAAAGTGGCCAAAAAACGGGTGGGATATAGCCTTGGGGGGAGGGGCTGGACAACTTCGTCCGCCGTACTCGGAATGGGGTGAGAATTTGCGAGCGGCCTCGGTGCGCCAAAATAGGCCGCGGGCACAGCCGTGCCCAAAAATAACCCCCCGACGGTCGGCGCGGCCAAACCCCCCAGTGGAAAAATGGCCAAAAAACGGGTGGGCTATAGCCTTGGCGGGAGGGGCTGGCCAACTTCGTCCGCCGGTCTCGGAATGGGGCGAGACTTTGCTAGTGGCTTCCGCATGCCAAAAATAGGCCACGGTCACAGCCGCGCCCAAAAATAACTGCCCAAAGGCCGGGGCACCAAGTTCGTCCAGCGGAAAAATGGCCAAAAAACGGGTGGGCTATAGCATTGGGGGGAGGGGCTGGCCAACTTCGTCCGCCGGACTCGGAATGGGGCACGACTTTGCGAGCGGTCTCCGCGTGCCAAAAAATAGGCCGCGGGCACAGCCGCGCCCAAAATCAACCCCCCGAAGGTCGGCGTACCCAAACCCCCCAGCGGAAAAATGGCCAAAAAACGGGTGGGCTATAGACTTGGGGTGAGGGGCGGGCCGACTTCGTCCGCCGGACTCGGAATGGGGCGAGAATTTGCGAGTGGCCTACGCGTGGCAAAAATAGGCCACGGTCACAGCCGTACCCAAAAATAACTGCCCGAAGGCCGGGGATCCAAGTTCGTCCAGCGGAAAAATGGCGAAAAAACGGGTGGGCTATAGGCTTGGGGGGAGGGGCTGGCCCACTTCCTCCGCCGGACTCGGAATGGGACGAGACTTTACGAGCTGCCTCTGCGTGCAAAAAATAGGCCGCGAGCACAGCCGTGCCCAAAAATAACCCCACGAAGGTCGGCGCGCAAAAATCCCCCAGCGGAAAAATGACCAAAAAACGGGTGGGCTATAGCCTTGGGGGGAGGGGCTGGCCAACTTCGTCCGCCGGACTCGGAATGGGGCGAGCCTTTGCGAGCGGCCTCCGCATGTCAAAAATAGGCCGCGGGCACAGCCACGCCCAAAATGAACCCGACGAAGGTCGGCGCGCCCAAACGCCCCAGCGGAAAAATGGCCAAAAAACAGGTGGGCTATAGCCTTGAGGGGAGGGGCTGGCCCACTTCGTCCGCCGGACTCGGAATGGGGCGAGACTTTGCTAGCGGCCTCCGGGTGCCAAAAATAGGCCGCGGACACAGCCGTGCCCAAAAATAACTGCCCGATGGCCGGGGCACCAAGTTCGTCCAGCGGAAAAATGGCCAAAAAACGGGTGGGCTATAGCATTGGGGGGAGGGGCTGGCAACCTTCGTCCGCCGGACTCGGAATGGGGCTTGACTTTGCGAGTGGCCTCCGCGTACCAAAAATAGGCCACGGGCACAGCCGCGCCCAAAAATAACCCCCCGAAGGTTGGCGCGCCCAAACCCCCCAGCGGAAAAATGGCCAAAAAACGGGTGGGCTATAGCCTTGGGGGGAGGGGCTGGCCAACTTCGTCCGCCGGACTCAGAATGGTGCGAGCCTTTGCGAGGGCCCTCCGTGTGCCAAAAAATAGGCCGTGGGCAAAGCCGCGCCCTAAAGTACCCGCCTGAGTGCCGGGGCGCCAAGTTCGTCCAGCGGAAAAAGGACACAAAAACGGGTGGGCTGTAGCCTTGCGGGGTGGGGCTGGCCAACTTCGTCCGCCGGACTCGGAATGGCGCGAGACTTTGCGAGGTGCCTACGTGTTCGAAAAATAGGCTGCGGGCACAGCCGCGCCCAAAAATACCCACCCGAAGGCCGGGTCGCCAAGTTCTTCCGGCGGAAAAAGGCCACAAAAACGGGTGGGCTATAGCCTTGGGGGGTGGGGCTTGCCAACTTCGTCCGCCGGACTCGGAATGGCGCGAGACTTTGCGAGGCACCTCCGTGTGCCAAAAATAGGGTACGGGCACAGCCGCGCCCAAAAATACCCGCCCGAAGGATGGGGCGCCAAGTTCGTCCAGCGGAAAAAGGCCACAAAAACGGGTGGGCTATAGCCTTGGGGGGTGGGGCTGGCCAACTTCGTCCCCCGGACACGGAATGGCGCGAGACTTTGCGAGGCGCCTCCGTGTGCCAGAAATAGGCTGCCAGCACAGCCGCGCCCAAAAATACCCGCCCGAAGGTCCGGGCACCAAGTTCGTCCAGCGGAAAAAGTCCACAAAAACGGGTGGGCTATAGCCTTGGGGGGTGGGGCTGGCCAACTTCGTCCGCCGAACTCGGTATGGCGCGAGACTTTGCGAGGCCCCTCCGTGCGCCAAAAATAGGCCGCGGGCACAGCCGCGCCCAAAAATACCAGGCCGAAGGCCGGGGCGCCAAGTTCGTCCAGCGGAAAAAGGCCACAAAAACGGGTGGACTATAGCCTTGGGGGGTGGGGCTGGCCAACTTCGTCCGCCGGACTCGGAATTGCGCGAGACTTTGCGATGCACCTCCGTGCGTCAAAAATAGGCTGCGGGCACAGCCGCGCCCAAAAATACCCGCCCGAAGGATGGGGCGCCAAGTTCGTCCAGCGGAAAAAGGCCACAAAAACGGGTGGGCTATAGCCTTGGGGGGTGGGGCTGGCCAACTTCGTCCCCCGGACACGGAATGGCGCGAGACTTTGCGAGGCGCCTCCGTGTGCCAGAAATAGGCTGCCAGCACAGCCGCGCCCAAAAATACCCGCCCGAAGGTCCGGGCACCAAGTTCGTCCAGCGGAAAAAGGCCACAAAAACGGGTGGGCTATAGCCTTGGGGGGTGGGGCTGGCCAACTTCGTCCGCCGGACTCGGAATGGCGCGATACTTTGCGAGGCGCTTCCGTGTGCCAAAAATAGGCCGTGGGCAAAGCCGCGCCCTAAAGTACCCGCCTGAGTGCCGGGGCGCCAAGTTCGTCCAGCGGAAAAAGGCCACAAAAACGGGTGGGCTATAGCCTTGGGGAGTGGGGCTGGCCAACTTCGTCCGCCGGACTCGGAATGGCGCGATACTTTGCGAGGTGCCTACGTGTTCCAAAAATAGGCTGCGGGCACAGCCGCGCCCAAAAATACCCGCCCGAAGGATGGGGCGCCAAGTTCGTCCAGCGGAAAAAGGCCACAAAAACGGGTGGGCTATAGCCTTGGGGGGTGGGGCTGGCCAACTTCGTCCCCCGGACACGGAATGGCGCGAGACTTTGCGAGGCGCCTCCGTGTGCCAAAAATAGGCTGCGGGCACAGCCGCGCCCAAAAATACCCGCCCGAAGGCCGGGGCGCCAAGTTCGTCCGGCGGAAAAACGCGACAAAAACGGGTGGGCTATAGCCTTGGGGGGTGGGGCTGGCCAACTTCGTCCGCTGGACTCGGAATGGCGCGATACTTTGCGAAGCGCCTCCGTGTGCCAAAAATAGGAGGTGGACAAAGCCGCGCCCTAAAATACCCGCCTGAGTGCCGGGGCGCCAAGTTCGTCCAGCGGAAAGAGGCCACAAAAACGGGTGGGCTATAGCCTTGGGGGGTGGGGCTGGCCCACTTCGTCCGCCGGACTCGGAATGGCGCGAGACTTTGCGAGGTGCCTACGTGTTCCAAAAATAGGCTGCGGGCACAGCCGCGCCCAAAAATACCCGCCCGAAGGATGGGGCGCCAAGTTCGTCCAGCGGAAAAGGCCACAAAAACGGGTGGGCTATAGCCTTGGGGGGTGGGGCTGGCCAACTTCATCCCCAGGACACGGAATGGCGCGAGACTTTGTGAGGCGCCTCCGTGTGCCAAAAATAGGCTGCGGGCACAGCCGCGCCCAAAAATACCCGCCCGAAGGATGGGGCGCCAAGTTCGTCCAGCGCAAAAAGGCCACAAAAACGGGTGGGATATAGCCTTGGGGGGTGGGGCTGGCCAACTTCGTCCGCCGGACTCGGAATGGCGTGAGACTTTGCGAGGCACCTCCGTGTGCCAAAAATAGGCTGCGGGCACAGCCGCGCCCAAAAATACCCGCCCGAAGGCCGGGGCGCCAAGTTCGTCCAGCGGAAAAAGGCCACAAAAACGGGTGGGCCATAGCCTTGGGGGGTGGGGCTGGCCAACTTCGTCCGCCGGACTCGGAATGGTGCGAGACTTTGGGATGCACCTCCGTGCGCCAAAAATAGGCTGCGGGCACAGCCGCGCCCAAAAATACCCGCCCGAAGGATGGGGCGCCAAGTTCGTCCAGCGGAAAAAGGCCACAAAAACGGGTGGGCCATAGCCTTGGGGGGTGGGGCTGGCCAACTTCGTCCGCCGGACTCGGAATGGTGCGAGACTTTGGGATGCACCTCCGTGCGTCAAAAATAGGCTGCGGGCACAGCCGCGCCCAAAAATACCCGCCCGAAGGATGGGGCGCCAAGTTCGTCCAGCGGAAAAAGGCCACAAATACGGGTGGGCTATAGCCTTGGGGGGTGGGGCTGGCCAACTTCGTCCCCCGGACACGGAATGGCGCGAGACTTTGCGAGGCACCTCCGTGTGCCAGAAATAGGCTGCCAGCACAGCCGCGCCCAAAAATACCCGCCCGAAGGTCCGGGCACCAACTTCGTCCAGCGGAAAAAGGCCACAAAAACGGGTGGGCTATAGCCTTGGGGGGTGGGGCTGGCCAACTTCGTCCGCCGGACTCGGAATGGCGCGATACTTTGCGAGGCGCCTCCGTGTGCCAAAAATAGGCCGTGGGCAAAGCCGCGCCCTAAAGAACCCACCTGAGTGCCGGGGCGCCAAGTTCGTCCAGTGGAAAAAGGCCACAAAAACGGGTGGGCTATAGCCTTGGGGGGTGGGGCTGGCCAACTTCGTCCGCCGGACTCGGAATGGAGCGAGACTTTGCGAGGTGCCTACGTGTTCTAAAAATAGGCTGCGGGCACAGCCGCGCCCAAAAATACCCGCCCGAAGGATGGGGCGCCAAGTTCGTCCAGCGGAAAAAGGCCACAAAAACGGGTGGGCTATAGCCTTGGGGGGTGGGGCTGGCCAACTTCATCCGCCGGACTCGGAATGGCGCGATACTTTGCGAGGCGCTTCCGTGTGCCAAAAATAGGCCGTGGGCAAAGCCGCGCCCTAAAGTACCCGCCTGAGTGCCGGGGCGCCAAGTTCGTCCAGCGGAAAAAGGCCACAAAAACGGGTGGGCTATAGCCTTGGGGAGTGGGGCTGGCCAACTTCGTCCGCCGGACTCGGAATGGCGCGAGACTTTGCGAGGTGCCTACGTGTTCCAAAAATAGGCTGCGGGCACAGCCGCGCCCAAAAATACCCGCCCGAAGGATGGGGCGCCAAGTTCGTCCAGCGGAAAAGGCCACAAAAACGGGTGGGCTATAGCCTTGGGGGGTGGGGCTGGCCAACTTCATCCCCAGCACACGGAACTGCGCGAGACTTTGTGAGGCGCCTCCGTGTGCCAAAAATAGGCTGCGGGCACAGCCGCGCCCAAAAATACCCGCCCGAAGGATGGGGCGCCAAGTTCGTCCAGCGGAAAAAGGCCACAAAAACGGGTGGGCTATAGCCTTGGGGGGTGGGGCTGGCCAACTTCGTCCGCCGGACTCGGAATGGCGCGATACTTTGCGAGGCGCCTCCGTGTGCCAAAAATAGGCCGTGGGCAAAGCCGCGCCCTAAAGAACCCACCTGAGTGCCGGGGCGCCAAGTTCGTCCAGTGGAAAAAGGCCACAAAAACGGGTGGGCTATAGCCTTGGGGGGTGGGGCTGGCCAACTTCGTCCGCCGGACTCGGAATGGAGCGAGACTTTGCGAGGTGCCTACGTGTTCTAAAAATAGGCTGCGGGCACAGCCGCGCCCAAAAATACCCGCCCGAAGGATGGGGCGCCAAGTTCGTCCAGCGGAAAAAGGCCACAAAAACGGGTGGGCTATAGCCTTGGGGGGTGGGGCTGGCCAACTTCGTCCGCCGGACTCGGAATGGCGCGAGACTTTGCGAGGTGCCTACGTGTTCCAAAAATAGGCTGCGGGCACAGCCGCGCCCAAAAATACCTGCCCGAAGGATGGGGCGCCAAGTTCGTCCGGCGGAAAAACGCGACAAAAACGGGTGGGCTATAGCCTTGGGGGGTGGGGCTGGCCAACTTCGTCCGCCGGACTCGGAATGGTATGAGACTTTGGGATGCACCTCCGTGCGCCAAAAATAGGCTGCGGGCACAGCCGCGCCCAAAAATACCCGCCCGAAGGATGGGGCGCCAAGTTCGTCCAGCGGAAAAAGGCCACAAAAACGGGTGGGCCATAGCCTTGGGGGGTGGGGCTGGCCAACTTCGTCCGCCGGACTCGGAATGGTGCGAGACTTTGGGAAGCACCTCCGTGCGCCAAAAATAGGCTGCGGGAACAGCCGCGCCCAAAAATACCCGCCCGAAGGATGGGTCGCCAAGTTCGTCCAGCGGAAAAAGGCCACAAAAACGGGTGGGCTATAGCCTTGGGGGGTGGGGCTGGCCAACTTCGTCCGCCGGACTCGGAATGGCGCGATACTTTGCGAGGCGCCTCCGTGTGCCAAAAATAGGCCGTGGGCAAAGCCGCGCCCTAAAGTACCCGCCTGAGTGCCGGAGCGCCAAGTTCGTCCAGCGGAAAAAGGCCACAAAAACGGGTGGGCTATAGCCTTGGGGGGTGGGGCTGGCCAACTTCGTCCGCCGGACTCGGAATGGCGCGAGACTTTGCGAGGTGCCTACGTGTTCCAAAAATAGGCTGCGGGCACAGCCGCGCCCAAAAATACCTGCCCGAAGGATGGGGCGCCAAGTTCGTCCGGCGGAAAAACGCGACAAAAACGGGTGGGCTATAGCCTTGGGGGGTGGGGCTGGCCAACTTCGTCCGCCGGACTCGGAATGGTATGAGACTTTGGGATGCACCTCCGTGTGCCAAAAATAGGCTGCGGGCACAGCCGCGCCCAAAAATACCCGCCTGAAGGATGGGGCGCCAAGTTCGTCCAGCGGAAAAAGGCCACAAAAACGGGTGGGCCATAGCCTTGGGGGGTGGGGCTGGCCAACTTCGTCCGCCGGACTCGGAATGGTGCGAGACTTTGGGAAGCACCTCCGTGCGCCAAAAATAGGCTGCGGGAACAGCCGCGCCCAAAAATACCCGCCCGAAGGATGGGTCGCCAAGTTCGTCCAGCGGAAAAAGGCCACAAAAACGGGTGGGCTATAGCCTTGGGGGGTGGGGCTGGCCAACTTCGTCCGCCGGACTCGGAATGGCGCGAGACTTTGCGAGGTGCCTACGTGTTCCAAAAATAGGCTGCGGGCACAGCCGCGCCAAAAAATACCCGCCCGAAGGATGGGGCGCCAAGTTCGTCCAGCGGAAAAAGGCCACAAAAACGGGTGGGCTATAGCCTTGGGGGGTGGGGCTGGCCAACTTCGTCCCCCGGACACGGAATGTCGCGAGACTTTGCGAGGCGCCTCCGTGTGCCAAAAATAGGCTGCGGTCACAGCCGCGCCCAAAAATACCCGCACGAAGGCCGGGGCGCCAAGTTCGTCCGGCGGAAAAACGCGACAAAAACGGGTGGGCTATAGCCTTGGGGGGTGGGGCTGGCCAACTTCGTCCGCCGGACTCGGAATGGCGCGAGACTTTTCGAGGTGCCTACGTGTTCCAAAAATAGGCTGCGGGCACAGCCGCGCCCAAAAATACCCGCCCGAAGGATGGGGCGCCAAGTTCGTCCAGCGGAAAAAGGCCACAAAAACGGGTGGGCTATAGCCTTGGGGGGTGGGGCTGGCCAACTTCGTCCGCCGGACTCAGAATGGCGCGATACTTTGCGAGGCGCCTCCGTGTGCCAAAAATAAGCCGTGGTCAAAGCCGCGCCCTAAAGTACCCGCCTGAGTGCCGGGGCGCCAAGTTCGTCCAGCGGAAAAAGGCCACAAA
Organism: Citrus sp. QX-2021; assembly: GCA_030444885.1. Lineage (NCBI taxonomy): Eukaryota > Viridiplantae > Streptophyta > Magnoliopsida > Sapindales > Rutaceae > Citrus > Citrus sp. QX-2021. The sequence continues at coordinate 311,290 of JAUJEF010000021.1, forward strand.
AACGGGTGGGCTATAGCCTTGGGGGGTGGGGCTGGCCAACTTCGTCCGCCGGACTCGGAATGGCGCGAGACTTTGCGAGGTGCCTACGTGTTCCAAAAATAGGCTACGGGCACAGCCGCGCCCAAAAATACCCGCCCGAAGGATGGGCCGCCAATTTCGTCCAGCGGAAAAAGGCCACAAAAACGCGTGGGCTATAGCCTTGGGGGGTGGGGCTTGCCAACTTCGTCCCCCGGACACGGAATGGCGCGAGACTTTACGAGGTGCCTCCGTGTGCCAAAAATAGGCTACGGGCACAGCCGCGCCCAAAAATACCCGCCCGAAGGCCGGGGCACCAAGTTCGTCCAGCAGAAAAAGGCCACAAATACGGGTGGGCTATAGCCTTGGGGGGTGGGGCTGGCCACCTTCGTCCGCTGGACTCGGAATGACGCGATACTTTGCGAGGCGCCTCCGTGTGCCAAAAATAGGACGTGGTCAAAGCCGCGCCCTAAAATACCCGCCTGAGTGCCGGGGCGCCAAGTTCGTCCAGCGGAAAAAGGCCACAAAAACGGGTGGGCTATGGCCTTGGGGGGTGGGCCTGGCCAACTTCGTCCGCCGGACTCGGAATGGCGCGATACTTTGCGAGGCGCTTCCGTGTGCCAAAAATAGGCCGTGGGCAAAGCCGCGCCCTAAAGTACCCGCCTGAGTGCCGGGGCGCCAAATTCGTCCAGCGGAAAAAGGCCACAAAAACGGGTGGGCTATAGCCTTGGGGGGTGGGGCTGGCCAACTTCGTCCGCCGGTCTCGGAATGGCGCGAGACTTTGCGAGGTGCCTACGTGTTCCAAAAATAGGCTGCGGGAACAGCCGCGCCCAAAAATACCCGCCCGAAGGATGGGTCGCCAAGTTCGTCCAGCGGAAAAAGGCCACAAAAACGGGTGGGCTATAGCCTTGGGGGGTGGGGCTGGCCAACTTCGTCCGCCGGACTCGGAATGGCGCGATACTTTGCGAGGAGCCTCCGTGTGCCAAAAATAGGCCGTGGGCAAAGCCGCGCCCTAAAGTACCCGCCTGAGTGCCGGGGCGCCAAGTTCGTCCAGCGGAAAAAGGCCACAAAAACGGGTGGGCTATAGCCTTGGGGGGTGGGGCTGGCCAACTTCGTCCGCCGGACTCGGAATGGCGCGAGACTTTGTGAGGTGCCTACGTGTTCCAAAAATAGGCTGCGGGCACAGCCGTGCCCAAAAATACCCGCCCGAAGGATGGGGCGCCAAGTTCGTCCAGCGGAAAAAGGCCACAAAAACGGGTGGGCTATAGCCTTGGGGGGTGGGGCTGGCCAACTTCGTCCCCCGGACACGGAATGGCGTGAGACTTTTCGAGGCGCCTCCGTGTGCCAAAAATAGGCTGCGGGCACAGCCGCGCCCAAAAATACCCGCCCGAAGGCCGGGGCGCCAAGTTCGTCCGGCGGAAAAACGCGACAAAAACGGGTGGGCTATAGCCTTGGGGGGTGGGGCTGGCCAACTTCGTCCGCCGGACTCGGAATGGCGCGAGACTTTGCGAGGTGCCTACGTGTTCCAAAAATAGGCTGCTGGCACAGCCGCGCCCAAAAATACCCGCCCGAAGGATGGGGCGCCAAGTTCGTCCAGCGGAAAAAGGCCACAAAAACGGGTGGGCTATAGCCTTGGGGGGTGGGGCTGGCCAACTTCGTCTGCCGGACTCGGAATGGCGCGATACTTTGCGAGGCACCTCCGTGTACCAAAAATAAGCCGTGGGTAAAGCCGCGCCCTAAAGTACCCGCCTGAGTGCCGGGGCGCCAAGTTCTTCCAGCGGAAAAAGGCCACAAAAACGGGTGGGCTATAGCCTTGGGGGGTGGGGCTGGCCCACTTCGTCCGCCCGACTCGGAATGGCCCGAGACTTTACGAGGTGCCTACGTGTTCCAAAAATAGGCTGCGGGCACAGCCGCGCCCAAAAATACCCGCCCGAAGAATGGGGCGCCAAGTTCGTCCAGCGGAAAAAGGCCACAAAAACGGGTGGGCTATAGCCTTGGGGGGTGGGGCTGGCCAACTTCGTCCCCCGGACACGGAATGGCGCGAGACTTTGCGAGGCGCCTCCGTGTGCCAAAAATAGGCTACGGACACAGCCGCGCCCAAAAATACCCGCCCGAAGGCCGGGGCACCAAGTTCGTCCAGCAGAAAAAGGCCACAAATACGGGTGGGCTATAGCCTTGGGGGGTGGGGCTGGCCAACTTCGTCCGCCGGACTCGGAATGGCGCGAGACTTTGCGAGGAGCCTACGTGTTCCAAAAATAGGCTGCGGGCACAGCCGTGCCCAAAAATACCCGCCCGAAGGATGGGGCGCCAAGTTCGTCCAGCGGAAAAAGGCCACAAAAACGGGTGGGCAATAGCCTTGGGGGGTGGGGCTGGTGAACTTCGTCCGCCGGACTCGGAATGGCGCGAGAATTTGCGAGGCACCTCTGTGCACAAAAAATAGGCTGCGGGCACAGCCACGCCCAAAAATACCCGCCCGAGGGCCGGGGCGCCAAGTTCGTCCAGAGGAAAAAGGCCACAAATACGGGTGGGCTATAGCTTTGGGGGGTGGGGCTGGCCAACTTCGTCCGCCGGACTCGGAATGGCGCGAGACTTTGCGAGGCGCCTCCGTGCGCCAAAAATAGGCCGCGGGCACAGCCGCACCCAAAAATACCCGGCAGAAGGCTGGGGTGCCAAGTTCGTCCAGCGGAAAAAGGCCACAAAAACGGGTGGGCTATAGCCTTGGGGGGTGGGGCTGGCCAACTTCGTCCGCCGGACTTGGAATGGCGCGATACTTTGCGAGGCGCCTCCGTGTGCCAAAAATAGGCCGTGGGCAAAGCCGCGCCCTAAAATACCCGCCCGAGGGCCGGGGCGCCAAGTTCGTCTAGCGGAAAAAGGCCACAAAAACGGGTGGGCTATAGCCTTGGGGGGTGGGGCTGGCCAACTTCGTCCGCCGGACTCGGAATGGCGCAAGACTTTGCGAGGTGCCTCCGTGTGTTAAAAACATGTCACGGGCACAGCCTCACCCAAAAATACCCGCCCGAAGGACGGGGCGCCAAGTTCGTCCAGCGGAAAAAGGCCACAAAAACGGGTGGGCTATAGCCTTGGGGGGTGGGGCTGGCCGACTTCGTCCGCCGGACTCGGAATGGCGCGAGTCTTTGCGACGTGCCTACGTGTTCCAATAATAGGCTGCGGGCACAGCCGCGCCCAAAAATACCCACGCGAAGGCCGGGTCGCCAATTTCTTCCAGCAGAAAAAGGCTACAAAAACGGGTGGGCTATAGCCTTGGGGGGTGGGGCTGGCCGACTTCGTCCGCCGGACTCGGAATGGCACGAGACTTTGCGAGGCAACTCCGTGTGCCAAAAATAAGCCGCGGGAACTGCCGCGCCCAAAAATACCCGCCCGAAGGCCGGGGCACCAAGTTCGTCCACCGGAAAAAGGCCACAAAAACGGGTGGGCTATAGCCTTGGGGGGTGGGGCTGGCCAACTTCATCCGCCGGACTCGGAATGGGGTGAGACTTTGCGAGCGGCCTCCGCATGCCAAAAATAGGCCGCGAGCACAGCCGCGCCCAAAAATAATACCCCGAAGGTCGGCGCGCCCAAACCCCCCAGCGGAAAAATGGCCAAAAAACGGGTGGGCTATAGCCTTGGGGGGTGGGGCTGGCCAACTTCGTCCCCCGGACACGGAATGGCGCGAGACTTTGCGAGGAGCCTCCGTGTGCCAAAAATAGGCTACGGACACAGCCGCGCCGAAAAATACCCGCCCGAAGGCCGGGGCACCAAGTTCGTCCAGCAGAAAAAGGCCACAAATACGGGTGGGCTATAGCCTTGGGGGGTGGGGCTGGCGAACTTCGTCCGCTGGACTCGGAATGGCGCGATACTTTGCGAGGCACCTCCGTGTGCCAAAAATAGGACGTGGTCAAAGCCGCGCCCTAAAATACCCGCCTGAGTGCCGGGGCGCCAAGTTCGTCCAGCGGAAAAAGGCCACAAAAACGGGTGGGCTATAGCCTTGGGGGGTGGGGCTGGCCAACTTCGTACGCCGGACTCGGAATGGCGCGAGACTTTGCGAGGTGCCTACGTGTTCCAAAAATAGGCTGCGGGCACAGCCGCGCCCAAAAATACCCGCCCGAAGGATGGGGCGCCAAGTTCGTCCGGAGGAAAAACGCGACAAAAACGGGTGGGCTATAGCCTTGGGGGGTGGGGCTGGCCAACTTCGTCCCCCGGACACAGAATGGCGCGAGACTTTGCGAGGCGCCTCAGTGTGCTAAAAATAGGCTGCGGGCACAGCCGCGCCCAAAAATACCCGCCCGAAGGCCGGGGCGCCAAGTTCGTCCGGCGGAAAAACGCGACAAAAACGGGTGGGCTATAACCTTGGTGGGTGGGGCTGGCCAACTTCGTCCGCCGGACTCGGAATGGCGCGAGACTTTGCGAGGTGCCTACGTGTTCCAAAAATAGGCTGCGGGCACAGCCGTGCCCAAAAATACCGGGCCGAAGGATGGGGCGCCAAGTTCGTCCAGCGGAAAAAGGCCACAAAAACGGGTGGGCTATAGCCTTGGGGGGTGGGGCTGGTGAACTTCGTCCGCCGGACTCGGAATGGCGCGAGACTTTGCGAGGCACCTCTGTGCGCAAAAAATAGGCTGCGGGCACAGCCACGCCCAAAAATACCAGCCCGAGGGCCGGGGCGCCAAGTTCGTCTAGTGGAAAAATGCCACAAAAACGGGTGGGCTATAGCCTTGGGGGGTGGGGCTGGCCAACTTCGTCCGCCGGACTCGGAATGGCGCGAGACTTTGCGAGGTGCCTCCGTGTGTTAAAAACATGTCACGGGCACAGCCTCACCCAAAAATACCCGCCCGAAGGACGGGGCGCCAAGTTCGTCCAGCGGAAAAAGGCCACAAAAACGGGTGGGCTATAGCCTTGGGGGGTGGGGCTGGCCGACTTCGTCCGCCGGACTCGGAATGGCGCGAGTCTTTGCGACGTGCCTACGTGTTCCAAAAATAGGCTGCGGGCACAGCCGCGCCCAAAAATACCCACGCGAAGGCCGGGTCGCCAATTTCTTCCAGCAGAAAAAGGCTACAAAAACGGGTGGGCTATAGCCTTGGGGGGTGGGGCTGGCCGACTTCGTCCGCCGGACTCGGAATGGCGCGAGACTTTGCGAGGCAACTCCGTGTGCCAAAAATAAGCTGCGGGCACTGCCGCGCCCAAAAATACCCGCCCGAAGGCCGGGGCACCAAGTTCGTCCACCGGAAAAAGGCCACAAAAACGGGTGGGCTATAGCCTTGGGGGGTGGGGCTGGCCAACTTCATCCGCCGGACTCGGAATGGGGTGAGACTTTGTGAGCGGCCTCCGCATGCCAAAAATAGGCCGTGAGCACAGCCGCGCCCAAAAATAATACCCCGAAGGTCGGCGCGCCCAAACCCCCCAGCGGAAAAATGGCCAAAAAATGGGTGGGCTATAGCCTTGGGTGGAGGGGCTGGCCAACTTCATCCGCCGGACTCGGAATGGGGCGAGACTTTGCGAACGGCCTCCACGTGCCAAAAATAGGCCGCGGGCACAGCCGCGCCAAAAAATAACCCCCGAATGTCGGCACATCCAAACCCGCCAGCGGAAAAATGGCCAAAAAACGGGTGCGCTATAGCCTTGGGTGGAGGGGCTGGCCAACTTCATCCGCCGGACTCGGAATGGGGCGAGACTTTGCGAGCGGCCTCCGCGTGCCAAAAATAGGCCGCGAGCACAGCCGCGCCCAAAAATAACACCCCAAAGGTCGGCGCGCCCAAAACCCCCAGCGGAAAAATGGTCAAAAAACGGGTGCGCTATAGCCTTGGGTGGAGGGGCTGGCCAACTTCATCCGCCGGACTCGGAATGGGGCGAGACTTTGCGAGCGGCCTCCACGTGCCAAAAATAGGCCGCGAGCACAGCCGCGCCCAAAAATAACACCCCGAAGGTCGGCGCGCCCAAACCCCCCAGCGGAAAAATGGCCAAAAAACGGGTGGGCTATAGCCTAGGGGTGGAGGGGCTCGCCAACTTCGTCCGCCGGACTCGGAATGGGGCGAGACTTTGCAAGCGGCCTCCCCGTGCCAAAAATAGGCCGCGGGCACAGCCGCGCCCAAAAATAACCCCCCGAAGGTAGGCGCGCCCAAACCCCCCAGCGGAAAAATGGCCAAAAAACGGGTGCGCTATAGCCTTGGGTGGAGGGGCTGGCCAACTTCGTCCGCCGGACTCGGAATGTGGTGAGACTTTGTGAGCGGCCTCCGCGTGCCAAAAATAGGCCGCGGGCACAGCCGTGCTAAAAAATAACCCCCCGAATGTCGGCGTGCCCAAACCCCCCAGCGTAAAAATGGCCAAAAAACAGGTGCGCTATAACCTTGGGGGGAGGGGATGGCCAACTTCGTCCGCCGGACTCGGAATGGGCCGAAACTTTGCGAGCGGCCTCCGCGTGCCAAAAATAGGCCACGGACACAGCCGCGCCCAAAAATAATCCCCCGAATGTCGGCGCGCCCAAACCCCCCAGCGGAAAAATGGCCAAAAAACGGGTGGGCTATAGCCTTGGGGGGAGGGGCTGGCCCACTTCGTCCGCCGGACTCGGAATGGGGCGAGACTTTGCGAGCGGCCTCCGCGTGCCAAAAATAGGCCGCGGGTACAGCCGCAACCAAAACTAACCCTCCGAAGGTCGGCGTACCCAAACCCCCCAGCGTAAAAATGGCCAAAAAACGGGTGCGCTATAGCCCTGGGGGGAGGGGCTGGCCAACTTTGTCCGCCGGACTTGGAATGGGGCGAGACTTTGCGAGCGGCCTCCGCGTGCCAAAAATAGTCCGCGGGCACAGCCGCGCATAAAAATAACCCCCCGAAGGTCGGCGCACCCAAACCCCCCAGCGGAAAAATGGCCAAAAAACGGGTGGGCTATAGCCTTGGGGGGAGGGGATGGCCAACTTCGTCCGCCGGACTCGGAATGGGGCGAGACTTTGCGAGCGGCCTCCGAGTGCCAAAAATAGGCCGTGGTCACAGCCGCGCCCAAAAATAACCCCCGAAAGGTCGGCGCGCCCAAACCCCCCAGCGGAAAAATGGCCAAAAAACGGGTGCGCTATAGCCTAGGGGGGAGGGGCTGGCCAACTTTGTCCGCCGGACTCGGAATGGGCCGAGACTTTACGAGCGGCCTCCGTGTGCCAAAAATAGGCCGCGGGGACAGCCGCGCATAAAAATAACCCCCCGAAGGTCGGCGCACCCAAACCCCCCAGCGGAAAAATGGCCAAAAAACGGGTGCGCTATAGCCTTGGGGGGAGGGGCTGGCCCACTTCGTCCGCTGGACTCGGAATGGGGCGAGACTTTGTGAGCGGCCTCCGCATGCCAAAAATAGGCCGCGGGCACAGCCGCGCCCAAAAATAACCCCCCGAAGGTAGGCGCACCCAAACCCCCCAGCGGAAAAATGGCCAGAAACCGGGTGCGCTATAGCCTTGGGTGGAGGGGCAGACCAACTTCGTCCGCCGGACTCGGAATAGGGTGAGACTTTGCGAGTGGCCTCCGCGTGCCAAAAATAGGCCGCGGGCACAGCCGCGCCCAAAAATAACCCCCCGAAGGTCGGAGCGCCCTAACCCCCCAGCGGAAAAATGGCCAAAAAACGGGTGCGCTATAGCCTTGGGGGGAGGGGCTGGCCAACTTCGTCCGCTGGACTCGGAATGGGGCAAGACTTTGCGAGTGGACTCCGCATGCCAAAAATAGGCCATGGGCACAGCCGCGCCCAAAAATAACCCCCCGAAGTTCGGCGCGCCAAAACCCCCCAGTGGAAAAATGGCCAAAAAACGGGTGCGCTGTAGCCTTGGGTGGAGGGGCTGGCCAACTTCATCCGCCGGACTCGGAATGGGGCGAGACTATACGAGCGGCATCCGCATGCCAAAAATAGGCCACGGGCACAGCCGTGCCCAAAAAAAACCCCCCGAAGGTCGGCGTGCCCAAACCCCCCAGCGGAAAAATGGCCAAAAAAAGGGTGCGCTATAGCCATGGGGGGAGGGGCTGGCCAAATTCGTCCTCCGGACTCGGAATTTGGCGAGACTTTGCGAGTGGCCTCCGCGTACTAAAAATAGGCCGCGGGCACAGCCGAACCCAAAAATAACCCGCCGAAGGTCGGCGCGCCCAAACCCCCTAGCGGAAAAATGGCCAAAAAACGAGTGGGCTACAGCCTTGGTGGGGGGCACGGGCGAAGTTCGTGCGCCGGACTCGGAAGGGGGCGTGACCTTGCGAGGGGCCTCGAGGTGCTAAAAACACACCGCGGACAAAGCCACACCCAAAAATAAGCGCCCGAAGGTCGTGGTGCCAAAACCCCCCAGTGGAAAAATGGCCAAAAAACGGGTGGGCTATAGCCTTGGTGGGGGGCGCGGGCGAAGTTCGTCCGCCGGACTCGGAATGGGGCGAGACGTTACGAGGGGCCTCGGGGTGCCAAAACTAAGCCGCGGGCCAATCCGTGGCGAAAAATAAGCGCCCGAAGGTCGTGGTGCCAAAACACCCCAGCGGAAAAATGTCCAAAAAACGGGTGGGCTATAGCCTTGGTGGGGGGTGCGGGCGAAGTTCGTCCGCCGGACTCGGAATGGGGCGAGACTTTACGAGGGGCCTCGGGCTGCCAAAAATAAGCCACGGGCAAATCCGCGTACAAAAATAAGTGACCGAAGGTCGTGGTGCCAAAACCCCCCAGCGGAAAAATGGCCAAATAACGGGTGAGCTATAGTGTTGGTGGGAGGCGCGGGCGAAGTTCGTCCACCGGACTCGGAATGGGGCGAGACTTTGCGAGCGCCCTCCGTGTGCCAAAAATAGGCCGCGGGCACAGCCGCGCCCAAAAATAAGCGCCCCAAGGTCGGCGTCCCAAAAGCCCCCAGCGGAAAAATGGCCAAAAAACGGGTGGGCTATAGCCTTGGTGGGGGGGCCGGGCGAACTTCGTCCGCCGGACTCGGAATGGGGGGCGAGACTTTACGAGTGACCTCGGGGTGCCAAAAATAAGCCACGGACAAAGCCGTGCCCAAAAATAAGCGCCCGAGGGTCGTGGTGCCAAAACCCCCCAGCGGAAAAATGGCCAAAAAACGGGTGGGCTACAGCCTTGGTGGGGGGCGCAGGCGAAGTTCGTCCGCAGGACTCGGAAGGGGGCGAGACTTTGCGAGGGGCCTTGGGGTGCCAAAAACACGCCGCGGGCGAAGCCGCGCCCAAAAATTAGCGCCCGAAGGTCGTGGTGCCAAAACTCCCCTGCGGAAAAATGGCCAAAAAAAGTGTGGGCTATAGCCTTGGTGGGGGGCGAGCGCGAAGTTTGTCTGCCGGACTCGGAATGGGGCGAGACTTTACAAGGGGCCTCGGGTTGCCAAAAATAAGCGCCCGAAGGCCGTGGTGCCAATACCCCCAGCGGAAAAATGGCCAAAAAACGGGTGGGATAGAGCCTTGGTGGGGGGCGCGAGCGAAGTTCTTCCGCCAGACTCGGAATGGGGCGAGACTTTGTGAGGGGCCCCGGGGTGCCAAAAATAAGCCACGGGTAAAGCCGCGTCCAAAAATAAGCGCCCGAAGGTCATGGTGCCAAAACCACCCAGCGGAAAAATGGCAAAAAAACGGGTGGGCTATTGCCTTGGTGGGGGGCGCGGGCGAAGTTCGTCCGCCGCACTCGGAATGGGGCGAGACTTTACGAGGGGCCTCGGGGTGCCAAAAATAAGCCGCCGGCAAATCCGCGCCCAAAAATAAGCGCCCGAAGGTCGTGGTGCCAAAACCCCCCAGCGGAAAAATGGCAAAAAAACGGGTGGGCTATGGCCTTGGTGGGGGGCCCGGGCGAAGTTCGTCCGCCGGACTCGGAATGGGGCGAGACTTTGCGAGGGGCCTCGGGGTACCAAAAATAAGCAGCGGGCAAAGCCGCACCCAAAAATAAGGGCCCGAAGGTCGTGGTGCCAAAACCACCCAGCGGAAAAATGGCAAAAAAACGGGTGGGCTATTGCCTTGGTGGGGGGCGCGGGCGAAGTTCGTCCGCCGCACTCGGAATGGGGCGAGACTTTACGAGGGGCCTCGGGGTGCCAAAAATAAGCCGCCGGCAAATCCGCGCCCAAAAATAAGCACCCGAAGGTCGTGGTGCCAAAACCCCCCAGCGGAAAAATGGCCAAAAAACGGGTGGGCTATAGCCTTGGTGGGGGGCGCGGGCGAAGTTCTTCCGCCGAACTCTGAATGGGGCGAGACTTTGCGAGGGGCCTCGGGGTGCCAAAACTAAGCTACGGGTAAAGCCGCGCCTAAAAATAAGTGCCCGAAGGTCGTGGTGCCAAAACCCCCCAGCGGAAAAATGGCCAAAACACGGGTGGGCTATAGCCTTGGTGGGGGCGCGGGGCGAGTTCATCCACGGACTCGGAATGGGGCGAGACTTTGCGAGGGGCTTCGGGGTGCCAAAAATAAGCCGCGGACAAAGCCGCACCCAAAAATAAGGGCCCGAAGGTCGTGGTGCCAAAACCCCCCAGCGGAAAAATGGCCAAAAAACGGGTGGGCCATAGCCCTGGTGGGGGGCGCGGGCGAAGTTCGTCCGCCGGACTCAGAATGGGGAGAGACTTTGTAAGGGGCCTCGGGGTACCAAAAATAAGCCGCGGGCAAAGCCGCGCCCAAAAATAAGTGCCCGAAGGTCGTGGTACCAAAACCCCCCAGCGGAAAAATGGCGAAAAAACGGGTGGGATATAGCCTTGGTGGGGGGCGCGGGCGAAGTTCGGCCGCCGGACTCGGAATGGGGCGAGACTTTGCGAGGGGCCTCGGCGTGCCAAAAATAAGCCGCGACCAAAGACGCTTCCAAAAATAAGCGCCCAAAGGTCGTGGCGCCAAAACCCCCCAGCGGAAAAATGGCCAAAAAACAGGTGGGCTATAGCCTTGGTGGGGGGCGCGAGCGAAGTTCGTCCGCCGGACTCGGAATGGGACGAGACTTTACGAGGGGCCTCGGCGTGCCAAAAATAAGCCGCGGGCAAAGCCGCGCCCAAAAATAAGGGCCCGAAGGCCGTGGTGCCAAAACCCCCCAGCGGAAAAATGGCCAAAAAACGGGTGGGCTATAGCCTTGGTGGGGGGCGCGGGCGAAGTTCTTCCGCCGGACTCGGAATGGGGCGAGACTTTGCGAGGGTCCTCGGGGTGCCAAAACTAAGCTGCGGGTAAAGCCGCGCACAAAAATAAGCACCCGAAGGTCGTGGTACCAAAACCCCCCAGCGGAAAAATGGCAAAAAAACGGTTGGGCTATAGCCTTGGTGGGGGGCGCGGGCGAAGTTCGTCCGCCGGACTCGGAATGGGGTGAGACTTTGCGAGGGGTCTCGGGGTGCCAAAAATAAGCCGCGGGCAAAGCCGCACCCAAAAATCAGCACCCGAAGGTCGTGGTGCCAAAACCCCCCAGCGGAAAAATGGCAAAAAAACGGGTGGGCTATAGGCTTGGTGGGGGGCGCGGGCGAAGTTCGTCCGCCGGACTCGGAAAGGGACGAGACTTTGCGAGGGGCCTCGGGGTGCCAAAAATAAGCCGCGGACAAAGCCGCGCCAAAAAATAAGCGCCTGAAGGTCGTGGCACCAAAACCCCCCAGCGGATAAATGGCCAAAAAAAGGGTGCGCTATAGCCTTGGGGGGAGGGGCAGGCCAAATTCGTCCGCCGGACTCGGAATGGGACGAGACTTTGCGAGCGGCCTCCACGTGCCAAAAATAGACCGCTGGCACAGCCGCACCCAAAAATAACCCCCCGAAGGTTGGCGCGGCCAAACCCCCCAGCGGAAAAATGGCCAAAAAACGGGTGGGCTATAGCCTTGGTGGGGGCGGGCGAACTTCGTCCGCCGGACTCGGAATGGGATGAGACTATGCGAACGCCCTCCGTGTGCCAAAATATCATCCCGTACGCAGCCACACCCAAAAATAAGCACCCGAAGGTCGGCGTCCCAAAATCCCCCAGCGAAAAAATGCCCAAAAACGGGTGGGCTATAGCCTTGGTGGGGGGGGCAGGCGAACTTCGTCCGCCGGACTCGGAATTTGGTGAGACTTTACGAGCGCCCTCCGTGTTCCAAAAATAGGCCGCGGGCACAGTCGCGCCCAAAAATAAGCCCCCGAAGGTCGGCGTCCCAAAACCCCCCAGCGGAAAAATGGCCAAAAAACGGGTGGGCGGGCGAACTTCGTCTGCCGGACTCGGAATGGGGTGAGACTTTGTGAGCGCCCTCCGTGTGCTAAAAATAGGCCGCGGACACAGCCGCGCCAAAAAATAAGCACCCGAAGGTCGGCGTCCCAAAAGCCCCCAGCGGAAAAATGGCCAAAAAACGGGTGGGCTATAGCCTTGGTGGGGGGGGGTGGGCGAACTTCGTCCGCCGGACTCGGAATGGGTTGAGACTTTGCGAGCGCCCTCTGTGTGCCAAAAATCGGCCGCGGGCACAGCCGCGCCCAACAATAAGCCCCCGAAGGTCGGCGTCCCAAAAGCCCCCAGCGGAAAAATGGCCAAAGAACGGGTGGGCTATAGCCTTGGTGGGGGGGGGGCGGGCGAACTTCGTCTGCCGGACTCGGAATGGGGTGAGACTTTGTGAGCGCCCTCCGTGCGCCAAATATAGGCCGTATGCACAGCTGTGCCCAAAAATAAGTGCCCGAAGGTCGGCGTCCCAAAAGCCCCCAGCGGAAAAATGCCCAAAAACGGGTGGGCTATATCCTTGGTGGGGGGGGCAGGCGAACTTCGTCCGCCGGACTCGGAATGGGTCGAGACTTTGCGAACGCCCTCCGTGTGCCAAAATATCATCCCGGGCGCAGCCACGTCCAAAAATAAGCACCCGAAGGTCGGCGTCCCAAAATCCCCCAGCGAAAAAATGCCCAAAAAACGGGTGGGCTATAGCCTTGGTGGGGGGGCTGGGCGAACTTCGTCCGCCGGACTCAGAATAGGGCGACACTTTGCGAGCACCCTCCATGTGCCAAAGTATCATCCCGGGCACAGCCGCGCCCAAAAATATGTGCCCAAAGGTCCGCATCCCAAAACCCCCCAGCGGAAAAATGGCCTACAAACGGGTGGGCAATAGCTTTGGTGGGGGGGGTGGGCGAAGTTTGTCTGCCGGACTCGGAATGGGGCGAGACTTTGCGAGTGCCCTCCGTGTGCCAAAAATAGGCCGCAGGCACAGGCACGCCCAAAAATAAGCGCCCGAAGGTCGGTGTCCCTAAAGCCCCAAGCGGAAAAATGGCCAAAAGACAGGTGGGCTATAGCCTTGGTGGGGGGGCTGGCGAACTACGTCCGCCGGACTCGGAATGGGGCGAGACTTTGCGAGCGCCCTCCGTGTGCCAAAAATAGGCAGCGGGCACAGCCGCGCCCAAAAATAAGCGCCCGAAGGTCGGCGTCCCAAAAGCCCCCAGTGGAAAAATGGCCAAAAAACGGGTGGGCTATAGCCTTGGTGGGGGGGTGGTCGAAGTTCGTCTGCCGGGCTCGGAATGGAGCGAGACTTTGCGAGCGCCCTCCGTGTGTCAAAAATAGGCCGCAGGCACAGCCGCGTCAAAAACTAAGTGCCCGAAGGTCGGCGTCCCCAAAGCCCCCAGCGGAAAAATGGCCAAAAAACGGGTGTGCTACAGGCTTGGTGGGGGTGGCGGGCGAACTTCGTCCGCCGGACTCAGAATGTGGCGAGACTTTGCGAGCGCCCTCTGTGTGCCAAAATATAATCCCGGACACAGCCGCACCCAAAAATAAGTGCCCGAGGGTCAGCGTCCCAAAAGCCCCCAGCGTAAAAATGGCCAAAAAACGGGTGGGCTATAGCCTTGGTGGGGGGGCGGGCGGACTTCGTCCGCCGAACTAAGAATGGGACGAGACTTTGCGAGGGGCCTCCGTGTGCCAAAATATCTTCCCGGGCACAGCCGCGCCCACAAATAAGCACCCGAAGGTCGGCGTCCCAAAAGCCCCCAGTGGAAAAATGGCCAAAAAATGGGTGGGCTATAGCCTTGGTGGGGGGGGGGCGAAATTCGTCCGCCGGATTCGAAATTGGGCGAGACTTTGCGAGGGGTCTCCGTGTGCCAAAATATCATCCCGGGCACAGCGGCCTCCAAAAATAAGCGCCCAAAGGTCGGCGTCCCAAAAGCCCTCAGCGGAAAAATGGCAAAAAAACGGGTGGGCTATGGCCTTGGTGGGGGGGCCGGGCGAACTTCGTCCGCCTGACTCGGAATGGGGCGAGACTTTGCGAGCGCCCTCCGTGTGCCAAAAATAGGCCGTGGGAACAGCCGCGACCAAAAATAAGCGCCCGAAGGTCGGCGTCCCAAAAGCCCCCAGCCGAAAAATGGCCAAAAAACGGGTGGGCTATAGCCTTGGTGGGGGGGTTGGGCGAACTTCGTCCGCCGGACTCGGAATGGGGTGAGACTTTGCAAGCGACCTCCGTGTACAAAAAATAGGCCGCGGGCACAGCCGAGCCCAAAAATAAGCACCCGAAGGTCGGCGTCCCAAAAGCCCCCTGCGGAAAAATGGCCAAAAAACGGGTGGGCTATATCCTTGGTGGGGGGGGCGTGCGAACTTCTTCCGCTGGACTCGGAATGCGGCGAGACTCTGCGAGGGGCCCCCGTGTGCAAAAATATAATCCCGGGCACAGCCGCACCCAAAAATAAATGCCCGACGGTCGGCGTCCCAAAAGCCCCCAGCGGAAAAATGGCCAAAAAACGGGTGGGCTATAGCCTTGGTGGGGGGGGCGGGCGAACTTCGTCCGCCGGACTCGGAATGGGGCGAGACTTTGCGAACGCCCTCCGTGTGCCAAAAATAGGCCGCGGGCACAGCCGCGCCCAAAAATAAGCGCCCGAAAGTCAGCGTCCCAAAAGCCCCCAGCGGAAAAATGGCCAAAAAACGGGTGGGCTATAGCCTTGGTGGGGGGGGCGGGCAAACTTCGTCCGCCGGACTCGGAATGGTGCGAGACTCTGTGACGGCCCTCCGTGTGCCAAAATATAATCCCAGGCACAGCCGCGCCCAAAAATAAACGCCCGAAGGTCGGCGTCTCAAAAGCCCCCAGCGGAAAAATGTCCAAAAAACGGGTGCGCTATAGCCTTGGTGGGGGAGGGGGGGTGAGCGAACTTCGTCCGCCGGATTCGGAATGGGGCGAGACTTTGCGAGTGCCCTCCGTCTACCAAAAATATGCCGCGGGCACAGCTGCGACCAAAAATAAGCACCCGAAGGTCGGCGTCCCACAAGCCCCCAGCGGAAAAATTGGCAAAAAACGGGTGCGCTATAGCCTTGGCGGGGGGGGGGGGGTGGGCGAAGTTCGTCCGCCGGACTCGGAAGGGGGCAAGACTTTGCGAGCGCCCTCCGTTTAACAAAAATAGGCCGCCGGCACAGCCGCGCCCAAAGATACGCTCCCAAAGGTCTGCGTCCCAAAACCCCCCAGCGGAAAAATGGCCAAAAAACGGGTGGGCTATAGCCTTGGTGGGGGGGGGAGGGCGAACTTCGTCTGCCATACTCGGAATGGGGTAAGACTTTGCGAGGGGCCTCCGTGTGCCAAAATTTCATCCCGGGCACAGCCGAGCCCAAAAATAAGCGACCGAAGGTCGGCGTCCCAAAAGCCCCCAGCGGAAAAATGGCCAAAAAACGGTTGGGCTATAGCCTTGGCGGGGGGGGCGGGCGAAATTTGTCGGCCTGACTCAGAATTGGGCGAGACTTTACGAGGGGTCTCCGTGTGCCAAAATATCATCCCGGGCACAGCCGAGCCCAAAAATAAGCGACCGAAGGTCGGCGTCCCAAAAGCCCCCAGGGGAAAAATGGCCAAAAAACGGGTGGGCTATAGCCTTGGTGGGGGGGGCGGGCGAACTTCGTACGCCAGACTCAGAATGGGACGAGACTTTGCGAGCGCCCTCCGTGTGCCAAACATAGGCCGTGGGCACAGCCGCGGCCAAAAATAAGAGCCCAAGGTCAAGCGTCCCAAAAGCCCCCATGGGAAAAATGGCCAAAAAACGGGTGGGCTATAGCCTTGGTGGGGGGGGCGGGCGAACTTCGTACGCCAGACTCAGAATGGGACGAGACTTTGCGAGCGCCCTCCGTGTGCCAAACATAGGCCGTGGGCACAGCCGCGGCCAAAAATAAGTGCCCGAAGGTCGGCGTCCCAAAAGCCCCCAGCGGAAAAATGGCCAAAAAACGGGTGGGCTATAGCCTTGGTGGGGGGGGGCGAATTTCGTCCGCCGGACTCGGAATGGGGCGAGACTTTGCGAGCGCCCTCCGTGTGCCAAAAATAGGCCGCGGGCACAGCCGCGCCCAAAAATAAGCGCCCGAAGGTCGGCGTCCCAAAAGCCCCCAGCGGAAAAATGGCCAAAAAATGGGTGGGCTATAGCCTTGGTGGGGGGGGCAGGCGATGTTCGTCAGCCGGACTCGGAATGGGGCGAGACTTTGCGAGGGGCCTCCATCTGCCAAAAATAGGCCGCGGGCACAGCCGCGTCCAAAAATAAGGGCCCGAAGGTCGGCGCGCCCAAAGCCCCCAGCTGAAAAATGGCCAAAAAACGGGTGGGCTATAGCCTTGGTAGGGGGGCGTGCGAAGTTCGTCCGCCAGACTCGGAATGGGGTGAGACTTTGCAAGGGGCCTCCGTCTGACAAAAATAGGCCGCGGGCACAGCCGCGCCCAAATATAAGCTCACGAAGGTCGGTGGGCAAAGTCCCCAACGGAAAAATGGCCAAAAAACGGGTGGGCTATAGCCTTGGTGGGGGGAGCGGGCGAAGTTCGTCCGCCGGACTCGGAATGGGGCGAGACTTTGCGAGGGGCCTCCGTGTACCAAAAATAGGCCGAGCACACAGCCACGCCCAAAAATAAGCACCCGAAGGTCGGCGCGCCAAAAGCCCCCAGCGGAAAAATGGCCAAAAAACGGGTGGGCTATAGCCTTGGTGGGGGGGGCGGGCGAACTTCGTACGCCAGACTCAGAATGGGGCGAGACTTTGCGAGCGCCCTCTGTGTGCCAAACATAGGCCGTGGGCACAGCCGCTGCAAAAAATAAGTGCCCGAAGGTCGGCGTCCCAAAAGACCCCAGCGGAAAAATGGCCAAAAAACGGGTGGGCTATAGCCTTGGTGGGGGGGGCGAATTTCGTCCGCCGGACTCGGAATGGGGTGAGACTTTGCGAGCGCCCTCCGTGTGCCAAAAATAGGCCGCGGACACAGCCGTGCCCGAAGGTCGGCGTCCCAAAACCCCCCAGCAGAAAAATGGCCTAAAAATGGGTGGGCTACATCCTTGGTGGGGGGGGCGGCCGAAGTTCATCCGCCGGACTCGGAATGGGGCTACACTTTGCGAGCACCCTACCTGTTCCAAAAATAGGCCGCTGGCACAGCCGTGCCCAAAAATGAGCTCCTGGAGGTCGGCGTCCCAAAAGCCCCCAGCGGAAAAATGGCCAAAAAACGGGTGGGCTATAGCCTTGGTGGGGGGGGCGGGCGAACTTCGTCCGCCGGACTCGGAATGGGGCGAGACTTTGCGAGCACCATCAGTGTGCCAAAATATCATCCCGGGCACAGCCACACCGAAAAATAAGCGCCCGAAGGTCGGTGTCCCAAAAGCCCCCAGCGGAAAAATGGCGAAATAACGGGTGGGCTATAGCCTTGGTGGGGGGGGCGGGCAAACTTCGTCCGCCGGACTCGGAATGGGGCGAGACTTTGCGAGCGCCTTCCGTGTGCCAAAATATCATACCAGGCACAACCGCGCCAAAAAATAAGTGCCCGAAGGTCGGCGTCCCAAATGCCCCCAGGGGAAAAATGGCGAAATAACGGGTGGGCTATAGCCTTGGTGGGGGGGCCGGGCGAACTTCGTCCGCCGGACTCGGAAAGGGGCGAGCCTTTGCGAGCGCCCTCTGTGTGCCAAGAAAAGGCCGCGGACACAGCTGCGTCCAAAAATAAGCGCCCGAAGGTCAGCGTCCCAAAACCCCCCAGCGGAAAAATGGCCAAAAAACGGGTGGGCTATAGCCTTGGTGGGGGGGGGGCGGGCGACGTTCGTCTGCCGGACTCGGAATTGGGCGAGACTTTGTGAGCGCCCTTCGTGTGCCAAAAATAGGCTGTGGGCACAGACGCGCACAAAAATAAGCGCCCGAAGGTCGGCGTCCCAAAAGCCCCCAGCGGAAAAATGGCGAAATAACGGGTGGGCTATAGTCTTGGTGGGGGGGGCGGGCGAACTTCGTCCGCCGGACTCGGAAAGGGGCGAGACTTTGCGAGCGCCCTCTGTGTGGCAAAAAAAAGCCGCGGACACAGCTGCGCCCAAAAATAAGCGCCCGAAGGTCGGCGTCCCAAAAGCCCCCAGCGGAAAAATGGGCAAAAAACGGGTGGGCTATAGCCTTGGTGCGTGGGGGGGGGCGGGCGAACTTCATCCGCCGGACTCGAAATGGGGCGAGACTTTGCGAGCGCCCTCCGTGTGCCAAACATAGGCCGCGGGCACAGCCGCGTCCAAAAATAAGCACCCGAAGGTCGGCGTCCCAAAAACCCCCAGCGGAAAAATGGCCAAAAAACGGGTGGGCTATAGCCTTGGTGGGGGGGGGGGGCGGGCGAAGTTCGTCCGCCGGACTCAGAATGGGGTGAGACTTTGCGATCGCTCTCCGTGTGACAAAAATAGGCAGCGGGCACAGCCGCGCCCAAAAATAAGCGCCCGAAGGTCGGCGTCCCAAAAGCCCCCAGCGGAAAAATGGCCATAAAATGGGTGGGCTATACCCTTGGTGGGGGGGGGGGCGGGCGAACTTCGTCCGCCGGGCTCAGAATGGGGCGAGACTTTGCGAGCGCCCTCCGAGTGCCCAAATATCATCCCGGGCGCAGCCGCGTCCAAAAATAAGCGACCGATGGTAGGCGTCCCAAAAGCCCCCAGCGGAAAAATGGCCAAAAAACTGGTGGGCTATAGCCTTGGTGGGGGGGGTGGGCGAACTTCGTACGCCGAGCTCGGAATGGGGCAAGACTTTGCGAGCGCCCTCTGTGTGCCAAAATATCGTCCGGGACATAGCCGCGCCCAAAAATAAGCGCCCGAAGGTCGGCGTCCCAAAAGCCCCCAACGGAAAAACGGCCAAAAAACGTGTGGGCTATAGCCTTGGTGGGGGAGGGGGGGCGGGCGAACTTCGTCCGCCGGACTCAGAATGGGGCGAGACTTTGCGAGCGCCCTCCGAGTGCCCAAATATCATCCCGGGCACAGCCGCGCACAAAAATAAGCGACCGATGGTAGGCGTCCCAAAAGCCCCCAGCGGAAAAATGGCCAAAAAACGGGTGGGCTATAGCCTTGGGGGGAGGGGCTGGCCAACTTCGTCCGCCGGACTCGGAATGGGGTGAGACTTTGCGAACGGCCTCCGTGTGCCAAAAAGAGGCCGCGGGCACAGCCGTACACAAAAATAAGCACCCGAAGGTCGGCGTCCCAAAAACCCCCAGCGGAAAAATGGCCAAAAAACGGGTGGGCTATACCCTTGGTGGGGGGGGGGGCGGGCGAACTTCGTCCGCCGGGATCGGAATGGGGCGACTCTTTGCGAGCGTCCTCCGTGTGCCAAAAAGAGGCCGCGGGCACAGCCGTACACAAAAATAAGCACCCGAAGGTCGGCGTCCCAAAATCCCCCAGCGGAAAAATAGGCAAAAAACGGGTGGGCTATAGCCTTGGTGGGGGGGGGGTGGGCGAACTTCGTCCGCCGAACTCGGAATGGGGCAAGACTTTGCGAGCGCCCTCCGTGTGCCAAAATATCATCCCGGGCACAACCTCGCCCAAAAATAAGCGCCTGAAGGTCGGCGTCCCAAAAGCACCCAGCGGAAAAATGGCCAAAAAACGGGTGGGCTATAGCCTTGGTTGGGGGGGGGGGTGGGCGACCTTCGTCCGCCGGACTCGGAATGGGGCGAGACTTTACGAGAGGCCTCCGTGTGCCAAAATATCATCCCGGACACAGCCGCGCCCAAAAATAAGCGCCCGAAGGTCGGCGTCCCAAAAGCCCCCAGCGAAAAAATGGCCAAAAAAAGGGTGGGCTATAGCCTTGGTGGGGGGGATGGGCGAAGTTCGTCCGCCGGACTCGGAATGGGGCGAGACTTTGCGAGCATCCTCCATGTGCCAAAAATAGGCCGCGGGCACAGCCGCGTACAAAAATAAGTGCCCGAAGGTGGGCGCCCCAAAAGCCCCCATCGGAAAAATGGCCAAAAAACGGGTGGGCTATAGCCTTGGTGGGGGGGGGGGCGAAGTTCGTCCGCCGGACTCGGAATGGGGCAAGACTTTGCGAGCGTCCTCCATGTGCGAAAAATAGGCCGCGGGCACAGCCGCCCCCAAAAATAAGCGCCCAATGGTCGGCGTCCCAAAATCCCCCAGTGGAAAAATGGCCAAAAAACGGGTGGGCTATAGCCCTGGTAGGGGGGGCGGGCGAACTTTGTCCGCCGGACTCGGAATGGGGCCAGACTTTGCGAGCGCACTCCGTGTGCCAAAAACAGACCGCGGGCACAGCCGCCACCAAAAATAAGCTCCCGATGGTCATCGTCCCAAAATCCCCCAGTGGAAAAATGGCCAAAAAACGGGTGGGCTATAGCCTTGCTGGGGGGGTGGCCGAACTTCGTCCGCCAGACTTGGCATAGGGCGAGACTTTGTGAGCGCCTCCGTGTGCCAAAAATAGGCCGTGGGCACAGCCGCGCCCAAAAATAAGCACCCGAACGTCGGCGTCCCAAAAGCCCCCAGCGGAAAAATTGCCAAAAAACGGGTGGGCTATAGCCCTGGTGGGGGGGGCGGGCGAACTTTGTCCGCCGGATTCGGAATGGGGTTTGACTTTGCTAGCGGTCTCCGTGTGCCAAAAATAGGCCGCGGGCACAGCTGCCCCCAAAAATAAGCGCCCAATGGTCGGCGTCCCAAAATCCCCCAGTGGAAAAATGGCCAAAAAACGGGTGGGCTATAGCCCTGGTAGGGGGGGCGGGCGAACTTTGTCCGCCGTACTCGGAATGGGCCCAGACTTTGCGAGCGCCCTCCGTGTGCCAAAAACAGACCGCGGGCACAGCCGCCACCAAAAATAAGATCCCGATGGTCATCGTCCCAAAATCCCCCAGTGGAAAAATGGCCAAAAAACGGGCGGGCTATAGCCTTGCTGGGGGGGTGGCCGAACTTCGTCCGCCAGACTTGGCATAGGGCGAGACTTTGTGAGCGCCCTCCGTGTGCCAAAAATAGGCCGTGGGCACAGCCGCGCCCAAAAATAAGCGCCCGAAGGTCGGCGTCCCAAAAACCCCCAGCGGAAAAATGGCCAAAAAACGGATGGGCTATAGCCTAGGTGCGGGGATGGGCGAAGTTCGTCCGCCGGACTCGCAATGGGGCGAGACTTTGCGAGCATCCTCCATGTGCCAAAAATAGGCCGCGGGCACAGCCGCGTACAAAAATAAGTGCCCGAAGGTGGGCGCCCCAAAAGCCCCCATCGGAAAAATGGCCAAAAAACGGGTGGGCTATAGCCTTGGTGGGGGGGGGCGAAGTTCGTCCGCCGGACTCGGAATGGGGCAAGACTTTGCGAGCGTCCTCCATGTGCGAAAAATAGGCCGCGGGCACAACCGCGCACAAAAATAAGCTCCCGAAGGTCGGTGTCCCAAAAGCCCCCAGCGGAAAAATGGCCAAAAAACGGGTGGACTATAGCCTTGGTGGGGGGGATGGGCGAAGTTCGTCCGCCGGACTCGGAATGGGGCGAGACTTTGCGAGCATCCTCCATGTGCCAAAAATAGGCCGCGGGCACCGCCGCATGCAAAAATAAGCGCCCGATGGTCGGCATCCCAAAAGCCCCCATCGGAAAAATGGCCAAAAAACGGGTGGGCTATAGCCTTGGTGGGGGGGGGGCGGGCGAACTTCGTCCGCCGGACTTGGAATGGGGCGAGACATTGGGAGCACCCTCCGTGTGCCAAAAATAGGCCGCGGGTACATCCGCGGCCGAAGGTCGGCCTCCCAAAAGCCCCCAGCGGAAAAATGGCTAAAAAACGGGTGGGCTATAGCCTTGGTGGGGGGGGGTGGACAAACTTCGTCCGCCGGACTCGGAATAGGGTGAGACTCTGCGAGCGCCCTCCGTGTGCCAAAATATCATCCCGTGCAAAGCCGCGCCCAAAAATAAGCGCCCGAAGTTCGGCGTCCCAAAAGCCCCCAGTGGAAAAATGGCCAATAAACGGGTGGGCTATAGCCTTGGTGGGGGGGGGGGCGGGCGAACTTAGTTCGCCGGACTCGGAATGGGGCAAGAATTTACGAGTGCCCCCCGTGTGCTAAAATATCATCCCGGGTACAGCGGCACCGAAAAATAAGCACCCGAAGGCCGGCGTCCCAAAACACCAAGCGTAAGAATGGCCAAAAACGGGTGGGCTATAGCCTTGGTGGGGGGGGTGGGCGAACTTCGTCCGCCGGACTCGGAATGGGGCGAGACTTTGCGAGCGCCCTGCGTGTGCCAAAATATCATCCCAGGGACAGCCACGATCAAAAATAAGTTCCTGAAGGTCGGCGTCCCAAAACCCCCCAGCGGAAAAATGGCCAAAAACGGGTGGCCTATAGCCTTGAGTAAGGGGGTGGGCGAACTTCGTCCGCCGGACTCAGAATGGGGTGAGACTTTACGAGTGCCCTCCGTGTGCCAAAAATAAGCCGCGGGCACAGTCGCACCCAAAAATAAGTGCCCGAAGGTCACCGTCCCAAAACCCCCCAGCGCAAAAATGGCCAAAAAACGGGTGGGCTATAGCCTTGTTGGGGGGGGTGGGCGAAGTTCGTCCGCCGGACTCGGAATGGGGCTAGACTTTGCGAGCACCCTCCGTGTACCAAAAATAGGCCACAGGCGGTCGACGTCCCAAAAGCCCCCAGCGGAAAAATGGCCAAAAAATGGGTGGGCTATAGCCTTGGTGGGGGGGGGGGGCGGGCGAACATTGTTCGTCGGACTCGGAATGGGGCGAGACTTTACGAGCGCTCTCCGTGTGCCAAAATACCATCCCGGGCACAGCCGCGCCCAAAAATAAGTGCCCAAAGGTCGGCGTCCGAAAAGCCCCCAGCGGAAAAATGGCCAAAAAACGGGTGGGCTATAACCTTGGTGGGGGGGGCGGGCGAACTTCGTCCGCCAGACTCGGAATGTGGCGATACTTTGCGAGGGGCCTCCGTGTTATACAATTTCATCCCAGGCACAGCCGCACCCAAAAATAAGCACCCGAAGGTCGGCGTCCCAAAACCCCCCAGCGAAAAAATGGCCAAAAAACGGGTGGCCTATAGTCTTGGTGGGGGGGGTGGGCGAACTTCGTCCGCCGGACTCAGAATGGGGCGAGACTTTGCGAGCACCCTCCGTGTGCCAAAAATAAGCCGCGGGCACAGCCGTACCCAAAAATAAGCACCCGAAGATCGCCATCCCAAAACCCCCCAGCGGAAAAATGGTCAAAAAACGGGTGGTCTATAGCCTTGGTGGGGGGGGGGCCAAAAATAAGTCTTGGAATGTGGTGAGACTTTACGAGGGGCCTCGGGGTGCCAAAAATAAGCCACGGGCAAAGCCACGCCCAAAAATAAGCTCCCGAAGGTCGTGTTGCCAAAACCCCCCAGCCGAAAAATGGCCAAAAAACGGGTGGGGGGTGCGGGCGAAGTTCGTCCGCCGGACTCGGAATGGGGCGAGACTTTGCGAGTGGCCTCGGGGTACCAAAAATAAGCCGCGGGCAAAGCCGCGCCCAAAAATAATCACCCGAAGATCGTGGAGCCAAAACCCCCCAGCGGAAAAATGGCCAAAAAACGGGTGGGCTATAGCCTTGGTGGGGGGCGCAGGCGAAGTTCGTCCGCCGGACTCGGAATAGGGCGAGACTTTGCGAGGGGCCTCGGGGTGCCAAAAGTAAGCCGCGGGCAAAGCCGCGCCCAAAATTAAGCGCCCGAAGATCGTGGTGCCAAAACCCCAAAGCGGAATAATGGCTAAAAAACGGGTGGGCTATAGCCTTGGTGGAGGGCGCGGGCGATGTTCGTCCGCCGGACTCGGAATGGGGCGAGACTTTGCGAGGGGCCTCGGGGTGCCAAAAATAAGCCGCGGGAAAAACCGCGCCCAAAAATTAGTGCCCGAAGATCGTGGTGCCAAAACCCCCCTGCGGAAAAATGGCCAAAAAACGGGTGGGCCATAGCCTTGGTGGGTCTTGTGAGGCGGTTAAATCCGCTGGACTCGGAATGGGGCGAGACTTTGCGAGGGGCCTCGGGGTGCCAAAATAAGCTGCAGGAAAAGCCGCGCCCAAAAATAAGCGCCCGAAAGTCGTGGTTCCAAAACCCCCCAGCGGAAAAATGGCCAAAAAACGGGTGGGCTATAGCCTTGGTGGGGGGGGGCGGGCGAAGTTCGTTCGCCGGACTCGGAATGGGACGAGACTTTGCGAGGGGCCTCGGGGTGCCAAAATAAGCCGCGGGCAAAGCGCGTCCTAAAATAAGTGCCCGAAGGTCATGGTGCCAAAACCCCCCAGCGGAAAAATGGCCAAAAAACGGGTGGGCTATAGCCTTGGTGGGGGGCGCGGGCGAAGTTCGTCCGCCGGACTCGGAATGGGGCGAGACTTTACGAGGGGCCTCGGGGTGCCAAAACTAAGCCACGGGCAAAGCGGCGCCCAAAAATAAGCGCCCGAAGATCGTGGTACCAAAACCCCCCAGCGGAAAAATGGCCAAAAAACGGGTGGGCTATAGCCTTGGTGGGGGGCGCGGGCGAAGTTCGTCCGCCGGACTCGGAATGGGGCGAGACTTTGCGAGGGGCCTCGGGGTGCTAAAAATAAGCCGCGGGCAAAGCTGCACCCAAAAATAAGTGCCCGAAGGTCGTGGTGCCAAAACCCCCCAGCGGAAAAATGGCCAAAAAACGGGTGGGCTATAGCCTTGGTGGGGGGCGCGGGCGAAGTTCGTTCGCCGGACTCGGAATGGGACGAGACTTTGCGAGGGGCCTCGGGGTGCCAAAATAAGCCGCGGGCAAAGCGCGCCCTAAAATAAGTGCCCGAAGGTCATGGTGCCAAAACCCCCCAGCGGAAAAATGGCCAAAAAACGGGTGGGCTATAGCCTTGGTGGGGGTCGCGGGCGAAGTTCGTCCGCCGGACTCGGAATGGGGCGAGACTTTACGAGGGGCCTCGGGGTGCCAAAACTAAGCCACGGGCAAAGCCGCGCCCAAAAATAAGCGCCCGAAGATCGTGGTACCAAAACCCCCCAGCGGAAAAATGGCCAAAAAACGGGTGGGCTATAGGCTTGGTGGGGGGCGCGGGCGAAGTTCGTCTGCCGGACTCAGAATGGGACGACTCTTTGCGAGGGGCCTCAGGGTGCCAAAAATAAGCCGCGGTCAAAGCCGCGCTCAAAATAAGCCCCCGAAGATCGTGGTACCAAAACCCCCCAGCGGAAAAATGTCCAAAAAACGGGTGGGCTACAGCCTTGGTGGGGGGCGCGGGCGAAGTTCGTCCACCGGACTCGGAATGGGGCGAGACTTTGCGAGGGGCCTCGGGGTGCCAAAAATAAGCCACGGGCAAAGTCGCACCCAAAAATAAGCACCCGAAGATCGTGGTGCCAAAACCCCAAAGTGGAAAAATGTCCAAAAAACGGGTGGGCTATAGCCTTGGTGGGGGGTGCGGGCGAAGTTCGTCCGCCGGACTCGGAATGTGGTGAGACTTTGCGAGGGGCCTCGGGGTGCCAAAAATAAGCCACGGGCAAAGCCGAGCCCAAAAATAAGCTCCCGAAGGTCGTGTTGGCAAAACCCCCCAGCCGAATAATGGCCAAAAAACGGGTGGGGTTGCGGGCGAAGTTCGTCCGCCGGACTCGGAATGGGGCGAGACTTTGCGAGTGACCTCGGGGTGCCAAAAATAAGCCGCGGGCAAAGCCGCACCCAAAAATAAGTGCCCGAAGATCGTGGAGCCAAAACCCCCCAGCGGAAAAATGGCCAAAAAACGGGTGGGCTATAGCCTTGGTGGGGGGCGCAGGCGAAGTTCGTCCGCCGGACTCGGAATGGCGCGAGACTTTGCGAGGGGCCTCGGGGTGCCAAAAATAAGCCGTGGCAAAGCCGCGCCCAAAAATAAGCGCCCGAAGATCGTGGTGCCAAAACCCCAAAGCGGAATAATGGCTAAAAAACGGGTGGGCTATAGCCATGGTGGGGGGCGCGGGCGATGTTCGTCCGCCGGACTCGGAATGGGGTGAGACTTTGCGAGGGGCCTCGGGGTGCCAAAAATAAGCCACGGGAAAAGCCGCACCCAAAAATTAGTGCCCGAAGATCGTGGTGCCAAAACGCCCCAGCGGAAAAATGGCCAAAAACGGGTGGGCTATAGCCTTGGTGGGGGGCGCGGGCGAAGTTCGTCCGCCGGACTCGGAATGGGGCGAGACTTTACGAGGGGCCTCCATGTGCCAAAATATCATCCCGGGTACAGCCGCGCCAAAAATTAAGCTCCCGAAGGTCGGCATCCCAAAAGCCACCAGCGGAAAAATGGCCAAAAAACATGTGGGCTATAGCCTTGGTTGGGGGGGGTGGGCGAAGTTCGTCCGCCGGACTCGGCATGGGGCGAGACTTTGTGAGCGCCCTCCGTGCGCTAAAAATACGCCGCGGGTACAGCCGCGCCAAAAAATAAGTGCCGAAAGGTCGGCGTCCCAAATGCCCCCAGAGGAAAAATGGCCAAAAAACGGGTGGGCTATAGCCTTGGTGGGGGGGGGGCGAACTTCATCCGCCGGACTCGGAATAGGGCGAGACTTTACGAGGGGCCTCCGTGTGCCAAAATATCATCCCGGGTACAGCCGCGCCGAAAAATAAGCTCCCGAAGGTCGGCTTACCAAAAGCTCCGAGCGGAAAAATGGCCAAAAAACGGGTGGGCTATAACCCTGGTGGGGGGGGGGCGGGCGAACTTCGTCCCCCAGACTCGGAATGGGGCGAGACTTTGCGAACGACCTCCATGTGCCAAAATTAGGCAGCGGGCACAGCCGCGCCCAAAAATAAGTGCCCGAAGGTCGGCGTTCCAAAAGCCCCCAGCGGAAAAATGGCCAAAAAACGGGCGGGCTATAGCCTTGGTGGGGGGGGGCGGACGCACTTCTTCCGCCGGACTCGGAATGGGGCGAAACTTTGCGAGCGCCCTCTGTGTGCCAAAAATAGGCCGCGGGCACAGCTGCGACCAAAAATAGGTACCCGAAGGTTTGCGTCCCAAAAGCCCCCAGCGGAAAAATGGCCAAAAAACGGGTGGACTATAGCCATGGTGGGGGGGTGGGTGGGAGAACTTCGTCCGCCAGACTCGGAATGGGGAGAGACTTTGCGAGCGCCCTCCGTGTACCAAATTAGGCAGCGGGCACAGCCGCACCCAAAAATAAGATCCCGAAGGTCGGCGTCCCAAAAGCCCCAAGCGGAAAAATGGCCAAAAAACGGGTGGGCTATAGCCTTGGTGGTGGGGCGGACGAACTTTGTGAGCGCCCTCCGTGTGCCAAAAATAGGCCACGGGCACAGCCGCGCCCAAAAATAAGCGCCCGAAGGTCGGCGTCCCAAAAGCCCCCAGCGGAAAAATGGCAAAAAACGGGTGGGCTATAGCCTTGGTGGGGGGCGCGGGCGAAGTTCGTCCGCCGGACTCGGAATGGGGCGAGACTTTGCGAGGGGCCTCGGGGTGCCAAAAATAAGCCGTGGGCAAAGCGCGCCCTAAAATAAGTGCCCGAAGGTCATGGTGCCAAAACCCCCCAGCGGAAAAATGGCCAAAAAACGGGTGGGCTATAGCCTTGGTGGGGGGCGCGGGCGAAGTTCGTCCCCCGGACACGGAATGGGATGAGACTTTGCAAGCGGCCTCCGTGTGCCAAAAATAGACCGCGGGCACAGCCATGCCAAAAATAACCACCCGAAGGCGGGCGCCAAGTTCGTCCAGCGGAAAAATGGCCAAAACACGGGTGGGGTATAGCCTTGGTGGGGGGGGGGCTGGCCCACTTCGTCCGCCGGACTCGGAATGGGGCGATATATTGCGAGCGGCCTCCACGTGCCAAAAATAGGCTGCGGGGACAGCCGCGCCCAAAAATAACCCACCGAAGGTCGGCGCGCCCAAACCCCCCAGCGGAAAAATGGCCAAAAAACGGGTGGACTATATAGCCTTGGGGGAGGGGCTGGCCAACTTCGTCCGCTGGACTCGGAATGGGGCAAGACTTTGCGAGCAGCCTCCGCATGCCAAAAATAGGCCGTGGACACAGCCGCGCCCAAAAATAACTGCCCGAAGGCCGGGGCGCCAAGTTCGTCCAGCGGAAAAATGGCCAAAAAACAGGTGGGCTATAGCCTTGGGGGGAGGGGCCGGCCAACTTCGTCCGTCGGACTCGGAAAGGGGCGAGACTTTGCGAGCGGCCTCCGTGTACCAAAAAAAGGCCGCGGGCACAGCCGCGTCCAAAAATAACTGTCCGAAGGCCGGGGCGCCAAGTTCGTCCAGGGGAAAAATGGCCAAAAAACGGGTGGGCTATAGCCTTGGGGAGAGGGGCTGGACAACTTCGTCCGCCGGACTCGGAATGGGGCGATACTTTGTGAGCGGCTTCCACGTGCCAAAAATAGGCCGCGGGCACAGCCGCACCCAAAAATAACCCCCCGAAGGTCGGCGCGCACAAACCCCCCAGCGGAAAAATGGCCAAAAAACGGGTGGGCTATAGCCTTGGGGGGAGGGGCTAGCCAACTTCGCCCGCCGGACTCGGAATGGGGCGACACTTTGCGAGCGGCCTCCGCGTGCCAAAAATAGGCCGCGGGGACAGCCGCGCCCAAAAATAACCCCCCGAAGGTCGGTGTGCCCAAACCCCCCAGCGGAAAAATGGCCAAAAAACGGGTGGGCTATAGCCTTGGGCGGAGGGGCTGGCCGACTTCGTCCGCCGGACTCGGAATGGGACGAGGCTTTGCGAGCGGCCTCCGTGTGCCAAAAATAGGCCGTAGGCACAGTCGCGCCGAAAAATAACCGCCCGAAGGCCGGGGCGCCAAGTTCGTCCAGCGGAAAAATGGCCAAAAAGCGGGTGGGCTATACCCTTGGGGGGAGGGGCTGGCCAACTTCGTCCCCCGGACTCAGAATGTGGCGAGACTTTGCGAGTGGCCTCCGCGTGCCAAAAATAGGCCGCGGGCACAGCCGCGCCCAAAAATAACCCCCCGAAGGTCGGCGCGCCCAAACCCCATAGCGGAAAAATGGCCAAAAAATGGGTGGGCTATAGCCATGGGGGGAGGGGCTGGCCAACTTCTTCCGCCGGACTCGGAATGGAAAGAGACTTTGCGAGCGGCCTCCGTGTGTCAAAAATAGGCCGCGGGCACAGCCGCGTCCAAAAATAACCCCCCGAAGGTCGGCGCGCCCAAACCCCCCAGCGGAAAAATGGCCAAAAAACGGGTGGGCTATAGCCTCGGGGGGAGGGGCTGGCCAACTTCGTCCGCCGGACACGGAATGAGGCGAGACTTTGCGAGCAGCCTCCGCATCCCAAAAAGAGGCCGCAGGTACAGCCGCGCCCAAAAATAACCGCCCGAAGGCCGGGGCGCCAAGTTCGTCCAGTGGAAAAATGGCCAAAAAACGGGTGGGCTATAGCCTTGGGGGGAGGGGCTGGCCAACTTCGTCCGCCGGACTCGGAATGGGGCGAGACTCTGCGAGCGGCCTCCGCATGCCAAAAATAGGCCGCGGGCACAGCCGCGCCCAAAAATAACCCCCGAAGGTCGGCGCGCCCAAACCCCCCAGTGGAAAAATGGCCAAAAAACGGGTGGGCTATAACCTTGGGGAAAGGGGCTGGCCAACTTCGTCCGCCGGACTTGAATGGGGTGAGGCTTTGCGAGTGGCCTTCGCGTGCGAAAAAAAGGCCACGGGCACAGCCGCGCCCAAAAATAACCACCCGAAGGTCGGCGCGCCCAAACCCTCCTGCGGAAAAATGGCCAAAAAACGGGTGGGCAATAGCCACGGGGGGAGGGGCTGGCCAACTTCTTCCGCCGGACTCGGAATGGGCTAGACTTTGCGAGTGGCCTCCGTGTGTCAAAAATAGGCCGCGGGCACAGCCGCGTCCAAAAATAACCCCCCGAAGGTCGACGCGCCCAAACCCCCCAGCGGAAAAATGGCCAAAAAACGGGTGGGCTATAGCCTTGGGGGGAGGGGCTGGCCCACTTCGTCCGCCGGACTCGGAATGGGGCGAGGCATTGTGAGCGGCCTCCGCGTGCCAAAAATAGGCCGCGGACACAGCCGTACCCAAAAATAACCCCGCGAAGGTCGGCGCGCCCAAACCCCCCCGCGGAAAAATGGCCAAAAAACGGGTGGGCTATAGCCTTGGGGGGAGGGGCTGGCCCACTTCGTCTGCCGGACTCGGAATGGGGCGAGACTCTGCGAGCGGCCTCCACGTGCCAAAAATAGGCCGCGGGCAGAGCCGCGCCCAAAAATAACACCCGAAGGTCGGCGCGCCCAAACCCCCCAGTGGAAAAATGGCCAAAAAACGGGTGGGCTATAGCCTTGGGGGAAGGGGCTGGCCAACTTCGTCCGCCGGACTCGAATGGGGCGAGGCTTTGCGAGTGGCCTCCGTGTGCGAAAAATAGGCCACGGGCACAGCCTCGCCCAAAAATAACCACCCGAAGGTCGGCGCGCCCAAACCCCCCTGCGGAAAAATGGCCAAAAAACGGGTGGGCTATAGCCACGGGGGGAGGGGCTGGCCAACTTCTTCCGCCGGACTCGAAATGGGCGAGCCTTTGCGAGCGGCCTCCGTGTGTCAAAAATAGGCCGCGGACATACCGCGTCCAAAAATAACCCTCCGAAGGTCGACGCGCCCAAACCCCCCAGCGGAAAAATGGCCAAAAAACGGGTGGGTTATAGCCTTGGCGGGAGGGGCTGGCCAACTTTGTCCGCCGGACACGGAATGAGGCGAGACTTTACGAGCAGCCTCCGCGTGCCAAAAATAGGCCGTGGGCACAGCCGTGCCCAAAAATAACCGCCCGAAGGCCGGGGCGCCAAGTTTGTCCATCGGAAAAATGGCCAAAAAAAGGGTGGGCTACAGCCTTGGGGGGAGGGGCTGGCCAACTTCGTCAGCCGGACTCGGAATGGGGCGAGACTTTGCGAGCGGCCTCCGCGTGCCAAAAATAGGCTGCGGGCACAGCCGCGCCGAAAAATAACCCCCGAAGGTCAGCGCGCCCAAACCCCCCAGTGGAAAAATAGCCAAAAAACGGGTGGGCTATAGCCTTGGGGGGAGGGGCTGGCCAACTTCGTCCGCCGGACTCGGAATGGGGTTAGACTTTGCGAGCGGCGTCCGCGTGCCAAAAATAGGCCGTGGGGACAGCCGTACCCAAAAATAACCACCCGAAGGCCAGGGCGCCAAGTTCGTCCAGCGGAAAAATGGCCAAAAAAACGGGTGGGCTATAGCCTTGGGGGGAGGGGCTGGCCAACTTCGTCCGCTGGACTCGGAATGGGCCGATACTTTGCGAGCGGCCTCCGCGTGCCAAAAATAGGCCGCGGGCACAGCCGCGCCCAAAAATAACTGCCCGAAGGCCGGGGCCCCAAGTTCGTGCAGCGGAAAAATGGCCAAAAAACGGGTGGGCTATAGCCTTGGGGGGAGGGGCTGGCCAAATTCGTCCGCCGGACTGGGAATGGGGCGAGACTTTGCGAGCGGCCTCCGCGTGCGAAAAATAGGCCGCGGTCACAGCCGCGCACAAAAATAACCCCCCGAAGGTCGGCGCGCCCAAACCCCCCAACGGAAAAATGGCCAAAAACGGGTGGGCTATAGCCTTGGGGGGAGGGGCTGGCCAACTTCGTCCGCCGGACTCGGAATGGGGTTAGACTTTGCGAGCGGCCTCCGCATGCCAAAAATAGGCCGCGGGGACAGCCGCACCCAAAAATAACCACCCGAAGGCCGGGGCGCCAAGTTCGTCCAGCGGAAAAATGGCCAAAAAAACGGGTGGGCTATAGCCTTGGGGGGACGGGCTGGCCCACTTCGTCCGCCGGACTCGGAATGGTTCGAGACTTTGCGAGCGGCCTCCGCGTGGCAAAAACAGGCCGCGGGCACAGCCGCGCCCAAAAATAATCCCCCGAAGGTCGGCGCGCCCAAACCCCCCAACGGAAAAATGGCCAAAAACGGGTGGGCTATAGCCTTGGGGGGAGGGGCTGGCCAACTTCGTCCGCCGGACTCGGAATGGGGTTAGACTTTGCGAGCGGCCTCCGCGTGCCAAAAATAGGCCGCGGGGACAGCCGCACCCAAAAATAACCTCCCGAAGGCCGGGGCGCCAAGTTCGTCCAGCGGAAAAATGGCCAAAAAAACGGGTGGGCTATAGCCTTGGGGGGACGGGCTGGCCCACTTCGTCCGCCGGACTCGGAATGGTTCGAGACTTTGCGTGCGGCCTCCGCGTGCCAAAAACAGGCCGCGGGCACAGCCGAGCCCAAAAATAATCCCCCGAAGGTCGGCGCGCCCAAACCCCCCAGCGGAAAAATGGCCAATAAACGGGTGGGCTATAGCCTTGGGGGGAGGGGCTGGCCAACTTCGTCCGCCGGACTCGGAATGGGGTTAGACTTTGCGAGCGGCCTCCGCGTGCCAAAAATAGGCCGCAGGGACAGCCGCACCCAAAAATAACCACCCGAAGGCCGGGGCGCCAAGTTCGTCCAGCGGAAAAATGGCCAAAAAAACGGGTGGGCTATAGCATTGGGGGGAGGGGCTAGCCAACTTCGTCCGCTGGATTCGGAATGGGGCGAGACTTTGTGAGCGGCCTCCGCATGCCAAAAATAGGCCGCGGCAACCGCCGTACCCAAAAATAACCGCCCGAAGGCCGGGGCGCCATGTTTGTCCAGCGGAAAAATGGCCAAAAACCAGGTGGGCTATAGCCTTGGGGGGAGGGGCAGGCCAACTTCGTCCGCCGGACTCGGAATGGGGCGAGACTTTGCGAGCGGCCTCCGCGTGCCAAAAATAGGCCGCGGGCACAGCCGCGCCCAAAAATAACTGCCCGAAGGCCGAGGCGCCAAGTTCGTCCAGCGGAAAAATGGCCAAAAAATGGGTGGGCTATAGCCTTGGGGGGAGGCGCTGGCCGACTTCGTCCGCCGGACTCGGAATGGGGCGAGACTTTGCGAGCGGCCTCCGCGTGCAAAAAATAGGCCGCGGGCACAGCCGCGCCCAAAAATAACTGCCCGAAGGCCGAGGCGCCAAGTTCGTCCAGCGGAAAAATGGCCAAAAAATGGGTGGGCTATAGCCTTGGGGGGAGGCGCTGGCCGACTTCGTCCGCCGGACTCGGAATGGGGCGAGACTTTGCGAGCATCCTCCGCGTACCAAAAATAGGCCGCGGACACAGCCTAGCCCAAAAATAACCACCCGAAGGCCGGGGCGCCATGTTCGTCCTGCGGAAAAAGGCCACAAAAACGGGTGGGCTATAGCCTTGGGGGGTGGGGCTGGCCAAGTTCGTCCGCCGGACTTCGAATGGGATGAGACTTTGCGAGCGGCCTTTGTACGCCAAAAATAGGCCGCGGGACAGCCGCGACCAAAAATAACCGCCCGAAGGCTGGGGCGCCAAGTTCGTCCAGCGGAAAAAGGCCACAAAAACGGGTGGGCTATAGTCTTGGGGGGTGGGGCTGGCCAAGTTCGTCCGCCGGACTCGGAATGGGGCGAGACTTTGGGAGCGGTCTCCGTGTGTCAAAAATAGGACTCGGCCACAGCCGTACCCAAAAATAATTGCCCCAAGGCCGGGGCGCCAAGTTCGTCCAGCTGAAAAAGGCCACAAAAACGGGTGGTCTATAGCCTTGGTGGGTAGGGCCGGCCAAGTTCGTCCGCCGGACTCGGAATGGGGTGAGACTTTACGAGCGGCCTCCGTTTACAAAAATAGGCCATGGGCACAGCCGCGCCCAAAAATAACTACCCGAAGGCCGGGGCGCCAAGTTCGTCCAGAGGAAAAAGGCCACAAAAACGGGTGGGCTATACCCTTGGGGGGTAGGGCTGGCCAAGTTCGTCCCCCGGACACGGAATGGGATGAGACTTTGTAAGTGGCCTTCGTGTGCCAAAAATAGGCCGCGGGCACAGCCATCCCAAAAATAACCACCCGAAGGCGGGCGCCAAGTTCGTCCAGCGGAAAAAGGCCACAAAAACGGGTAGGCTATAGCCTTGGGGGGTGGGGCTGGCCAAGTTCGTCTGCCGGACTCGGAATGGGGCTAGAATTTATGAGCGGGCTCCGTGTGCAAAAAATTGGCCACAGGCACAGCCGCGACCAAAAATAACCGACCGAAGGCCGGGGCGCCAAGTTCGTCCAGCAGAAAAAGGCCACAAAAACGGGTGGGCTATAGCCTTGGGTGGTGGGGCTGGCCAAGTTCGACCGCCGGACTCGGAATGGGGCTAGACTTTGCGAGCGGCCTCCATGAGCCAAAAATAGGCCGCGGGCACAGCCGCACCGAAAAAATAACCGGTCGAAGGCCGGGGCGCCAAGTTCGTCCAGCGGAAAAAGGCCACAAAAACGGGTGGGCTATAGCCTTGGGGTGTGGGGCTGGCCAAGTTCATCCGCCGGACACGGAATGGGGCGAGACTTTGCGAGCGGCCTCCGTGTCCCAAAAATAGGCCGCGGGCATAGACGCGCCCAAAAATAACCGCCCGAAGGCCGGGGCGCCAAGTTCGTCCAGCGGAAAAAGGCCACAAAAACGGGTGGGCTATAGCCTTGGGGGGTGGGGCTGGCCAAGTTCGTCCGCCGGACTCGGAATGGGGCGAGACTTTACGAGCGGCCTCCGCGTGCCAAAAATAGGCCGCGGGCACAGCCATGCCAAAAATAACCACCCGAAGGCGGGCGCCAAGTTCGTCCAGCGGAAAAAGGCCATAAAACGGGTGGGCTATAGCCTTGGTGGGTAGGGCCGGCCAAGTTCGTCCGCCGGACTCGGAATGGGGTGAGACTTTACGAGCGGCCTCCATGTGCCAAACATAGGCCGCGGGCACAGCCGCACCCAAAAATAATCGCCCGAAGGCCGGGTTGCCAAGTTCATCCAGCGGAAAAAGGCCACAAAAACGGGTGGGCTATAGCCTTGGGGGGTGGGGCTGGCCAAGTTCGTCCCCCGGACACGGAATGGGATGAGACTTTGCAAGCGGCCTCCGTGTGCCAAAAATAGACCGCGGGCACAGCCATGCCAAAATTAACCACCCGAAGGCGGGAGCCAAGTTCGTCCAGCGGAAAAAGGCCACAAAAACGGGTGGGCTATAGCCTTGGTGGGTAGGGCCGGCCAAGTTCGTCCGCCGGACTCGGAATGGAGTGAGACTTTGCAAGCGGCCTCCGTTTGCCAAAAATAGGCCACCGGCACAGCCGCGCCCAAAAATAACCGCCCGAAGGCCGGGGTGCAAAGTTCGTCCAGCGGAAAAAGGCCACAAAAACGGGTGGGCTATAGCCTTGGGGTGTGGGGCTGGCCAAGTTCATCCGCCGGACACGGAATGGGGCGAGACTTTGCGAGCGGCCTCCGTGTGCCAAAAATAGGCCGCGGGCATAGACGCGCCCAAAAATAACCGCCCGAAGGCCGGGGCGCCAAGTTCGTCCAGCGGAAAAAGGCCACAAAAACGGGTGGGCTATAGCCTTGGGGGGTGGGGCTGGCCAAGTTCGTCCGCCGGACTCGGAATGGGGTGAGACTTTACGAGCGGCCTCCGCGTGCCAAAAATAGGCCGCGGGCACAGCCATGCCAAAAATAACCACCCGAAGGCGGGCGCCAAGTTCGTCCAGCGGAAAAAGGCCATAATACGGGTGGGCTATAGCCTTGGTGGGTAGGGCCGGCCAAGTTCGTCCGCCGGACTCGGAATGGGGTGAGACTTTACGAGCGGCGTCCATGTGCCAAACATAGGCCGCGGGCACAGCCGCACCCAAAAATAATCGCCCGAAGGCCGGGTTGCCAAGTTCGTCCAGCGGAAAAAGGCCACAAAAACGGGTGGGCTATAACCTTGGGGGGTTGGGCTGCGCCAACTTCGTCCGCCGGACTCGGAATGGCGCGAGACTTTGCGAGGGCCCTCCCTGTGCCAAAAATAGGCCGCGGGCACAGCCGCGCCCAAAAATAACCGCCCGAAGGCTGGGGCGCCAAGTTCGTCCAGCGGAAAAAGGCCACAAAAACGGGTGGGATATAGCCTTGGGGGGTTGGGCTGCGCCAACTTCGTCCGCCGGACTCGGAATGGCGCGAGACTTTGCGAGGGCCCTCCCTGGGCCAAAAGTAGACGGCGAACACAGCCGCGCCCAAAAATAACCGCCCGAAGGTCGGGTTCCCAAAAGTCCCCAGCAGAAAAAATCCCAAAAAACGGGTGGGCTATAGCCTGCGTGGGGGGTGTGGGCGAACTTCGTCCGCCGGACTCGGAATGGGGCGAGACTTTGCGAGCGCCCTACGTGTGCCAAAAATAGGCCGCGGGCACAGCCGCACCCAAAAATAAGCGCCCGAAGGTCGGGTTCCCAAAAGTCCCCAGCAGAAAAAATCCCAAAAAACGGGTGGGCTATAGCCTGCGTGGGGGGTGTGGGCGAACTTCGTCCGCCGGACTCGGAATGGGGCGAGACTTTGCGAGCACCCTTCGTGTGCCAAAAATAGGCCACGGACACAGCCGCGGGCACAATCGCGCCCAAAAATAAGCGCCCGAAGGTCGGCGTCCCAAAAGCCCCCAGCGGAAAAATGGCCAAAAAACGGGCGGCCTATAGCCTTGGTGGGGGGGGGGGCGGGCGAACTTCATCCGCCGGACTCGGAATGGGGCGAGACTTTGCGAACGCCCTCCGTGTGCCAAAAATAGGCCGCGGGCAAAGCAGCGTCCAAAAATAAGCGCCTGAAGGTCAGCGTCCCAAACGCCCCCAGCGGAAAAATGGCCAAAAAACGGGTGGGCTATAGCCTTGGTGGGGGGGGCGGGCGAAGTTCGTCCGTCGGACTCAGAATGGAGCGAGACTTTGCGAGGGGCATCCGTGTGCCAGAATATCATCCCGGGCACAGCCGCGCCCGAAGGTCGGTGTCCCAAAAGCCCCCAGCGGAAAAATAGCCAAAAAACGGGTGGGCTATAGCCTTGGTGGGGGGGGGGCGGGCGAAGTTCGTCCGCCGACTCGGAATGGGGCGAGACTTTACGAGCGCCCTCCGTGCGCCAAAAATAGGCCACGGACACAGCCGCGGGCACAGTCGCGCCCAAAAATAAGCGCCCGAAGGTCGGCGTCCCAAAAGCCCCCAGCGGAAAAATGGCCAAAAAACGGGTGGGGCTATAGCCTTGGTGGGGGAGGGGGTGGGCAAAGTTCGTCCGCCGGACTCGGAATGGGGCGAGACTTTGCGAGCACCCTCCGTTTGCCAAAAATACGCCACGGGCACAGCCGCGCCCAAAAAGAAGCACCCGAAGGTCGGCGTCCCAAAACCCACCAGCGGAAAAATGGCCAAAAAACGGGTGGGCTATAGGCTTGGTGGGGGGGTGGGCAAAGTTCGTCCGCCGGACTCGGAATGGGACGAGACTTTGCGAGCGCCATCCGTATGCCAAAAATAGTCCGCGGACTCAGCCGTGCCAAAAAATAAGCGCCCGAAGGTCGGCGTCCCAAAACCCCTCAGCGGAAAAATGGCCAAAAAACAGGTGGGCTATACCCTTGATGGGGGAGAGGGCGAACTTCGTCCGCCGGACTCGGAATGGGGTGAGACTTTGCGATCGCCCTCCATGTGCCAAAAATAGGCCGCGGGCACAGCCGCGGCCAAAAATTAGGGCCCGAAGGACGGGGTGCCAAAACCCCCCGGCGGAAAAATGGTGAAAAAACGGGTGGGCTTTAGCCTTGGTGGGGGGCGTGGGCCAAGTTCGTCCGCCGCACTCGGAATGGCCCGAGACTTTGCGGGCGGCCTCTGTGTGCCAAAAATAGGGCACGGGCACAGCCGCGCACAAAAATTAGTGCCCGAAGGTAGGAGTGCCAAAACGCCCCAGCGGAAAAATGGCCAAAAAACGGGTGGGCTATAGCCTTGGTGGGGGGCGTGGGTGACGTTCGTCCCCCTGACTCAGAATGGCCCGAGCCTTTGCGGACAGCCTCCGTGTGCCAAAAATAGGCCACGGGCACTGCCGCGCCCAAAAATTATCGCCCGAAGGTCGGGGTGCCAAAACCCCCCGGCGGAAAAATGGCCAAAACACGGGTGGGCTATAGCATTGGTGGGGGGCGTGGGCGAAGTTCGTCCGCCGGATTCGGAATGGCCCAAGACTTTGCGGGGGGCCTCCTTGTGCCAAAAATAGGCCACGGGCACAGCCACGGCCAAAAATTAGGGCCCGAAGGACGGGGTGCCAAAACGCCCCAGCGGAAAAAAGGCCAAAAAACGGGTGGGCTATAGCCTTGGTGGGGGGCGTGGGCGTAGTTCGTCCGCCGGACTCGGAATGGCCCGAGACTTTGCGGGCGGCCTCCGTGTGCCAAAAATAGGCCATGGGCACGGCCGCGCCCAAAAATTAGCGCCCGAAGGTCGGGGTGCCAAAACCCTCCGCCGGAAAAATGGCCAAAAAACAGGTGGGCTATAGCCTTGGTGGGGGGTGTGGGCGAAGTTCGTCCGTCGGACTCGGACTGGCCCGAGACTTTGCGGGCGGCCTCTGTGTGCCAAAAATAGACCACGGGCACAGCCGCGCCCCAAAATTAGCGCCTGAAGGTCGAGGTGGCAAAACCCCCCAGCGGAAAAATGGCCAAAAAACGGGTGGGCTATAGCCTTGGTGGGGGCGTAGGCGAAGTTCGTCCGCTGGACTCGGAATGGCCCGAGACTTTGTGGGCGGCATCCATGTGCCAAAAATAGGCCATGGCCACAGCAGCGCCCAAAAATTAGCACCCGAAGGTCGGGGTGCCAAAACCCCCTGGCGGTAAAATGGCCAAAAAACGGGTGGGCTATACCCTTGGTGGGGGGCGTGGGCAAAGTTCGTCCGCCGGACTCGGAATGGCCCGAGACTTTAAGGGCGGCTTCCGTGTGCCAAAAATAGGCCCCTGGCATAGCCGCGCCGAAAAATTATCGCCCGAAGATCGGGGTGCCAAAATCCCCCGGCGGAAAAATGGCCAAAAAACGGGTGGGCTATAGCCTTGGTGGGGGGCGTGGGCGAAGTTCGTCCGCCGGACTCGGAATGGCTCGAGACATTGCGGGCGACCTCCGCGTGCCAAAAATAGGCCACGGGCACAGCTGTTCCCAAAAAGTAGCGCCCGAAGGTCGGGGTGCCAAAATCCCCCAGCGGAAAAATGGGCAAAAAACGGGTGGGCTATAGCCTTGGTGGGGGGTGTGGGCGAAGTTCGTCCGCCGGATTTGGAATGGCCCGAGACTTTGCGGGCGGCCTCCGTGTACCAAAAATAGGCCACGGGCACAGCCGCGGCCAAAAATTAGGGCCCGAAGGACGGGGTGCCAAAACCCCCCGCCGGAAAAATGGTGAAAAAACGGGTGGGCTTTAGCCTTGGTGGGGGGCGTGGGCGAAGTTCGTCCGCCGCACTCGGAATGGCCCGAGACTTTGCGGGCGGCCTCTGTGTGCCAAAAATAGGGCACGGGCACAGCCGCGCACAAAAATTAGTGCCCGAAGGTAGGAGTGCCAAAACGCCCCAGCGGAAAAATGGCCAAAAAACGGGTGGGCTATAGCCTTGGTGGGGGGCGTGGGTGACGTTCGTCCCCCTGACTCAGAATGGCCCGAGCCTTTGCGGACAGCCTCCGTGTGCCAAAAATAGGCCACGGTCACAGCCGCGCCCAAATATTAGCGCCCGAAGGTCGGGGTGCCAAAATCCCCCGGCGGAAAAATGGCCAAAAAACGGTTGGGCTATATAGCCTCGGTGGTGGGGGCGGGCGAAGTTCGTCCGCCGGACTCGGAATGGTGCGAGACTTTGCGAGCGCCCTCCGTGTGCCAAGAATAGGCCGCGGGCACAGCCGCGCCCAAAAATAAGCCCCCGAAGGTCGGCGTCCCGAAAGCCCCCAGCGGAAAAATGGCCAAAAAACGGGTGGGCTATAGCCTTGGTGGGGGTTGCGGGCGAACTTCATTCGCCGGACTCGGAATGGGGTGAGACTTTGCGAGGGGCCTCCGTGTGCCAAAATATCGTCCCGGTCACAGCCGTGCCCAAAAATAAGCACCCGAAGTTCGGCGTCCCAAAAGCCCCCAGCGGAAAAATGGACAAAAAACGGGTGGGCTATAGCCTTGGTGGGGGGGGGGGGTGGGCGAACTTCGTCCGCCGGACTCGGAATGAGGCGAGACTTTGCGAGCGCCCTCCGTGTGACAAAAATAGGCCGTGGGCACACACGCGCCCAAAAATAAACGCCCGAAGGTCGGCTTCCCAAAAGCCCCCAGCGGAAAAATGGCCAAAAAACGGGTGGGCTATAGGCTTGGTGGGGGGGGCAGGCGAACTTCGTCCGCCGGACTCGGAATGGGGCAAGAATTTGTGAGCGCCCTCCGTGTGCCAAAAATAGGCCACGGTCACAGCCGCGCCCAAAAATAAGCGCCCGAAGGTCGGCGTCCCAAAACCCCCCAGCGGAAAAATGGCCAAACAACGGGTGGGCTATGGCCTTGGTGGGAGGGGTGGGCGAACTTCGTCCGCCGGACTCGGAATGTGGCGAGACTTTGCGAGCGCCCTCCGTGTGCCAAAAATAGGCCGCGGCCACAGCCGCGCCCAAAAATAAGCGCCCGAAGGTCGGCGTCCCAAAAGCCCACAGCGGAAAAATGGCCAAAAAAAGGGTGAGCTATAGCCTTGGTAGGGGGGTGGGCAAACTTCGT
Source organism: Citrus sp. QX-2021 (assembly GCA_030444885.1). Taxonomy (NCBI): domain Eukaryota; kingdom Viridiplantae; phylum Streptophyta; class Magnoliopsida; order Sapindales; family Rutaceae; genus Citrus; species Citrus sp. QX-2021. The sequence continues at coordinate 351,715 of JAUJEF010000021.1, forward strand.
CCGCCGGACTCGGAATGAGGCGAGACTTTGCGAGCGCCCTCCGTGTGCCAAAAATAGGCCGAATCACAGCTGTGCCTAAAAATAAGCGCCCGAAGGTCGGCATCCAAAAAGCCCCCAGCGGAAAAATGGCAAAAAAACGGGTGGGCCATAGCCTTGGTGGGTGGCGGCGAACTTCGTCCGCCGGACTCGGAATGGGGCAACACTTTCCGAGGGGCCTACGTGTGCCAAAATATCATCCCGGTCACAGCCGCACACAAAAATAAGCGCCCGAAGGTCGGCGTCCCAAAAGCCCCCAGCGGAAAAATGGACAAAAAACGGGTGGGCTATAGCGTTGGTGCGGGGGGGTGGCGGGCGAAGTTCGTCCGCCGGACACGGAATGGGGTGAGACTTTGCGAGCGCCCTCCGTGTGCCAAAAATAGGCCCCGGGCACAGCCGCGCCCAAAAATAATGACCCGAAGGTCAGCGTCCCAAAAGCCCCCAGCGGAAAAATGGCCAAAAAACGGGTGGGCTATAGCCTTGGTGGGGGGGGGGCGGGCGAACTTCGTCCGTCGGACTCGGAATGGGGCGAAACTTTGCGAGCGCCCTCCGTGTGCCAAAAATAGGCCGCAGGCACAGCCGCGCCAAAAAATAAGCGCCTGAAAGTCAGCGACCCAAACCCCCCCCGCGGAAAAATGGCCAAAAAACGGGTGGGCTATTGCCTTGGTGGGGGGGGGTGGGGGTGGGCGAACTTCGTCCGCCGGACTCGGAATGGGTCGAGACTTTGCGAGCGTCCTCCGTGTGCCAAAATATCATCCCGGGCACAGCCGCGCTAAAAAATAAGCGCCCGAAGGTCAGCTTCCCAAATGCCCCCAGCGGAAAAATGGCCAAAAATCGGGTGGGCTATAGCCTTGGTGGGGGGGGGGGGGGCGGGCATACTTCGTCCGCCGGACTCGGAATGGGGAGAGACTTTGCGAGCACTCTCCGCGTGCCAAAATATCCTCCCGGGCACAGCCGCGCCCAAAAATAAGCCCCCGAAGGTTGGTGTCCCAAAAGCCCCCAGCGGAAAAATGACCAAAAAATGGGTGGGCTATAGCCTTGGTGGGGGGGGTGGGCGAAGTTCGTCCGCCGGATTTGGAATGGGGCGAGACTTTGCGAGCTCCCTCCGTGTGTCAAAAATTGGCCATGGGCACAGCCGTACCCAAAAATAAGCGCCCGAAGGTCAGCGTCCCAAAAGCCCCCAGCGGAAAAATAGCCAAAAAACTGGTGGGCTACAGCCTTGGTGGGGGGGGGGGTGGGCGAACTTCGTCCGCCGGACTCGGAATGGGGCGAGACTTTGCGAGCACCCTCCGTGTGCAAAAATATCATCCCGGAACAGCCGCGCCCAAAAATAAACGCCCGAAGGTCGCCGCCCAAAACCCCCCCAGCGTAAAAATGCCCAACACTGGGTGGGGATATCGCCTGGGGGGTGGGGGGGGGCGGGCGAAGTTCGTCCGCCGGACTCGGAATGGGGCAAGACTTTTCGATCGCTCTCTGTGTGCCAAAAATAGGCCACGGGCACAGCCGTACCCAAAAATAAGCGCCTGAAGGTCGGCGTCCCAAAACCACCCAGCGGAAAAATGGCCAAAAAACGGGTGGGCTATAGCCTTGGTGGGGTGGTGGGCCAAGTTCGTCCGCCAGACTCGGAATGGGGCGAGACTTTTTGAGGGGCATCCATGTGCCAAAATATAATCCCAGGCACAGCCGCGCCCAAAAATAAACGCCCAAAGGTCGGCGTCCCAAAAGCCCCAGCGGAAAAATGGCCGAAAAACGGATGGGCTATAGCCTTGGTGGGGGGGTGGGCGAACTTCGTCTGCCGGACTCGGAACGGGGCGAGACTTTGCGAGCGCCCTCCGTGTGAAAAAATTTCATCCCGGAACAGCCGCGTCCAAAAATAAACGCCCGAAGGTCGGCGTCCAAAAAGCCCCCAGCGGAAAAATGGCCAAAAAATGGGTGGGCTATAGCCTTGGTGGTGGGGGGGGGGCGGGCGAAGTTCGTCCGCCGGACTCGGAATGGGGCGAGACTTTTCGATCGCTCTCGGTGTGCCAAAAATAGTCAACGGGCACAGCCGCGCCAAAAAATAAGTGCCCAAAGGTCGGCGTCGCAAAAGCCCCCAGCGAAAAAATGGCCAAAAAACGGGTGGGCTATAGCCTTGGTGGGGGGGGGGGTGGGCGAACTTCGTCCGCCGGACTCGGAATGGGGCGAGACTTTTCGAGCACCCACCGTGTGCAAAAATATCATCCCGGGCACAGCCGCGCCAAAAAATAAGTGCCCGAAGGTCGGCGTCCCAAAAGCCCCCAGCGGAAAAATTGCCAAAAAACGGGTGGGCTATAACCTTGGTGGGGGGGTGGGCGAACTTCGTCCGCCGGACTCGGAATGGGGCGAGACTTTGCGAGCACCCTCCGTGTGCAAAAATATCATCCCGGAACAGCCGCGCCCAAAAATAAACGCCCGAAGGTCGGCGTCCAAAAAGCCCCCAGCGGAAAAATGGCCAAAAAATGGGTGGGCTATAGCCTTGGTGGTGGGGGGGGGCGGGCGAAGTTCGTCCGCCGGACTCGGAATGGGGCAAGACTTTTCGATCGCTCTCGGTGTGCCAAAAATAGTCCGCGGGCACAGCCGCGCCAAAAAATAAGCGCCCAAAGGTCGGCGTCGCAAAAGCCCCCAGCGAAAAAATGGCCAAAAAACGGGTGGGCTATAGCCTTGGTGGGGGGGGGGTGGGCGAAGTTCGTCCGCCGGTCTCGGAATGGGGCGAGACTTTGCGAGCGGCCTCCGTGTGCCAAAAATAGGCCGTGGGCAAAGCCACATCCAAAAAAAAGCGCCCGAAGGTCGGCTACCCAAAACCCCCCAGCGGAAAAATGGCCAAAAAACGGGTGGGCTATAACCTTGGTGGGGTGGTGGGCGAATTTCGTCCGCCGGACTCGGAATATGGTGAGACTTTGCGAGCGCCCTCCGTGTGCCAAAATATCATCCCGTACAGAGCCACGCCCAAAAATAAGCGCCCGAAGGTCGGCGTCCCAAAAGCCCCCAGCGGAAAAATGGCCAAAAAACGGGTGGGCTATAGCCTTGGTGGGGGGGGGGGGGCGAACATAGTCCGACGGACTCGGAATGGGGCGAGAATTTATGAGTGCCCTCCGTTTGCCAAAATATCATCCCGATCACAGCCGTGCCAAAAATAAGCACCCGAAGGTCGGCGTCCCAAAACACCAAGCGGAAGAATGGCCAAAAAACGGGTGGGCTATAGCCTTGGTGGGGGGGGTGGGCGAACTTCGTCCGCCGGACTCGGAATAGGGTGAGACTTTACGAGCGCCCTCCGTGTGGAAAAACTAGGCCGCGGGCACAGCCGCACCCAAAAATAAGCGCCCGATGGTCGGCGTCCCAAAACCCCCCAGCAGAAAAAGGGCCAAAAAACGGGTGGGCTATAACCTTGGTGGGGGGGGGGCCGGCGAACTTCATCCGCCGGACTCGGAATGGGTTGAAACTTTGCGAGCGCCCTTCGTGTGCCAAAAATAGGTGGCAGGCACAGCCGCACCCAAAAAGAAGCTCCCAAATGTCGGCGTCCCAAAACCCCCCGGCGGAAAAATGGCCAAAAAACGGGTGGCCTATAGCCTTGGTGGCGGGGGGGGGGGGGGTGGGCGAAGTTCGTGCGCCGGACTCGGAATGAGGCGAGACTTTGCGACCACCCTCCGTGTGCTAAAAATAGGCCGCGGGTACATCCGCGGCCGAAGGTCGGCCTCCCAAAAGCCCCCAGCGGAAAAATGGCTAAAAAACGGGTGGGCTATAGCCTTGGTGGGGGGGGGGTGGGCGAACTTCGTCCGCCGGACTCGGAATAGGGTGAGACTCTGCGAGCGCCCTCCGTGTGCCAAAATATCATCCCGTACAAAGCCGTGCCCAAAAATAAGCGCCCGAAGTTCGGCGTCCCAAAAGGCCCCAGTGGAAAAATGGCCAAAAAACGGGTGGGCTATAGCCTTGGTGGGGGGGGGGGGCGGGCGAACTTAGTTCGCCGGACTCAGAATGGGGCAAGAATTTACGAGCGCCCCCCGTGTGCTAAAATATCATCCCGGGTACAGCCGCACCGAAAAATAAGCACCCGAAGGCCGGCGTCCCAAAACACCAAGCGGAAGAATGGCCAAAAAACGGGTGGGCTATAGCCTTGGTGGGGGGGGGTGGGCGAACTTCGTCCGCCGGACTCGGAATGGGGCGAGACTTTGCGAGCGCCCTGCGTGTTCCAAAATATCATCCCGGGGACAGCTACGATCAAAAATAAGTTCCTGAAGGTCGGCGTCCCAAAACCCCCCAGCGGAAAAATGGCCAAAAACGGGTGGCCTATAGCCTTGGTGGGGGGGGGGGTGGGCGAACTTCGTCCGCCGGACTCAGAATGGGGTGAGACTTTACGAGTGCCCTCCGTGTGCCAAAAATAAGCCGCGGGCACAGTCGCACCCAAAAATAAGTGCCCGAAGGTCACCGTCCCAAAACCCCCCAGCGCAAAAATGGCCAAAAAACGGGTGGGCTATAGCCTTGTTGGGGGGGGGGGGTGGGCGAAGTTCGTCCGCCAGACTCGGAATGGGGCTAGACTTTGCGAGCACCCTCCGTGTACCAAAAATAAGCTGCGGGCACAGCCGCGCTCAAAAATACCAGCCCGAAGGCAAGGGCGCCAAGTTCGTCCAGCGGAAAAAAGCCACAAAAACGGGTGGGCTATAGCCTTGGGGGGTGGGGCTGGCGAACTTCGTCCGCCGGACTCGGAATGGCGCGAGACTTTGCGAGGGCCCTCCGTGTGCCAAAAATAGGACGTGGACACTGCAACGCCCAAAAATAACCGACCGAAGGCCGGGGCGCCAAGTACGTCCAGTGGAAAAAGGCCACAAAAACGGGTGGGCTATAGCCTTGGGGGGTGGGGCTGGCGAACTTCGTCCGCCGGACTCGGAATGGCGCGAGACTTTGCGAGGGCCCTCCGTGTGCCAAAAATAGGACGTGGACACTGCAACGCCCAAAAATAACCGACCGAAGGCCGGGGCGCCAAGTACGTCCGGTGGAAAAAGGCCACAAAAACGGGTGGGCTATAGCCTTGGGGGGTGGGGCTGGCCAACTTCGTCCGCCGGACTGGGAATGGCGTGTGACTCTGTGAGGCGCCTCCGTGTGCCAAAAATAGGCCGCGGGCACAGCCGCGCCCAAAAATACCCGCCCGAAGGCCAGGGCGCCAAGTTCGTCCTGGGGAAAAAGGCCACAAAAACGGGTGGGCTATAGCCTTGGGGGGTGGGGCTGGCCAACTTCGTCCGCCGGACTCGGAATGGCGTGTGACTCTGTGAGGCGCCTCCGTGTGCCAAAAATAGGCCGCGGGCACAGCCGCGCCCAAAAATACCCGCCCGAAGGCCAGGGCGCCAAGTTCGTCCAGCGGAAAAAGGCCACAAAAACGGGTGGGCTATAGCCTTGGGGGGTGTGGCTGGCCAACTTCGTCCGCCGGACTCGGAATGGCGCGACACATTGCGAGGCGCCTCCGTGTGCCAAAAATAGGACGCGGGTACAGCCGCGCCCAAAAATACCGGCCCGAAGGCCAGGGCGCCAAGTTCGTCCAGCGGAAAAAGGCCACAAAAACGGGTGGGCTATAGCCTTGGGGGGTGGGGCTGGCCAACTTCGTCCGCCGGACTCGGAATGTCGCGACACATTGCGAGGTGCCTCCGTGTGCCAAAAATAGGACGCGGGTACAGCCGCGCCCAAAAATACCCGCCCGAAGGCCGGGGCGCCAAGTTCGTCCAGCGGAAAAAGGCCACAAAAACGGTTGGGCTATAGCCTTGGGGGGAGGGGCTGGCCAACTTCGTCCGCCGGACTCGGAATGGGGCGAGACTTTTTGAGTGGCCTCCGCGTACCAAAAATAGGCCGCGGGCACAACCGCGCCCAAAAATAACCCCCCGAAGGTTGCCGCGCCCAAACCCCCCAGCGGAAAAATGACCAAAAAACGGGTGGGCTATAGCCTTGGGGGGAGGGGCTGGCCAACTTCGTCCGCCGGACTCGGAATGGGGCGAGACTTTGCGAGGGGCCTCCGCGTACAAAAATTAGGCGGCGGGCACAGCCGTGCCCTAAAATAACCGCCCGAAGGCCGGGGCGCCAAGTTCGTCCAGCGGAAAAATGGCCAAAAAACGGGTGGGCTATAGCCTTGGGAGGAGGGGCTGGCCAACTTCGTCCGCCGGACTCGGAATGGGGTGAGACTTTTCGAGCAGCCTCCGCGTGCCAAAAATAGGCCGCGGGCCCAGCCACGTGCAAAAATAACTGCCCGAAGGCCGGGGCGCCAAGTTCGTCCAGCGGAAAAATGGCCAAAAAAGGGTGGGCTATAGCCTTGGGTGGAGGGGCAGGCCAACTTCGTCCGCCGGACTCGGAATATGGCGAGACTTTGCGAGCGGCCTCCGCGTGCCAAAAATATGCCGCGGACACAGCCGCACCCAAAAATAACCCCCCGAAGGTCGGCGCGCCCCAACCCCCCAGCGGAAAAATGGCAAAAAAAGGGGTGGGCTATAGCCTTGGGGGGAGGAGCAGGCCCACTTCGTCCGCCGGACTCGGAATATGGCGAGACTTTGCGAGCGGCCTCCGTGTGCCAAAAATAGGCCGCGGGCACAGCCGCGCCCAAAAATAACCGCCCGAATGCTGGGGCGCCAAGTTCGTCCAGCGGAAAAATGGCCAAAAAACGGGTGGGCTATAGCCTTGGGGGGAGGGGCTGGCCAACTTCGTCCGCCTGACTCGGAATGGGGCGAGACTTTGCGAGCAGTGTCCGCGTCCCACCAATAGGCGGCGGGCACAGCCGCGCTCAAAAATAACCCCCCGAAGGTCGGCGCGCCCAAACCCCCCAGCGGAAAATTGGCCAAAAAACGGGTGGGCTCTAGCCTTGGGGGGTGGGGCTGGCCAACTTCATCCGCCGGACTCGGAATGGCGCGAGACTTTGTGAGGCGCCTCCATGTGGCAAAAATAATCCTCGGGCACAGCCGCACCCAAAAATACCCGACCGAAGGCCGGGGCGCCAAGTTCGTCAAGCGGAAAAAGGCCACAAAAACGGGTGGGTTATAGCCTTGGGGGGTGGGGTTGGCCCACTTCGTCCGCCGGAATTGGAATGGCGCGATACTTTGCGAGGCGCCTCCGTGTGCCAAAAATAGGCCGTGGCACAACCGCGCCCAAAAATACCCGCCCGAAGGCCGGGGCGCCAAGTTCGTCCAGCGGAAAAAGGCCACAAAAACGGGTGGGCTATAGCCTTGGGGGGTGGGGCTGGCCCACTTCGTCCGCCGGACTCGGAATGGCGCGAGACTTTGCGAGGCGCCTCCGTGTGCCAAAAATAATCCTCGGGCACAGCCGCGCCCAAAAATACCCGCCAGAAGGCCGGGGCGCCAAGTTCGTCAAGCGGAAAAAGGCCACAAAAACGGGTGGGCTATAGCCTTGGGGGGTGGGGCTGGCCCACTTCGTCCGCCGGAATTGGAATGGCGCGATACTTTGCGAGGCGCCTCCGTGTGTCAAAAATAGGCCGTGGCACAGCCGCGCCCAAAAATACCCGCCCGAAGGCCGGGGCGCCAAGTTCGTCCAGCGGAAAAATGGCCAAAAAACGGGTGGGCTATACCCTTGGGGGGAGGGGCTGGCCAACTTCATCCGCCGGACTCGGAATGGGACGAGACTTTGCGAGTGGCCTCCACGGGCCAAAAATAGGCCGAGGGCACAGCCGCGCCCAAAAATAACCCCCCGAAGGTCGGCGCGCCCAAACCCCCCAGCGGAAAAATGGCCAAAAAACGGGTGGGCTATAGCCTTGGGGGGTGGGGCTGGCCAACTTCGTCCGCCGGACTCGGAATGGGGCGAGACTTTGCGAGCGGCCTCCGCGTGCCAAAAATAGGCCGCGGGCACAGCCACGCCCAAAAATAACCGCCCGAAGGCCGGGGCGCCAAGTTCGTCCAGCGGAAAAAGGCCACGAAAACGGGTGGGCTATAGCCTTGGGGGGTGGGGCTGGCCAACATCGTCCGCCGGACTCGGAATGGCGCGAGACTTTGCGAGGCGCCTCCGTGTGCCAAAAATAGGCCGCGGGCACAGCCGCGCCCAAAAATACCCGGCCGAAAAGCGGGGCGCCAAGTTCGTCCAGCGGAAAAAGGCCACAAAAACGGGTGGGCTATAGCCTTGGGGGGTGGGGCTGGCCAACTTCGTCCGACGGACTCGGAATGGCGCGAGACTTTGCGAGGAGCCTCCATGTGCCAAAAATTGGCCGCGGACACAGCCGCTTCCAAAAATACCCGCCCGAAAGCCGGGCCGCCACGTTCATCCAGCGGAAAAAGGCCACAAAAACGGGTGGGCTATAGCCTTGGGGGGTGGGCCTGGCCCACTTCGTCCGCCGGACTCGGAATGACGTGAGACTTTGCGAGGCGCCTCCGTGTGCCAAAAATAGGCCGCGGGCACAGCCGCGCCCAAAAATACCCGGCCGAAGGGCGGGGCGCCAAGTTCGTCCAGCGGAAAAAGGCCACAAAAACGGGTGGGCTATAGCCTTGGGGGGTGGGGCTGGCCAACTTCGTCCGCCGGACTCGGAATGGCGCGAGACTTTACGGGGCGCCTCCGTGTGCCAAAAATAGGCCGCGGGTGCAGCGACGCTCAAAAATACCCGCCCGAAGGCCGGGGCGCCAAGTTCGTCCAGCGGAAAAATGGCCAAAAAACGGGTGGGCTATAGCCTTGTGGGGAGGGGCTGGCCAACTTCGTCCGCCGGACTCGGAATGGGACGAGACATTGCGAGCGGCCCCCACGGGCCAAAAATAGGCCGCAGGCACAGCCGCGCCCAAAAATAACCCCCCGAAGGTCGGCGCGCCCAAACTCCCCAGCGGAAAAATGGCCAAAAAACGGGTGGGCTATAGCCTTGGGGGGTGGGGCTGGCCAACTTCGTCCGCCGGACTCGGAATGGTGCGAGACTTTGCGAAGCGCCTCCGTGTACCAAAAATAGGCCGCGGGCACAGCCGCGCCCAAAAATACCCGCCCGAAGGCCGGGGCGCCAAGTTCGTCCAGCGGAAAAAGGCCACGAAAACGGGTGGGCTATAGCCTTGGGGGGTGGGGCTGGCCAACATCGTCCGCCGGACTCGGAATGGCGCGAGACTTTGCGAGGCACCTCCGTGTGCCAAAAATAGGCCGCGGGCACAGCCGCGCCCAAAAATACCCGGCCGAAAAGCGGGGCGCCAAGTTCGTCCAGCGGAAAAAGGCCACAAAAACGGGTGGGCTATAGCCTCGGGGGGTGGGGCTGGCCAACTTCGTCCGACGGACTCGGAATGGCGCGAGACTTTGCGAGGAGCCTCCATGTGCCAAAAATTGGCCGCGGGCACAGCCGCTTCCAAAAATACCCGCCCGAAAGCCGGGTCGCCAAGTTCATCCAGCGGAAAAAGGCCACAAAAACGGGTGGGCTATAGCCCTGGGGGGTGGGCCTGGCCAACTTCGTCCGCCGGACTCAGAATGACGTGAGACTTTGCGAGGCACCTCCGTGTGCCAAAAATAGGCCGCGGGCACAGCGGCGCCCAAAAAGAACCGCCCGAAGGCCGGGGCGCCAAGTTCGTCCAGCGGAAAAAGGGCGCAAAAAGGGGTGGGCTATAGCCTTGGGGGGTGGGGCTGGCCCACTTCGTCCGCCGGACTCGGAATGGCGCGAAACTTTACGAGGGCCCTCCGTGTGCCAAAAATAGGCCGCGGGCACAGCGGCGCCCAAAAAGAACCGCCCGAAGGCCGGGGCGCCAAGTTCGTCCAGCGGAAAAAGGGCACAAAAAGGGGTGGGCTATAGCCTTGGGGGGTGGGGCTGGCCAACTTCGTCCGCCGGACTCGGAATGGAGCGAGCCATTTTGAGGGCCCTCCTTGTGCCAAAAATAGGCCGCGGTCACAGCCGCGCCCAATAATAACCTCCCGAAGGCCGGGGCGCCAAGTTCGTCCAGCGGAAAAAGGCCACAAAAACGGGTGGGCTGTAGCCTTGGGGGGTGGGGCTGGCCAACTTCGTCCGCCGGACTCGGAATGACGCGAGACTTTGTGAGGCTCCTCTGTGTGCCAAAAATAGGCCGCCGACACATCCGCGCCCAAAAATAACCTCCCAAAGGCCGGGGCGCCAAGTTCGTCCAGCGGAAAAAGGCCACAAAAACGGGCGGGCTATAGCCTTGTTGGGTGGAGCTGGCCCACTTCGTCCGCCGGACTCGGAATGGCGCGAAACTTTACGAGGGCCCTCCGTGTGCCAAAAATAGGCCGCGGGCACAGCCGCGCCCAAAAATAACTACCCGAAGGCCGGGGCGCCAAGTTCGTCCAGCGGAAAAAGGCCACAAAAACGGGTGGGCAATAGCCTTGGGGGGTGGGGCTGGCCCACTTCGTCCGCCGGACTCGGAATGGCGTGAGACTTTGTTAGGGGCCTCCGTGTGCCAAAAATAGGCTGCGGGCACAGCCGCACCCAAAAATAACCGCCCGAAGGCCGGGGCGCAAGGTTCGTCCAGCGGAAAAAGGCCACAAAAACGGGTGGGCTCTACCCTTGGGAGGTGGGACTGGCCAACTTCGTCCGCCGGACTCGGAATGGCGCGAGACTTTGTGAGGCGCCTCCGTGTGCCAAAAATAGGTAATGGGCAAAGCCGCACCCAAAAATACCCGCCCGAAGGCCGGGGCGCCAATTTCGTCCAGCGGAAAAAGGCCACAAAAACGGGTGGGCTATAGCCTTGGGGGGTGGGGATGGCCAACTTCGTCCGCCGGACTCGGAATGGCGCGAGACTTTACGGGGCGCCTCCGTGTGCCAAAAATAGGCCGCGGGTGCAGCGACGCTCAAAAATACCCGCCCGAAGGCCGGGGCGCCAAGTTCGTCCAGCGGAAAAATGGCCAAAAAACGGGTGGGCTATAGCCTTGTGGGGAGGGGCTGGCCAACTTCGTGCGCCGGACTCGGAATGGAGCGAGCCATTTTGAGGGCCCTCCTTGTGCCAAAAATAGGCCGCGGTCACAGCCGCGCCCAATAATAACCTCCCGAAGGCCGGGGCGCCAAGTTCGTCCAGCGGAAAAAGGCCACAAAAACGGGTGGGCTGTAGCCTTGGGGGGTGGGGCTGGCCAACTTCGTCCGCCGGACTCGGAATGACGCGAGACTTTGTGAGGCTCCTCTGTGTGCCAAAAATAGGCCGCCGACACATCCGCGCCCAAAAATAACCTCCCAAAGGCCGGGGCGCCAAGTTCGTCCAGCGGAAAAAGGCCACAAAAACGGGCGGGCTATAGCCTTGTTGGGTGGAGCTGGCCCACTTCGTCCGCCGGACTCGGAATGGCGCGAAACTTTACGAGGGCCCTCCGTGTGCCAAAAATAGGCCGCGGGCACAGCCGCGCCCAAAAATAACTGCCCGAAGGCCGGGGCGCCAAGTTCGTCCAGCGGAAAAAGGCCACAAAAACGGGTGGGCAATAGCCTTGGGAGGTGGCGCTGGCCCACTTCGTCCGCCGGACTCGGAATGGCGCGAGACTTTGTGAGGGGCCTCCGTGTGTCAAAAATAGGCCGCGGGCACAGCCGCGCCCAAAAATAACCGCCCGAAGGCCGGGGCGCCGCGTTCGTCCGGCGGAAAAAGGCCACAAAAACGGGTGGGCTATAGCCTTGTTGGGTGGGGCTGTCCAACTTCGTCCGCCGGACTCGGAATGACGCGAAACTTTACGAGGGCCCTCCGTGTGCCAAAAATAGGCCGCGGGCACAGCGGCGCCCAAAAAGAACCGCCCGAAGGCCGGGGCGCCAAGTTCGTCCAGCGGAAAAAGGGCACAAAAAGGGGTGGGCTATAGCCTTGGGGGGTGGGGCTGGCCACCTTCGTCCGCCGGACTCGGAATAGCGAGAGACTTTTTGAGGGTCCTCCGTGTGCCAAAAATAGTACGCGGGGAAAGCCGCGACCAAAAATACCCGCCCGAAGTCCGGGTCGCCAAGTTCGTCCAGCGGAAAAAGGCCACAAAAACGGGTGCGCTATAGCCTTGGGGGGTGGATATGGCCAACTCGTCCGCCGGACTCGGAATGGCCCGAGACTTTACGAGGCACCTCCGTGTGCCAAAAATAGGCCGTAAACACAGCTGCGCCCAAAAATACCCGCCCGAAGGCCGGGGCGACAAGTTCGTCCAGCGGAAAAAGGCCACAAAAACGGGTGGGCTATAGCCTTGGGGGGTGGGGCTGGCCAACTTCGTCCGCCGAACTCAGAATGGCGCGAGACTTTACGAGGCACCTCCGTGTGCCAAAACTAGGCCGCGGGCACAGCCGCGCTCAAAAATACCTGCCCGAAGGCCAGGGCGCCAAGTTCGTCCAGCGGAAAAAGGCCACAAAAACGGGTGGGCTATAGCCTTGGGGGGTGGGGCTGGCCAACTTCGTCCGCCGAACTCAGAATGGTGCGAGACTTTGCGAGGCGCCTCCGTGTGCCAAAAATAGGCCGCGGGCACAGCCGCACCCAAAAATACCCGGCCGAAGGGCGGGGCGCCAAGTTCGTCCAGCGGAAAAAGGCCACAAAAACGGGTGGGCCATAGCCTTGGGAGGTGGGGCTGGCCAACTTCGTCCGACAGACTCGGAATGGCGCGAGACTTTGCGAGGAGCCTCCATGTGCCAAAAATTGGCCGCGGGCACAGCCGCTTCCAAAAATACCCGCCCGAAAGCCGGGCCGCCAAGTTCGTCCAGCGGAAAAAGGCCACAAAAACGGGTGGGCTATAGCCTTGGGGGGTGGATATGGCCAACTCCTCCGCCGGACTCGGAATGGCCCGAGACTTTACGAGGCACCTCCGTGTGCCAAAAATAGGCCGCAGACACAGCTGCACCCAAAAATACAAGCCCGAAGGCCGGGGCGCCAAGTTCGTCCAGTGGAAAAAGGCCACAAAAATGGGTGGGCTATAGCCTTGGGGGGTGGGGCTGGCCAACTTCGTCCGCCGGACTCGGAATGGCGCGAGACTTTGTGAGGCGCCTCCGTGTGCCAAAAATAGGTAATGGGCAAAGCCGCACCCAAAAATACCCGCCCGTAGGCCGGGGCGCCAATTTCGTCCAGCGGAAAAAGGCCACAAAAACGGGTGGGCTATAGCCTTGGGGGGTGGGGATGGCCAACTTCGTCCGCCGGACTTGGAATGGCGCGAGAATTTGCGAGTCGGCTCCGTATGCCAAAAATAGGCCGCGGGCACAGCCGTACCCAAAAATAGCCGTCCGAAGGCCGGGGCGCCAAGATCGTCCAGCGGAAAAAGGCCACAAAAACGGGTGGGCTATAGCCTTGGGGGGTGGGGCTGGCCAACTTCGTCCGCCGGACTCGGAATGGCGCGAGACTTTACGGGGCACCTCCGTGTGCCAAAAATAGGCCGCAGGTGCAGCGACGCTCAAAAATACCCGCCCGAAGGCCGGGGCGCCAAGTTCGTCCAGCGGAAAAAGGCCACAAAAACGGGTGGGCTATAGCCTTGGGGGGTGGGGCTGGCCAACTTCGTCCGACGGACTCGGAATGGCGCGAGACTTTGCGAGGAGCCTCCATGTGCCAAAAATTGGCCGCGGGCACAGCTGCTTCCAAAAATACCCGCCCGAAAGCCGGGCCGCCAAGTTCGTCCAGCGGAAAAAGGCCACAAAAACGGGTGGGCTATAGCCTTGGGGGGTGGATATGGCCAACTCGTCCGCCGGACTCGGAATGGCCCGAGACTTTACGAGGCACCTCCGTGTGCCAAAAATAGGCCGTAAACACAGCTGCGCCCAAAAATACCCGCCCGAAGGCCGGGGCGACAAGTTCGTCCAGCGGAAAAAGGCCACAAAAACGGGTGGGCTATAGCCTTGGGGGGTGGGGCTGGCCAACTTCGTCCGCCGAACTCAGAATGGCGCGAGACTTTACGAGGCGCCTCTGTGTGCCAAAAATAGGCCACGGGCACAGCCGTGCTCAAAAATACCTGCCCGAAGGCCAGGGCGCCAAGTTCGTCCAGCGGAAAAAGGCCACAAAAACGGGTGGGCTATAGCCTTGGGGGGTGGGGCTGGCCAACTTCGTCCGCCGAACTCAGAATGGCGCGAGACTTTGTGAGGCGCCTCCGTGTGCCAAAATAGGCCGCGGGCACAGCCATGCCCAAAAATACCCGGCCGAAGGGCGGGGCGCCAAGTTCGTCCAGCGGAAAAAGGCCACAAAAACGGGTGGGCTATAGCCTTGGGGGGTGGGGCTGGCCAACTTCGTCCGACGGACTCGGAATGGCGCGAGACTTTGCGAGGAGCCTCCTTGTGCCAAAAATAGGCCGCGGGCACAGCCGTACCCAAAAATAGCCGTCCGAAGGCCGGGGCGCCAAGATCGTCCAGCGGAAAAAGGCCACAAAAACGGGTGGGCTATAGCCTTGGGGGGTGGGGCTGGCCAACTTCGTCCGCCGGACTCGGAATGGCGCGAGACTTTACGGGGCACCTCCGTGTGCCAAAAATAGGCCGCAGGTGCAGCGACGCTCAAAAATACCCGCCCGAAGGCCGGGGCGCCAAGTTCGTCCAGCGGAAAAAGGCCACAAAAACGGGTGGGCTATAGCCTTGGGGGGTGGGGCTGGCCAACTTCGTCCGACGGACTCGGAATGGCGCGAGACTTTGCGAGGGGCCTCCATGTGCCAAAAATTGCCTTGGCACGGCCGCTTCCAAAAATACCCGCCCGAAAGCCGGGCCGCCAAGTTCGTCCAGCGGAAAAAGGCCACAAAAACGGGTGGGCTATAGCCTTGGGGGGTGGATATGGCCAACTCGTCCGCCGGACTCGGAATGGCCCGAGACTTTACGAGGCACCTCCGTGTGCCAAAAATAGGCCGTAAACACAGCTGCGCCCAAAACTACCCGCCCGAAGGCCGGGGCGACAAGTTCGTCCAGCGGAAAAAGGCCACAAAAACGGGTGGGCTATAGCCTTGGGGGGTGGGGCTGGCCAACTTCGTCCGCCGAACTCAGAATGGCGCGAGACTTTACGAGGCGCCTCCGTGTGCCAAAAATAGGCCGCGGGCACAGCCGCGCTCAAAAATACCTGCCCGAAGGCCAGGGCGCCAAGTTCGTCCAGCGGAAAAAGGCCACAAAAACGGGTGGGCTATAGCCTTGGGGGGTGGGGCTGGCCCACTTCGTCCGCCAAACTCAGAATGGCGCGAGACTTTGCGAGGCGCCTCCGTGTGCCAAAAATAGGATGCGAGCACAGCCACGCCCAAAAATACCCGGCCGAAGGGCGGGGCGCCAAGTTCGTCCAACGGAAAAAGGCCACAAAAACGGGTGGGCTATAGCCTTGGGGGGTGGGGCTTGCCAACTTCGTCCGACGGACTCGGAATGGTGCGAGACTTTGCGAGGAGCCTCCTTGTGCCAAAAATTGGCCGCGGGCACAGCCGCTTCCAAAAATACCCGCCCAAAAGCCGGGCCGCCAAGTTCGTCCAGCGGAAAAAGGCCACAAAAACGGGTGGGCTATAGCCTTGGGGGGTGGGGCTGGCCCACGTCGTCCGCCGGACTCGGAATGGCGCGAAACTTTGCGAGGCTGCTCCGTGTTCCAAAAATAAGCCGCGGGCACAGCGACGCCCAAAAATACCCGCCCGAAAGCCGGGGCGCCAAGTTCGTCCAGCGGAAAAAGGCCACAAAAACGGGTGGGTTATAGCCTTGGGGGGTGGGGCTGGCAACCTTCGTCCGACGGACTCGGAATGGCGCGAGACTTTGCGAGGAGCCTCCATGTGCCAAAAATTGGCCGCGGGCACAGAGGCGCCCAAAAATACCCGCCCGAAAGCCGGGCCGCAAAGTTCGTCCAGTGGTAAAAGGCCACAAAAACGGGTGGGCTATAGCCTTGGGGGGTGGGCCTGGCCCACTTCGTCCGCCGGACTCGGAATGACGTGAGACTTTGCGAGGCACCTCCGTGTGCCGAAAATACACCGCGGGCACAGCCGCGCCCAAAAATACCCGCCCGAAGGCCGGGGCGCCAAGTTCGTCCAGCGGAAAAATGCCACAAAAACGGGTGGGCTATAGCCTTGGGGGGTGGGGCTGGCCCACTTCGTCCGCCGGACTCGGAATGGCGCGAGACTTTGTGAGGCGCCTCCGTGTGCCAAAAATAGGCAGTGGGCAAAGCCGCGCCCAAAAATACCCCCCCGAAGTCCGGGTCGCCAAGTTCGTCCAGCGGAAAAAGGCCACAAAAACGGGTGGGCTATAGCCTTGGGGGGTGGATATGGCCAACTCGTCCGCCGGACTCGGAATGGCCCGAGACTTTACGAGGCACCTCCGTGTGCCAAAAATAGGCTGTAGACACAGCTGCACCCAAAAATACCAGCCCGAAGGCCGGGGCGCCAAGTTCGTCCAGTGGAAAAAGGCCACAAAAATGGGTGGGCTATAGCCTTGGGGGGTGGGGCTGGCCAACTTCGTCCGCCGGACTCGGAATGGCGCGAGACTTTGTGAGGCGCCTCCGTGTGCCAAAAATAGGTAATGGGCAAAGCCGCACCCAAAAATACCCGCCCGAAGGCCGGGGCGCCAATTTCGTCCAGCGGAAAAAGGCCACAAAAACGGGTGGGCTATAGCCTTGGGGGGTGGGGATGGCCAACTTCGTCCGCCGGACTCGGAATGACGTGAGACTTTGCGAGGCACCTCCGTGTGCCGAAAATACACCGCGGGCACAGCCGCGCCCAAAAATACCCGCCCGAAGGCCGGGGCGCCAAGTTCGTCCAGCGGAAAAAGGCCACAAAAACGGGTGGGCTATAGCCTTGGGGGGTGGGGATGGCCAACTTCGTCCGCCGGACTCGGAATGGCGCGAGACTTTACGGGGCGCCTCCGTGTGCCAAAAATAGGCCGCGGGTGCAGCGACGCTCAAAAATACCCGCCCGAAAGCCGGGCCGCAAAGTTCGTCCAGTGGTAAAAGGCCACAAAAACGGGTGGGCTATAGCCTTGGGGGGTGGGCTTGGCCCACTTCGTCCGCCGGACTCGGAATGACGTGAGACTTTCCGAGGCACCTCCGTGTGCCGAAAATACACCGCGGGCACAGCCGCGCCCAAAAATACCCGCCCGAAGGCCGGGGCGCCAAGTTCGTCCAGCGGAAAAAGGCCACAAAAACGGGTGGGCTATAGCCTTGGGGGGTGGGGATGGCCAACTTCGTCCGCCGGACTCGGAATGGCGCGAGACTTTACGGGGCGCCTCCGTGTGCCAAAAATAGGCCGCGGGTGCAGCGACGCTCAAAAATACCCGCCCGAAGGCCGGGGCGCCAAGTTCGTCCTGCGGAAAAATGGCCAAAAAACGGGTGGGCTATAGCCTTGTGGGGAGGGGCTGGCCAACTTCGTGCGCCGGACTCGGAATGGGACGAGACATTGCGAGCAGCCTCCACGGGCCAAAAATAGGCCGCGGGCACAGCCGCGCCCAAAAATAACCCCCCGAAGGTCGGCGCGCCCAAACTCCCCAGCGGAAAAATGGCCAAAAAACGGGTGGGCCATAGCCTTGGGGGGTGGGGCTGGCCGACTTCGTCCGCCGGACTCGGAATGGTGCGAGACTTTGCGAGGCACCTCCGTGT
This sequence comes from Citrus sp. QX-2021, assembly GCA_030444885.1. Lineage (NCBI taxonomy): Eukaryota > Viridiplantae > Streptophyta > Magnoliopsida > Sapindales > Rutaceae > Citrus > Citrus sp. QX-2021. The sequence continues at coordinate 369,162 of JAUJEF010000021.1, forward strand.
ACCAAAAATAGGCCGCGGCCACAGCCGCGCCCAAAAATACCCGCCCGAAGGCCGGGGCGCCAAGTTCGTCCAGCGGAAAAAGGGCACAAAAAGGGGTGGGCTATAGCCTTGGGGGGTGGGGCTGGCCACCTTCGTCCGCCGGACTCGGAATAGCGCGAGACTTTTTGAGGGTCCTCCGTGTGCCAAAAATAGCCCGCGGGGAAAGCCGCGACCAAAAATACCCGCCCGAAGTCCGGGTCGCCAAGTTCGTCCAGCGGAAAAAGGCCACAAAAACGGGTGGGCTATAGCCTTGGGGGGTGGATATGGCCAACTCGTCCGCCGGACTCGGAATGGCCCGAGACTTTACGAGGCACCTCCGTGTGCCAAAAATAGGCCGTAAACACAGCTGCGCCTAAAAAGACCCGCCCAAGGCCGGGCGACAAGTCTGGCCCAGCGGAAAAGGCCACAAAAACGGGTGGGCTATAGCCTTGGGGGGTGGGGCTGGCCAACTTCGTCCGCCGAACTCAGAATGGCGCGAGACTTTACGAGGCGCCTCCGTGTACCAAAACTAGGCCGCGGGCACAGCCGCGCTCAAAAATACCTGCCCGAAGGCCAGGGCGCCAAGTTCGTCCAGCGGAAAAAGGCCACAAAAACGGGTGGGCTATAGCCTTGGGGGGTGGGGCTGGCCAACTTCGTCCGCCGAACTCAGAATGGTGCGAGACTTTGCGAGGCGCCTCCGTGTGCCAAAAATAGGCCGCGGGCACAGCCGCGCCCAAAAATACCCGGCCGAAGGGCGGGGCGCCAAGTTCGTCCAGCGGAAAAAGGCCACAAAAACGGGTGGGCTATAGCCTTGGGGGGTGGGGCTGGCCAACTTCGTCCGACGGACTCGGAATGGCGCGAGACTTTGCGAGGAGCCTCCATGTGCCAAAAATTGGCTGCGGGCACAGCCGCTTCCAATAATACCCGCCCGAAAGCCGGGCCGCCAAGTTCGTCCAGCGGAAAAAGGCCACAAAAACGGGTGGGCTATAGCCTTGGGGGGTGGATATGGCCAACTCGTCCGCCGGACTCGGAATGGCCCGAGACTTTACGAGGCACCTCCGTGTGCCAAAAATAGGCCGTAAACACAGCTGCGCCCAAAAATACCCGCCCGAAGGCCGGGGCGACAAGTTCGTCCAGCGGAAAAAGGCCACAAAAACGGGTGGGCTATAGCCTTGGGGGGTGGGGCTGGCCAACTTCGTCCGCCGAACTCAGAATGGCGCGAGACTTTACGAGGCGCCTCCGTGTGCCAAAAATAGGCCGCGGGCACAGCCGCGCTCAAAAATACCTGCCCGAAGGCCAGGGCGCCAAGTTCGTCCAGCGGAAAAAGGCCACAAAAACGGGTGGGCTATAGCCTTGGGGGGTGGGGCTGGCCAACTTCGTCCGCCAAACTCAGAATGGCGCGAGACTTTGCGATGCGCCTCCGTGTGCCAAAAATAGGATGCGGGCACAGCCGCGCCCAAAAATACCCGGCCGAAGGGCGGGGCGCCAAGTTCGTCCAGCGGAAAAAGGCCACAAAAACGGGTGGGCTATAGCCTTGGGGGGTGGGGCTGGCCAACTTCGTCCGCCGAACTCAGAATGGTGCGAGACTTTGCGAGGCGCCTCCGTGTGCCAAAAATAGGCCACGGGCACAGCCGCGCCCAAAAATACCCGGCCGAAGGGCGGGGCGCCAAGTTCGTCCAGCGGAAAAAGGCCACAAAAACGGGTGGGCTATAGCCTTGGGGGGTGGGGCTGGCCAACTTCGTCCGACGGACTCGGAATGGCGCGAGACTTTGCGAGGAGCCTCCATGTGCCAAAAATTGGCCGCGGGCACAGCCGCTTCCAAAAATACCCGCCCGAAAGCCGGGCCGCCAAGTTCGTCCAGCGGAAAAAGGCCACAAAAACGGGTGGGCTATAGCCTTGGGGGGTGGATATGGCCAACTCGTCCGCCGGACTCGGAATGGCCCGAGACTTTACGAGGCACCTCCGTGTGCCAAAAATAGGCCGTAAACACAGCTGCGCCCAAAAATACCCGCCCGAAGGCCGGGGCGACAAGTTCGTCCAGCGGAAAAAGGCCACAAAAACGGGTGGGCTATAGCCTTGGGGGGTGGGGCTGGCCAACTTCGTCCGCCGAACTCAGAATGGCGCGAGACTTTACGAGGCGCCTCCGTGTGCCAAAAATAGGCCGCGGGCACAGCTGCGCTCAAAAATACCTGCCCGAAGGCCAGGGCGCCAAGTTCGTCCAGCGGAAAAAGGCCACAAAAACGGGTGGGCTATAGCCTTGGGGGGTGGGGCTGGCCAACTTCGTCCGCCCAACTCAGAATGGCGCGAGACTTTGCGAGGCGCCTCCGTGTGCCAAAAATAGGCTGCGGGCACAGCCGCGCCCAAAAATACCCGGCCGAAGGGCGGGGCGCCAAGTTCGTCCAGCGGAAAAAGGCCACAAAAACGGGTGGGCTATAGCCTTGGGGGGTGGGGCTGGCCAACTTCGTCCGACGGACTCGGAATGGCGTGAGACTTTGCGAGGAGCCTCCTTGTGCCAAAAATTGGCCGTGGGCACAGCCGTTTCCAAAAATACCCGCCCGAAAGCCGGGCCGCCAAGTTCGTCCAGCGGAAAAAGGCCACAAAAACGGGTGGGCTATAGCCTTGGGGGGTGGGGCTGGCCACCTTCGTCCGCCGGACTCGGAATAGCGCGAGACTTTTTGAGGGTCCTCCGTGTGCCAAAAATAGCCCGCGGGGAAAGCCGCGACCAAAAATACCCGCCCGAAGTCCGGGTCGCCAAGTTCGTCCAGCGGAAAAAGGCCACAAAAACGGGTGGGCTATAGCCTTGGGGGGTGGGGCTGGCCAACTTCGTCCGCCGAACTCAGAATGGCGCGAGACTTTACGAGGCACCTCCGTGTGCCAAAACTAGGCCGCGGGCACAGCCGCGCTCAAAAATACCTGCCCGAAGGCCAGGGCGCCAAGTTCGTCCAGCGGAAAAAGGCCACAAAAACGGGTGGGCTATAGCCTTGGGGGGTGGGGCTGGCCAACTTCGTCCGCCGAACTCAGAATGGTGCGAGACTTTGCGAGGCACCTCCGTGTGCCAAAAATAGGCCACGGGCACAGCCGCGCCCAAAAATACCCGGCCGAAGGGCGGGGCGCCAAGTTCGTCCAGCGGAAAAAGGCCACAAAAACGGGTGGGCTATAGCCTTGGGGGGTGGGGCTGGCCAACTTCGTCCGACGGACTCGGAATGGCGCGAGACTTTGCGAGGAGCCTCCATGTGCCAAAAATTGGCCGCGGGCACAGCCGCTTCCAAAAATACCCGCCCGAAAGCCGGGCCGCCAAGTTCGTCCAGCGGAAAAAGGCCACAAAAACGGGTGGGCTATAGCCTTGGGGGGTGGATATGGCCAACTCGTCCGCCGGACTCGGAATGGCCCGAGACTTTACGAGGCACCTCCGTGTGCCAAAAATAGGCCGTAAACACAGCTGCGCCCAAAAATACCCGCCCGAAGGCCGGGGCGACAAGTTCGTCCAGCGGAAAAAGGCCACAAAAACGGGTGGGCTATAGCCTTGGGGGGTGGGGCTGGCCAACTTCGTCCGCCGAACTCAGAATGGCGCGAGACTTTACGAGGCGCCTCCGTGTGCCAAAAATAGGCCGCGGGCACAGCCGCGCTCAAAAATACCTGCCCGAAGGCCAGGGCGCCAAGTTCGTCCAGCGGAAAAAGGCCACAAAAACGGGTGGGCTATAGCCTTGGGGGGTGGGGCTGGCCCACTTCGTCCGCCAAACTCAGAATGGCGCGAGACTTTGCGAGGCACCTCCGTGTGCCAAAAATAGGATGCGGGCACAGCCGCGCCGAAAAATACCCGGCCGAAGGGCGGGGCGCCAAGTTCGTCCAGCGGAAAAAGGCCACAAAAACGGGTGGGCTATAGCCTTGGGGGGTGGGGCTGGCCAACTTCGTCCGACGGACTCGGAATGGCGCGAGACTTTGCGAGGAGCCTCCATGTGCCAAAAATTGGCCGCGGGCACAGCCGCTTCCAAAAATACCCGCCCGAAAGCCGGGCCGCCAAGTTCGTCCAGCGGAAAAAGGCCACAAAAACGGGTGGGCTATAGCCTTGGGGGGTGGGGCTGGCCCACGTCGTCCGCCGGACTCGGAATGGCGCGAAACTTTGCGAGGCTGCTCCGTGTTCCAAAAATAAGCCGCGGGTACAGCGACGTCCAAAAATAACCGCCCGAAAGCCGGGGCGCCAAGTTCGTCCAGCGGAAAAAGGCCACAAAAACGGGTGGGTTATAGCCTTGGGGGGTGGGGCTGGCAACCTTCGTCCGACGGACTCGGAATGGCGCGAGACTTTGCGAGGAACCTCCATGTGCCAAAAATTGGTCACGGGCACAGAAGCGCCCAAAAATACCCGCCCGAAGGCCGGGGCGCCAAGTTCGTCAAGCGGAAAAAGGCCACAAAAATGGGTGGGCTATAGCCTTGGGGGGTGGTGCGGGCCTACTTCGTCCGCCGGACTCGGAATGGCGCGAGACTTTGCGAGGGGCCTCCGTGTGCAAAAAATAGGCCGCGGGCACAGCCGCGCACAAAACTAACCGCCTGAAGGCCGGGGCGCCAAGTTCGTCCAGCGGAAAAAGGCCACAAAAACGGGTGGGCTATAGCCTTGGGAGGTGGCGCTGGCCCACTTCATCCGCCGGACTCGGAATGGCGCGAGACTTTGTGAGGGGCCTCCGTGTGTCAAAAATAGGCCGCGGGCACAGCCGCGCCCAAAAATAACCGCCCGAAGGCCGGGGCGCCACGTTCGTCCGGCGGAAAAAGGCCACAAAAACGGGTGGGCTATAGCCTTGTTGGGTGGGGCTGTCCAACTTCGTCCGCCGGACTCGGAATGATGCGAAAATTTACGAGGGCCCTCCGTGTGCCAAAAATAGGCCGCGGGCACAGCGGCGCCCAAAAAGAACCGCCCGAAGGCCGGGGCGCCAAGTTCGTCCAGCGGAAAAAGGGCACAAAACGGGGTGGGCTATCGCCTTGGGGGGTGGGGCTGGCCACCTTCGTCCGCCGGACTCGGAATAGCGCGAGACTTTTTGAGGGTCCTCCGTGTGCCAAAAATAGCCCGCGGGGAAAGCCGCGACTAAAAATACCCGCCCGAAGTCCGGTCGCCAAGTTCGCCCAGCGGAAAAGGCCACAAAAACGGGTGGGCTATAGCCTTGGGGGGTGGATATGGCCAACTCGTCCGCCGGACTCGGAATGGCCCGAGACTTTACGAGGCACCTCCGTGTGCCAAAAATAGGCCGTAAACACAGCTGCGCCCAAAAATACCCGCCCGAAGGCCGGGGCGACAAGTTCGTCCAGCGGAAAAAGGCCACAAAAACGGGTGGGCTATAGCCTTGGGGGGTGGGGCTGGCCAACTTCGTCCGCCGAACTCAGAATGGCGCGAGACTTTACGAGGCGCCTCCATGTGCCAAAACTAGGCCGCGGGCACAGCCGCGCTCAAAAATACCTGCCCGAAGGCCAGGGCGCCAAGTTCGTCCAGCGGAAAAAGGCCACAAAAACGGGTGGGCTATAGCCTTGGGGGGTGGGGCTGGCCAACTTCGTCCGCCGAACTCAGAATGGTGCGAGACTTTGCGAGGCGCCTCCGTGTGCCAAAAATAGGCCGCGGGCACAGCCGCGCTCAAAAATACCTGCCCGAAGGCCAGGGCGCCAAGTTCGTCCAGCGGAAAAAGGCCACAAAAACGGGTGGGCTATAGCCTTGGGGGGTGGGGCTGCCCGACTTCGTCCGTCGGACTCGGAATGGCGCGAGACTTTGCGAGGTCCCTCCGTGTGCCAAAAATAGGCCGCGGTCATAGCCGCGTCCAATAATAACCTCCCGAAGGCTGGGGCGCCAAGTTCGTCCAGCGGAAAAAGGCCACAAAAACGGGTGGGCTGTAGCCTTGGGGGGTGGGGCTGGCCCACTTCGTCCGCCGGACTCGGAATGGCGTGAGACTTTGCGAGGGGCCTCCGTGTGCCAAAAATAGGCCGCGGGCACAGCCGCGCCCAAAAATAACCGCCCGATGGCCGGGGCGCCAAGTTCGTCAAGCGGAAAAAGGCCACAAAAATGGGTGGGCTATAGCCTTGGGGGGTGGTGCGGGCCTACTTCATCCGCCGGACTCGGAATGGCGCGAGACTTTGCGAGGGGCCTCCGTGTGCAAAAAATAGGCCGCGGGCACAGCCGCGCACAAAACTAACCGCCTGAAGGCCGGGGCGCCAAGTTCGTCCAGCGGAAAAAGGCCACAAAAACGGGTGGGCTATAGCCTTGGGAGGTGGCGCTGGCCCACTTCGTCCGCCGGACTCGGAATGGCGCGAGACTTTGTGAGGGGCCTCCGTGTGTCAAAAATAGGCCGCGGGCACAGCCGCGCCCAAAAATAACCGCCCGAAGGCCGGGGCGCCACGTTCGTCCGGCGGAAAAAGGCCACAAAAACGAGTGGGCTATAGCCTTGTTGGGTGCGGCTGTCCAACTTCGTCCGCCGGACTCGGAATGACGTGAAACTTTATGAGGGCCCTCCGTGTGCCAAAAATAGGCCGCGGCCACAGCGGCGCCCAAAAAGAACCGCCCGAAGGCTGGGGAGCCAAGTTCGTCCAGCGGAAAAAGGGCACAAAAAGGGGTGGGCTATAGCCTTGGGGGGTGGGGCTGGCCAACTTCGTCCGCCGGACTCGGAATGGAGCGAGCCATTTTGAGGGCCCTCCATGTGCCAAAAATAGGCCGCGGGCACAGCCGCGCCCAAAAATAACCGCCCGAAGGCCGGGGCGCCAAGTTCGTCCAGCGGAAAAAGGCCACAAAAACGGGTGGGCTATAGCCTTGGGGGGTGGGGCTGGCCGACTTCGTCCGCCGGACTTAGAATGGCGCGAGACTTTGCGAGGGGTCTCCGTGTGCCAAAAATAGGCCGCGGGCACAGCCGCGCCCAAAAATAACTACCCGAAGGCCGGGGCGCCAAGTTCGTCCCGCGGAAAAAGGCCACAAAAATGGGTGGGCTATAGCCTCGGGGGGTGGGGCTGCCCAACTTCGTCCGCCGGACTCGGAATGGCGCGAGACTTTACGAAGGGCCTCCGTGTGGCAAAAATAGGCCGTGGGCACAGCCGCGCCCAAAAATAACCGCCCGAAGACCGGGGCGCCAAGTTCGTCCAGCGGAAAAAGGCCACAAAAATGGGTGTGCTATAGCCTTGGGGGGTGGGGCTGGCCAACTTCGTCCGCCGGACTCGGAATGGAGAGAGACGTTGCGAGGGCCCTCCGTGTGCCAAACCTAGGCCGCGGGCACAGCCGCACCCAAAAATAACCGCCCGAAGGCCGGGAGGACAAGTTCGTCCAGCGGAAAAAGGCCACAAAAACGGGTGGGCTATAGCCTTGGGGGGTGGGGCTGGCCCACTTCGTCCGCCGGACTCGGAATGGCGTGAGAGTTTGCGAGGGGCCTCCGTGTGCCAAAAATAGGCCGCGGGGACAGCCGCGCCCAAAAATAACCGCCCGATGGCCGGGGTGCCAAGTTCGTCAAGCGGAAAAAGGCCACAAAAATGGGTGGGCTATAGCCTTGGGGGGTGGTGCGGGCCTACTTAGTCCGCCGGACTCGGAATGGCGCGAGACTTTGCGAGGGGCCTCCGTGTGCAAAAAATAGGCCGCGGGCACAGCCGCGCACAAAACAAACCGCCTGAAGGCCGGGGCGCCAAGTTCGTCCAGCGGAAAAAGGCCACAAAAACGGGTGGGCTATAGCCTTGGGAGGTGGCGCTGGCCCACTTCGTCCACCGGACTCGGAATGGCGCGAGACTTTGTGAGGGGCCTCCGTGTGTCAAAAATAGGCCGCGGGCACAGCCGCGCCCAAAAATAACCGCCCGAAGGCCGGGGCGCCCCGTTCGTCCGGCGGAAAAAGGCCACAAAAACGGGTGGGCTATAGCCTTGTTGGGTGGGGCTGTCCAACTTCGTCCGCCGGACTCGGAATGATGCGAAACTTTACGAGGGCCCTCCGTATGCCAAAAATAGGCCGCGGGCACAGCGGTGCCCAAAAAGAACCGCCCGAAGGCCGGGGCGCCAAGTTCGTCCAGCGGAAAAAGGGCACAAAAAGGGGTGGGCTATAGCCTTGGGGGGTGGGGCTGGCCACCTTCGTCCGCCGGACTCGGAATAGCGCGAGACTTTTTGAGGGTCCTCCGTGTGCCAAAAATAGCCCGCGGGGAAAGCCGCGACCAAAAATACCCGCCCGAAGTCCGGGTCGCCAAGTTCGTCCAGCGGAAAAAGGCCACAAAAACGGGTGGGCTATAGCCTTGGGGGGTGGATATGGCCAACTCGTCCGCCGGACTCGGAATGGCCCGAGACTTTACGAGGCACCTCCGTGTGCCAAAAATAGGCCGTAAACACAGCTGCGCCCAAAAATACCCGCCCGAAGGCCGGGGCGACAAGTTCGTCCAGTGGAAAAAGGCCACAAAAACGGGTGGGTATAGCCTTGGGGGGTGGGGCTGGCCAACTTCGTCCGCCGAACTCAGAATGGCGCGAGACTTTACGAGGCGCCTCCGTGTGCCAAAACTAGGCCGCGGGCACAGCCGCGCTCAAAAATACCTGCCCGAAGGCCAGGGCGCCAAGTTCGTCCAGCGGAAAAAGGCCACAAAAACGGGTGGGCTATAGCCTTGGGGGGTGGGGCTGGCCAACTTCGTCCGCCGAACTCATAATGGTGCGAGACTTTGCGAGGCGCCTCCGTGTGCCAAAAATAGGCCGCGGGCACAGCCGCGCTCAAAAATATACTGCCCGAAGGCCAGGCGCCAAGTTCGCCCAGAAATGAAAAAGGCCACAAAAACGGGTGGGCTATAGCCTTGGGGGGTGGGGCTGGCCGACTTCGTCCGTCGGACTCGGAATGGCGCGAGACTTTGCGAGGTCCCTCCGTGTGCCAAAAATAGGCCGCGGGCACAGCCGCGCTCAAAAATACCTGCCCGAAGGCCAGGGCGCCAAGTTCGTCCAGCGGAAAAAGGCCACAAAAACGGGTGGGCTATAGCCTTGGGGGGTGGGGCTGGCCGACTTCGTCCGTCGGACTCGGAATGGCGCGAGACTTTGCGAGGTCCCTCCGTGTGCCAAAAATAGGCCGCGGTCACAGCCGCGTCCAATAATAACCTCCCGAAGGCTGGGGCGCCAAGTTCGTCCAGCGGAAAAAGGCCACAAAAACGGGTGGGCTGTAGCCTTGGGGGGTGGGGCTGGCCCACTTCGTCCGCCGGACTCGGAATGGCGCGAGACTTTGCGAGGGGCCTCCGTGTGCAAAAAATAGGCCGCGGGCACAGCCGCGCACAAAACAAACCGCCTGAAGGCCGGGGCGCCAAGTTCGTCCAGCGGAAAAAGGCCACAAAAACGGGTGGGCTATAGCCTTGGGAGGTGGCGCTGGCCCACTTCGTCCACCGGACTCGGAATGGCGCGAGACTTTGTGAGGGGCCTCCGTGTGTCAAAAATAGGCCGCGGGCACAGCCGCGCCCAAAAATAACCGCCCGAAGGCCGGGGCGCCACGTTCGTCCGGCGGAAAAAGGCCACAAAAACGGGTGGGCTATAGCCTTGTTGGGTGGGGCTGTCCAACTTCGTCCGCCGGACTCGGAATGACGTGAAACTTTACGAGGGCCCTCCGTATGCCAAAAATAGGCCGCGGGCACAGCGGCGCCCAAAAAGAACCGCCCGAAGGCCGGGGCGCCAAGTTCATCCAGCGGAAAAAGGCCACAAAAACGGGTGGGCAATAGCCTTGGGGGGTGGGGCTGGCCCACTTCGTCCGCCGGACTCGGAATGGCGCGAGACTTTGCGAGAGGCCTCCGTGTGTCAAAAATAGGCCGCGGGCACAGCCGCGCCCCAAAATAACCGCCCGACGGCCGGGGTGCCAAGTTCGTCGAGCGGAAAAAGGCCACAAAAACGGGTGGGCTATAGCCTTGGGAGGTGGGGCTGGCCAACTTCGTCCGCCGGACTCGGAATGGCGTGAGACTTTGTTAGGGGCCTCCGTGTGCCAAAAATAGGCCACGGACACAGCCGCACCCAAAAATAACCGCCCGAAGGCCGGGGCGCCATGCTCGTCCAGCGGAAAAGGGCCACAAAAACGGGTGGGCTATAGCCTTGTTGGGTGGGGCTGTCCAACTTCGTCCGCCGGACTCCGAATGGCGCGAAACTTTACGAGGGCCCTCCGTGTGCCAAAAATAGGCCGCGGGCACAGCGGCGTCTAAAAAGAGCCGCCCGAAGGCCGGGGCGCCAAGTTCGTCCAGCGGAAAAAGGGCACAAAAAGGGGTGGGCTATAGCCTTGGGGGGTGGGGCTGGCCAACTTCGTCCGCCGAAATCGGAATGGAGCGAGCCATTTTGAGGGCCCTCCATGTGCCAAAAATAGGCCGCGGGCACAGCCGCGCCCAAAAATAACCGCCCGAAGGCCGGGGCGCCACGTTCGTCCGGCGGAAAAAGGCCACAAAAACGGGTGGGCTATAGCCTTGTTGGGTGGGGCTGTCCAACTTCGTCCGCCGGACTCGGAATGACGCGAAACTTTACGAGGGCCCTCCGTGTACCAAAAATAGGCCGCGGGCACAGCGGCGCCCAAAAAGAACCGCCCGAAGGCCGGGGCGCCAAGTTCGTCCAGCGGAAAAAGGGCACAAAAAGGGGTGGGCTATAGCCTTGGGGGGTGGGGCTGGCCAACTTCGTCCGCCGGACTCGGAATGGAGAGAGCCATTTTGAGGGCCCTCCATGTGCCAAAAATAGGCCGTGGGCACAGCCGTACCCAAAAATAACCGCCCAAAGGCCGGGACGCCAAGTTCGTCCAGCGGAAAACGGCCACAAAAACGGGTGGGCTATAGCCTTGGGAGGTGGGGCTGGCCCACTTCGTCCGCCGAGCTCCGAATGGCGCGAGACTTGGCGAGGGGCCTCCTTGTGATAAAAATAGGCCGCGGGCACAGCCGCGCCCAAAAATAACCGCCCGAAGGCCGGGGCGCCAAGTTCGTCCAGCGGAAAAAGGCCACAAACACGGGTGGGCTATAGCCTTGGGAGGTGGGGCTGGCCAACTTCGTCCGCCGGACTCGGAATGGCGCGAGACTTTGCAAGGGACCTCCGTGTGTCAAAAATAGGCCGTGGGCACAACCGCACCCCAAAAATAACTGCCCGAAGGCCGGGGCTCCGAGTTCGTCCAGCGGAAAAAGGCCACAAAAACGAGTGGGCTATATCCTTGGGAGGTCGGGCTGGCCGACTTCGTCCGCCGGACTAGGAATGGCGTGAGACTTTGCGAGGGTCCTCCGTGTGCCAAAAATAGGCCACGGGCAAAGCCGTACCCAAAAATAACCGCCAGAAGGCCGGGGCGCCAAGTTCGTCCAGCGGAAAAAGGCCACAAAAACGGGTGGACTATAGCCTTGGCAGGTGGGGCTGGAAAACTTCGTCCGCCGGACTCGGAATGGCGCGAGACTTTGCGAGGGGCCTCCTTGTGATAAAAATAGGCCGCGGGCACAGCCGCGCCCAAAAATAACTGCCCGAAGGCCGGGGCACCATGTTCGTCCAGCGGAAAAAGGCCACAAAAACGGGTGGGCTATAGCCTTGGGAGGTGGCGCTGGCCAACTTCGTCCACCGGACTCGGAATGGGGCGAGACTTTGCGAACAGCCTCCGCATGCCAAAAATAGGCCACGGATACAGCCGCGCCCAAAAATAACCGCCCGAAGGCCGGGGCGCCAAGTTCGTCCAGTGGAAAAATGGCCAAAAAACGGGTGGGCTATAGCTTTGGGGGGAGGGGCTGGCCAACTTCGTCCGCCGGACTCGGAATGGGGCGAGACTTTGTGAGCGTCTTCCGCGTGCCAAAAATAGGCCGCGGGCACAGCCGCGCCCAAAAATAACCACCCGAAGGCCGGGGCGCCAAGTTCGTCCAGCGGAAAAATGGCCAAAAAACGGGTGGGCTATAGCCTTGGGGGGAGGGGCTGGCCCACTTCGTCCGCCGGACTCGGAATGGGGCGAGATTTTGCAAGCGGCCTCCGCATGACAAAACTAGGCCGCGGGCACAGCCGCGCCCAAAAATAATTGCCCGAAGGCCGGGGCACCAAGTTCGTCCAGCGGAAAAATGGCCAAAAAATGGGTGGGCTATAGGCTTGGGGGGAGGGGCTGGCCAACTTCGTCCGCTGGACTCGGAATGGGGCGAGACTTTGCAAGCGGCCTCCGCATGACAAAACTAGGCCGCGGGCACAGCCGCGCCCAAAAATAATTGCCCGAAGGCCGGGGCACCAAGTTCGTCCAGCGGAAAAATGGCCAAAAAATGGGTGGGCTATAGGCTTGGGGGGAGGGGCTGGCCAACTTCGTCCGCCGGACTCGGAATGGGGCCAGACTTTGCGAGCGGCCTCCGCGTGCCAAAAATAGGCCGCGGGCACAGCCGTAACCAAAAATAACCCCCCGAAGGTCGGCGCGCCCAATCCCCACAGCGGAAAAATGGCCAAAAAACGGTTGGGCTATAGCCTTGGGGGGAGGGGCTGGCCCACTTCGTCCGCCGGACTCGGAATGGGGTGAGTCTTTGCGAGCAGCCTCCGCGTGCCAAAAATAGGCCGCGGACAGAGCCGCACCCAAAAATAACCACCCGAAGGTCGGCGCGCCCACACCCCCCAGTGGAAAAATGGCCAAAGAACGGGTGGGCTATAGCCTTGGGGGGAGGGGCTGGCCCACTTCGTCCGCCGGACTCGGAATGCGGCGAGACTTTGCGAACGGCCTCCGCGTGCCAAAAATAGGCTGCGGGCAAAGCCGCGCCCAAAAATAACCCCCCGAAGCTCGGCGCGCCCAAACGCCCCAGCGGAAAAATGGCCAAAAAACGGGTGGGCTATAGCCTTGGCGGGAGGGGCTGGCCAACTTCGTCCGCCGGACTTGGAATGGGACGAGACTTTGCGAGCGGCCTCCGCGGGCTAAAAATAGGCCGCGGGCACAGCCGCGCCCAAAAATAACGGCCCGAAGGCCGGGGCACCATGTTCGTCCAGCGGAAAAAGGCCACAAAAACGGGTGGGCTATAGCCTTGGGAGGTGGGGCTGGCCAACTTCGTCCGCCGGACTCGGAATGGCGCGAGACTTTGCGAGGGCCCTCCGTGTACCAAAAATAGGCCGAGGGCACAGCGGCACCCAAAAATAACTGCCGATGGCCGGGGCGCCAAATTCGTCAAGCGGAAAAAGGCCACAAAAACGGGTGGGCTATAGCCTTGGGGGGAGGGGCTGGCCAACTTCGTCCACCGGACTCGGAATGGGGCGAGACTTTGCGAGCGGCCTCCGCATGCCAAAAATAAGCCACGGATACAGCCGCGCCCAAAAATAACCGACCGAAGGCCGGGGCGCCAAGTTCGTCCATCGGAAAAATGGCCAAAAAACGGGTGGGCTATAGCTTTGGGGGGAGGGCCTGGCCTACTTCGTCCGCCGGACTCGGAATGGGGCGAGACTTTGCGAGCGGCCTCTGCGTGCCAAAAATAGGCCGCGGTCATAGCCGCGCCCAAAAATAATTGCCCGAAGGCCGGGGCGCCAAGTTCGTCCAGCGGAAAAATGGCCAAAAAACGGGTGGGCTATAGGCTTGGGGGGAGGGGCTGGCCAACTTCGTCCGCCGGACTCGGAATGGGGCGAGACTTTGCGAGCGGCCTCTGCGTGCCAAAAATAGGCCGCGGTCATAGCCGCGCTCAAAACTAATTGCCCGAAGGCCGGGGCGCCAAGTTCGTCCAGCGGAAAAATGGCCAAAAAACGGGTGGGCCATAGGCTTGGGGGGAGGGGCTGGCCAACTTCGTCCGCCGGACTCGGAATGGGACGAGACTTTGCGAGCGGCCTCCGCGTACCAAAAATAGGCCGCGGGCACAGCCGCACCCAAAAATAACCACCCGAAGGTCGGCGCGCCCACACCCCCCAGCGGAAAAATGGCCAAAGAACGGGTGGGCTATAGCCTTGGGGGGAGGGGCTGGCCAACTTCGTCCGCCGGACTCGGAATGGGACGAGACTTTGCGAGCGGCCTCCGCGTGCCAAAAATAGGCCGCGGGCACAGCCGGACCCAAAAATAACCACCCGAAGGTCGGCGCGCCCACACCCCCCAGCGGAAAAATGGCCAAAGAACAGGTGGGCTATAGCCTTGGGGGGAGGGGCTGGCCCACTTCGTCCGCCGGGCTCGGAATGGTACGAGACTTTGCGAACGGCCTCCGCGTGCCAAAAATACGCTGCGGGCAAAGCCGCGCCCAAAAATAACCCCCCGAACCTCGGCGCGCCCAAACGCCCCAGCGGAAAAATGGCCAAAAAACGGGTGGGCTATAGCCTTGGGGGGAGGGGCTGGCCAACTTCGTCCACCGGACTCGGAATGGGGCGAGACTTTGCGAGCGGCCTTCGCGTGCTAAAAATAGGCCGCGGGCACAGCCGCGCCCAAAAATAACCGCCCGAAGGCCGGGGCGCCAAGTTCGTCCGGCCGAAAAATGGCCAAAAAACTGGTGGGCTATAGCCTTGGGGGGAGGGGCTGGCCCACTTCGTCCGCCGGACTCGGAATGGGGCGAGACTTTACGCGCGGCCTCCGCGTGCAAAAAATAGGCCGCGGGCTGAGCCGCGCCCAAAAATAACCGCCCGAAGGCCGGGGCACCAAGTTCGTCCAGCGGAAAAATGGCCAACAAACGGGTGGGCTATAGCCTTGGGGGGAGGGGCTGGCCAACTTCGTCCCCCGGACTCGGAATGGGGCGAGACTTTGCGAGCGGCCTCCGCATGCCAAAAATAGGCCACGGATACAGCCGCGCCCAAAAATAACCGCCCAAAGGCCGGGGCGCCAAGTTCATCCAGCGGAAAAATGGCCAAAAAACGGGTGGGCTATAGGCTTGGGGGGAGGGGCTGGCCAACTTCGTCCGCCGGACTCGGAATGGGGCGAGACTTTGCGAGCGGCCTCTGCGTGCCAAAAATAGGCCGCGGTCATAGCCGCGCTCAAAACTAATTGCCCGAAGGCCGGGGCGCCAAGTTCGTCCAGCGGAAAAATGGCCAAAAAACGGGTGGGCTATAGGCTTGGGGGGAGGGGCTGGCCAACTTCGTCCGCCGGACTCGGAATGGGGCGAGACTTTGCGAGCGGCCTCTGCGTGCCAAAAATAGGCCGCGGTCATAGCCGCGCCCAAAAATAATTGCCCGAAGGCCGGGGCGCCAAGTTCGTCCAGCGGAAAAATGGCCAAAAAACGGGTGGGCTATAGGCTTGGGGGGAGGGGCTGGCCAACTTCGTCCGCCGGACTCGGAATGGGGCGAGACTTTGCGAGCGGCCTCTGCGTGCCAAAAATAGGCCGCGGTCATAGCCG
Source organism: Citrus sp. QX-2021 (assembly GCA_030444885.1). Classification (NCBI taxonomy): domain Eukaryota; kingdom Viridiplantae; phylum Streptophyta; class Magnoliopsida; order Sapindales; family Rutaceae; genus Citrus; species Citrus sp. QX-2021. The sequence goes on from JAUJEF010000021.1 coordinate 384,384, forward strand.
CGCTCAAAACTAATTGCCCGAAGGCCGGGGCGCCAAGTTCGTCCAGCGGAAAAATGGCCAAAAAACGGGTGGGCTATAGGCTTGGGGGGAGGGGCTGGCCAACTTCGTCCGCCGGACTCGGAATGGGGCGAGACTTTGCGAGCGGCCTCCGCGTGCCAAAAATAGGCCGCGGTCATAGCCGCGCCCAAAAATAATTGCTCGAAGGCCGGGGCGCCAAGTTCGTCCAGCGGAAAAATGGCCAAAAAACGGGTGGGCTATAGGCTTGGGGGGAGGGGCTGGCCAACTTCGTCCGCCGGACTCGGAATGGGACGAGACTTTGTGAGCAGCCTCCGCGTACCAAAAATAGGCCGCGGACACAGCCGCACCCAAAAATAACCACCCGAAGGTCGGCGCGCCCACACCCCCCAGCGGAAAAATGGCCAAAGAACGGGTGGGCTATAGGCTTGGGGGGAGGGGCTGGCCAACTTCGTCCGCCGGACTCGGAATGGGACGAGACTTTGTGAGCGGCCTCCGCGTACCAAAAATAGGCCGAGGGCACAGCGGCACCCAAAAATAACTGCCGATGGCCGGGGCGCCAAATTCGTCAAGCGGAAAAAGGCCACAAAAACGGGTGGGCTATAGGCTTGGGGGGAGGGGCTGGCCAACTTCGTCCACCGGACTCGGAATGGGGCGAGACTTTGCGAGCGGCCTCCGCATGCCAAAAATAAGCCACGGATACAGCCGCGCCCAAAAATAACCGACCGAAGGCCGGGGCGCCAAGTTCGTCCAGCGGAAAAATGGCCAAAAATTGGGTGGGCTATAGGCTTGGGGGGAGGGGCTGGCCCACTTCGTCCGCCGGACTCGGAATGGGGCGAGACTTTGCGAGCGGCCTCCGCGTGCTAAAAATAGGCCGCGGGCACAGCCGCGCCCAAAAATAACCACCCGAAGGCCGGGGCGCCAGGTTCGTCCGGCGGAAAAATGGCCAAAAAACGGGTGGGCTATAGCCTTGGGGGGAGGGGCTGGCCAACTTCGTCCGCCGGACTCGGAATCGGGCGAGACTTTGCGAGCGGCCTCCGCATGCCAAAAATAGGCCACGGATACAGCCGCGCCCAAAAATAACCGCCCGAAGGCCGGGGCGCCAAGTTCGTCCAGCGGAAAAATGGCCAAAAAACGGGTGGGCTATAGCTTTGGGGGGAGGGGCTGGCCAACTTCGTCCGCCGGACTCGGAATGGGGCGAGACTTTGCGAGCGGCCTCCGCGTGCCAAAAATAGGCCGCGGTCATAGCCGCGCCCAAAAATAATTGCCCGAAGGCCGGGGCGCCAAGTTCGTCCAGCGGAAAAATGGCCAAAAAACGGGTGGGCTATAGGCTTGGGGGGAGGGGCTGGCCAACTTCGTCCGCCGGACTCGGAATGGGATGAGACTTTGCGAGCGGCCTCCGCGTGCCAAAAATAGGCCGCGGGCACAGCCGTACCAAAAAATAACCACCCGAAGGTCGGCGCGCCCACACCCCCCGGCGGAAAAATGGCTAAAGAACGGGTGGGCTATAGCCTTGGGGGGAGGGGCTGGCCCACTTCGTCCGCCGGACTCGGAATGGGGCGAGACTTTGCGAACGGCCTCCGCGTGCCAAAAATAGGCTGCGGGCAAAGCCGCGCCCAAAAATAACCCCCCGAAGCTTGGCGCGCCCAAACGCCCCAGCGGAAAAATGGCCAAAAAATGGGTGGGCTATAGCCTTGGGGGGAGGGGCTGGCCAACTTCGTCCGCCGGACTCGGAATGGGGCGAGACTTTGCGAGCGGCCTCCGCGTGCTAAAAATAGGCCACTGGCACAGCCGCGCCCAAAAATAACCGCCCGAAGGCCGGGGCGCCAAGTTCGTCCGGCGGAAAAATGGCCAAAAAACGGGTGGGCTATAGCCTTGGGGGGAGGGGCTGGCCCACAAAGTCCGCCGGACTCGGAATGGGGTGAGACTTTGCGCGCGGCCTCCGCGTGCAAAAAATAAGCCGCGGGCTGAGCCACGCCCAAAAATAACCGCCTGAAGGCCGGGGCACCAAGTTCGTCCAGCGGAAAAATGGCCAACAAACGGGTGGGCTATAGCCTTGGGGGGAGGAGCTGGCCAACTTCGTCCGCCGGACTCGGAATGGGGTGAGACTTTGCGAGCGGCCTCCGCATGCCAAAAATAGGCCGCGGGCACAACCGCACCCAAAAATAACCGCCCAAAGGCCGGGGCGCCAAGTTCGTCCAGCGGAAAAATGGCCAAAAAACGGGTGGGCTATAGCTTTGGGGGGAGGGGCTGGCCAACTTCGTCCGCCGGACTCGGAATGGGGCGAGACTTTGCGAGCGGCCTCCGCGTGCCAAAAATAGGCCGCGGTCATAGCCGCGCCCAAAAATAATTGCCCGAAGGCCGGGGCGCCAAGTTCGTCCAGCGGAAAAATGGCCAAAAAACGGGTGGGCTATAGGCTTGGGGGGAGGGGCTGGCCAACTTCGTCCGCCGGACTCGGAATGGGACGAGACTTTGCGAGCGGCCTCCGCGTGCCAAAAATAGGCCGCGGGCACAGCCGTACCAAAAAATAACCACCCGAAGGTCGGCGCGCCCACACCCCCCGGCGGAAAAATGGCTAAAGAACGGGTGGGCTATAGCCTTGGGGGGAGGGGCTGGCCCACTTCGTCCGCCGGACTCGGAATGGGACGAGACTTTGCGAACGGCCTCCGCGTGCCAAAAATAGGCTGCGGGCAAAGCCGCGCCCAAAAATAACCCCCCGAAGCTTGGCGCGCCCAAACGCCCCAGCGGAAAAATGGCCAAAAAATGGGTGGGCTATAGCCTTGGGGGGAGGGGCTGGCCAACTTCGTCCGCCGGACTCGGAATGGGGCGAGACTTTGCGAGCGGCCTTCGCGTGCTAAAAATAGGCCACTGGCACAGCCGCGCCCAAAAATAACCGCCCGAAGGCCGGGGCGCCAAGTTCGTCCGGCGGAAAAATGGCCAAAAAACGGGTGGGCTATAGCCTTGGGGGGAGGGGCTGGCCCACAAAGTCCGCCGGACTCGGAATGGGGTGAGACTTTGCGCGCGGCCTCCGCGTGCAAAAAATAAGCCGCGGGCTGAGCCACGCCCAAAAATAACCGCCTGAAGGCCGGGGCACCAAGTTCGTCCAGCGGAAAAATGGCCAACAAACGGGTGGGCTATAGCCTTGGGGGGAGGGGCTGGCCAACTTCGTCCGCCGGACTCGGAATGGGGTGAGACTTTGCGAGCGGCCTCCGCATGCCAAAAATAGGCCGCGGGCACAACCGCACCCAAAAATAACCGCCCAAAGGCCGGGGCGCCAAGTTCGTCCAGCGGAAAAATGGCCAAAAAACGGGTGGGCTATAGCTTTGGGGGGAGGGGCTGGCCAACTTCGTCCGCCGGACTCGGAATGGGGCGAGACTTTGCGAGCGGCCTCCGCGTGCCAAAAATAGGCCGCGGTCATAGCCGCGCCCAAAAATAATTGCCCGAAGGCCGGGGCGCCAAGTTCGTCCAGCGGAAAAATGGCCAAAAAACGGGTGGGCTACAGGCTTGGGGGGAGGGGCTGGCCAACTTCGTCCGCCAGACTCGGAATGGGATGACACTTTGGGAGCGGCCTCCGCGTGCCAAAAATAGGCCGTGGGAACAGCCGCGTCCAAAAATAAACGCCCGAAGGCCGGGGCGCCAAGTTCGTCCAGCGGAAAAATGGCCAAAAAACGGGTGCGCTATAGGCTTGGGGGGAGGGGCTGGCCAACTTCGTCCGCCGGACTCGGAATGGGACGAGACTTTGTGAGCGGCCTCCGCGTACCAAAAATAGGCCGCGGACACAGCCGCACCCAAAAATAACCACCCGAAGGTCGGCGCGCCCACACCCCCCAGCGGAAAAATGGCCAAAGAACGGGTGGGCTATAGCCTTGGGGGGAGGGGCTGGCCCACTTCGTCCGCCAGACTCGGAATGGGACGAGACTTCGCGAGCGGCCTCCGCGTGCCAAAAATAGGCCGAGGGCACAGCCGAGACCAAAAATAATTGCTTGGAAGGCCGCGGCGCCAACTTCGTCCAGCGGAAAAATGGCCAAACATTGGGTGGGCTATAGCCTTGGGTGGAGGGGCTGGCCAACTTCGTCCGCCCGACTCGGAATGGGGTGAGACTTTTCGAGCAGCCTCCGCGTGCCAAAAATAGGCCGTGGGCACAGCCGTGTCCAAAAATAAACGCCCGAAGGCCGGGGCACCAAGTTCGTCCAGCGGAAAAATGGCCAACAAACGGGTGGGCTATAGCCTTGGGGGGAGGGGCTGGCCAACTTCGTCCCCCGGACTCGGAATGGGGCGAGACTTTGCGAGCGGCCTCCGCATGCCAAAAATAGGCCACGGATACAGCCGCGCCCAAAAATAACCGCCCGAAGGCCGGGGCGCCAAGTTCGTCCAGCGGAAAAATGGCCAAAAAACGGGTGGGCTATAGCTTTGGGGGGAGGGTCTGGCAGACTTCGTCCGCCGGACTCGGAATGGGGCGAGACTTTGCGAGCGGACTCCGCGTGCCAAAAATAGGTCGCGGGCACAGCCGCGCCCAAAAATAACTGCCCAAGGCCGGGCGCCAAGTTCGTCCAGCGGAAAATGGCCAAAAACGGGTGGGCTATAGCTTTGGGGAGGGCTGGCCAACTCGTCCGCGGACTCGGAATGGGGCGAGACTGTGCGAGCGGCCTCCGGTTGCCAAAAATAGGCCGCGGTCATAGCCGCGCCCAAAAATAATTGCCCGAAGGCCGAGGCGCCAAGTTCGTCCAGCGGAAAAATGGCCAAAAAACGGGTGGGCTATAGGCTTGGGGGAGGGCTGGCCAACCGTCTGCCGGACTCGGAATGGGATGACACCTTGTGAGCGGCCTCGCGTGCCAAAAATAGGCCGTGGGAACAGCCGCGTCCAAAAATAAACGCCCGAAGGCCGGCGCGCCAACTGCGGCCAGCGGAAAAATGGCCAAAAAACGGGTGCGCTATAGGCTTGGGGGGAGGGGCTGGCCAACTTCGTCCGCCGGACTCGGAATGGGACGAGACTTTGTGAGCGGCCTCCGCGTACCAAAAATAGGCCGCGGACACAGCCGCACCCAAAAATAACCACCCGAAGGTCGGCGCGCCCACACCCCCCAGCGGAAAAATGGCCAAAGAACGGGTGGGCTATAGCCTTGGGGGGAGGGGCTGGCCCACTTCGTCCGCTAGACTCGGAATGGGACGAGACTTCGCGAGCGGCCTCCGCGTGCCAAAAATAGGCCGCAGGCACAGCCGCGCCCAAAAATAATGGCCCGAAGGCCGCGGCGCCAAGTTCGTCCAGCGGAAAAATGGCCAAAAATTGGGTGGGCTATAGCCTTGGGAGGAGGGGCTGGCCAACTTCGTCCGCCCGACTCGGAATGGGGTGAGACTTTTCGAGCAGCCTCCGCGTGCCAAAAATAGGCCGTGGGCACAGCCGTGTCCAAAAATAAACGTCCGAAGGCCGGGGCACCAAGTTCGTCCAGCGGAAAAATGGCCAACAAACGGGTGGGCTATAGCCTTGGGGGGAGGGGCTGGCCAACTTCGTCCCCCGGACTCGGAATGGGGTGAGACTTTGCGAGCGGCCTCCGCATGCCAAAAATAGGCCACGGATACAGCCGCGCCCAAAAATAACCGCCCGAAGGCCGGGGCGCCAAGTTCGTCCAGCGGAAAAATGGCCAAAAAACGGGTGGGCTATAGCTTTGGGGGGAGGGGCTGGCAGACTTCGTCCGCCGGACTCGGAATGGGGCGAGACTTTGCGAGCGGACTCCGCGTGCCAAAAATAGGTCGCGGGCACAGCCGCGCCCAAAAATAACTGCCCGAAGGCCGGGGCGCCAAGTTCGTCCAGCGGAAAAATGGCCAAAAAACGGGTGGGCTATAGCTTTGGGGGGAGGGGCTGGCCAACTTCGTCCGCCGGACTCGGAATGGGGCGAGACTTTGCGAGCGGCCTCCGCGTGCCAAAAATAGGCCGCGGTCATAGCCGCGCCCAAAAATAATTGCCCGAAGGCCGGGGCGCCAAGTTCGTCCAGCGGAAAAATGGCCAAAAAACGGGTGGGCTATAGGCTTGGGGGGAGGGGCTGGCCAACTTCGTCTGCCGGACTCGGAATGGGATGACACCTTGTGAGCGGCCTCCGCGTGCCAAAAATAGGCCGTGGGAACAGCCGCGTCCAAAAATAAACGCCCGAAGGCCGGGGCGCCAAGTTCGTCCAGCGGAAAAATGGCCAAAAAACGGGTGCGCTATAGGCTTGGGGGGAGGGGCTGGCCAACTTCGTCCGCCGGACTCGGAATGGGACGAGACTTTGTGAGCGGCCTCCGCGTACCAAAAATAGGCCGCGGACACAGCCGCACCCAAAAATAACCACCCAAAGGTCGGCGCGCCCACACCCCCCAGCGGAAAAATGGCCAAAGAACGGGTGGGCTATAGCCTTGGGGGGAGGGGCTGGCCCACTTCGTCCGCCAGACTCGGAATGGGACGAGACTTCGCGAGCGGCCTCCGCGTGCCAAAAATAGGCCGCAGGCACAGCCGCGCCCAAAAATAATTGCCCGAAGGCCGCGGCGCCAAGTTCGTCCAGCGGAAAAATGGCCAAAAATTGGGTGGGCTATAGGCTTGGGGGGAGGGGCAGGCCCACTTCGTCCGCCGGACTCGGAATGGGGCGAGACTTTGCGAGCGGCCTCAGCGTGCTAAAAATAGGCCGCGGGCACAGCCGCGCCCAAAAATAACCGCCCGAAGGCCGGGGCGCCAAGTTCGTCCGGCGGAAAAATGGCCAAAAAACGGGTGGGCTATAGCCTTGGGGGGAGGGGCTGGCCCACTTCGTCCGGCGGACTCGGAATGGGGGGAGACTTTGCGCGCGGCCTCCGCGTGCAAAAAATAGGCCGCGGGCACAGCCGCACCCAAAAATGACCGCCCGAAGGCCGGGGCGCCAAGTTCGTCCGGCGGAAAAATGGCCAAAAAACGGGTGGGCTATAGCCTTGGGAGGAGGGGCTGGCCAACTTCGTCCGCCGGACTCGGAATGGGGTGAGACTTTTCGAGCAGTCTCCGCGTGCCAAAAATAGGCCGTGGGCACAGCCGTGTCCAAAAAAAAACGCCCGAAGGCCGGGGCACCAAGTTCGTCCAGCGGAAAAATGGCCAACAAACGGGTGGGCTATAGCCTTGGGGGGAGGGGCTGGCCAACTTCATCCCCCGGACTCGGAATGGGGCGAGACTTTGCGAGCAGCCTCCGCATGCCAAAAATAGGCCACGGATACAGCCGCGCCCAAAAATAACCGCCCGAAGGCCGGGGCCCCAAGTTCGTCCAGCGGAAAAATGGCAAAAAAACGGGTGGGCTATAGCTTTGGGGGGAGGGGCTGGCCAACTTCGTCCGCCGGACTCGGAATGGGGCGAGACTTTGCGAGCGGCCTCCGCGTGCCAAAAATAGGTCGCGGGCACAGCCGCGCCCAAAAATAACTGCCCGAAGGCCGGGGCGCCAAGTTCGTCCAGCGGAAAAATGGCCAAAAAACGGGTGGGCTATAGCTTTGGGGGGAGGGGCTGGCCAACTTCGTCCGCCGGACTCGGAATGGGGCGAGACTTTGGGAGCGGCCTCCACGTGCCAAAAATAGGCCGCGGTCATAGCCGCGCCCAAAAATAATTGCCCGAAGGCCGGGGCGCCAAGTTCGTCCAGCGGAAAAATGGCCAAAAAACGGGTGGGCTATAGGCTTGGGGGGAGGGGCTGGCCAACTTCATCTGCCGGACTCGGAATGGGATGACACTTTGTGAGCGGCCTCCGCGTGCCAAAAATAGGCCGTGGGAACAGCCGCGTCCAAAAATAAACGCCCGAAGGCCGGGGCGCCAAGTTCGTCCAGCGGAAAAATGGCCAAAAAACGGGTGCGCTATAGGCTTGGGGGGAGGGGCTGGCCAACTTCGTCCGCCGGACTCGGAATGGGACGAGACTTTGTGAGCGGCCTCCGCGTACCAAAAATAGGCCGCGGACACAGCCGTACCCAAAAATAACCACCCAAAGGTCGGCGCGCCCACACCCCCCAGCGGAAAAATGGCCAAAGAACGGGTGGGCTATAGCCTTGGGGGGAGGGGCTGGCCCACTTCGTCCGCCAGACTCGGAATGGGACGAGACTTCGCGAGCGGCCTCCGCGTGCCAAAAATAGGCCGCAGGCACAGCCGCGCCCAAAAATAATTGCCCGAAGGCCGCGGCGCCAAGTTCGTCCAGCGGAAAAATGGCCAAAAATTGGGTGGGCTATAGGCTTGGGGGGAGGGGCTGGCCCACTTCGTCCGCCGGACTCGGAATGGGGCGAGACTTTGCGAGCGGCCTCCGCGTGCTAAAAATAGGCCGCGGGCACAGCCGCGCCCAAAAATAACCGCCCGAAGGCCGGGGCGCCAAGTTCGTCCGGCGGAAAAATGGCCAAAAAACGGGTGGGCTATAGCCTTGGGGGGAGGGGCTGGCCAACTTCGTCCCCCGGACTCGGAATGGGGCGAGACTTTGCGAGCGGCCTCCGCATGCCAAAAATAGGCCACGGATACAGCCGCGCCCAAAAATAACCGCCCGAAGGCCGGGGCGCCAAGTTCGTCCAGCGGAAAAATGGCCAAAAAACGGGTGGGCTATAGCCTTGGGGGGAGGGGCTGGCCAACTTCGTCCGCCGGACTCGGAATGGGGCGAGACTTTGCGAGCGGACTCCGCGTGCCAAAAATAGGTCGCGGGCACAGCCGCGCCCAAAAATAACTGCCCGAAGGCCGGGGCGCCAAGTTCGTCCAGCGGAAAAATGGCCAAAAAACGGGTGGGCTATAGGATTGGGGGGAGGGGCTGGCCAACTTCGTCAGCCGGACTCGGAATGGTGGGAGACTTTGCGAGCGGCCTCCAGCGTACAAAAATTGGCCGCGGTCATAGCCGCGCCCAAAAATAATTGCCCGAAGGCCGGGGCGCCAAGTTCGTCCAGCGGAAAAATGGCCAAAAAACGGGTGGGCTATAGGCTTGGGGGGAGGGGCTGGCCAACTTCGTCTGCCGGACTCGGAATGGGATGACACCTTGTGAGCGGCCTCCGCGTGCCAAAAATAGGCCGTGGGAACAGCCGCGTCCAAAAATAAACGCCCGAAGGCCGGGGCGCCAAGTTCGTCCAGCGGAAAAATGGCCAAAAAACGGGTGCGCTATAGGCTTGGGGGGAGGGGCTGGCCAACTTCGTCCGCCGGACTCGGAATGGGACGAGACTTTGTGAGCGGCCTCCGCGTACCAAAAATAGGCCGCGGACACAGCCGCACCCAAAAATAACCACCCAAAGGTCGGCGCGCCCACACCCCCCAGCGGAAAAATGGCCAAAGAACGGGTGGGCTATAGCCTTGGGGGGAGGGGCTGGCCCACTTCGTCCGCCAGACTCGGAATGGTGCGAGACTTTGCGAGGTGCCTCCGTGTGCCAAAATTAGGCCGCGGGCACAGCCGCGCCAAAAAATACCCGACCGAAGGCCGGGGCGCCAACTTCGTCCAGCGGAAAATGGCCACAAAAACGGGTGGGCTATAGCCTTGGGGGGTGGGGTGGGCCAACTTTGTCCGCCGGACTCGGAATGGCGCAAGACTTTGCGAGGCACCTCCGTGTGCCAAAAATAGGCCGCGGTCACAGCCGCGCCCAAAAATACCCGCCCGAAAGCCGGGGCGCCAAGTTCGTCCAGCGGAAAATGGCCACAAAAACGGGTGGGCTATAGCCTTGGGGGGTGGGGCTGGCCAACTTCGTCCGCCGGACTCGGAATGGCGCGAGACTTTGCGAGGCGCCTCCGTGTGCCAAAAATATGCCGCGGGCACAGCCGCGCCCAAAAATACCAGCACGAAGGCCGGAGCGCCAAGTTCGTCCAGCGGAAAAAGGACCCAAAAACGGGTGGGCTATAGCCTTGGGGGGTGGGCCTGGCAACTTCGTCCGCCGCACTCAGAATGGCGCGAGACTTTGGCAAGCACCTCCATGTGCCAAAAATAGGCCGTGGGCACAGCCGCACCCAAAAATACCCGCCCGAAGGCCGCGGCGCCAAGTTCGTCCTGTGGAAAAATGGCCAAAAAACGGGTGGGCTATAGCCTTGGGGGGAGGGGCTGGCCAACTTCGTCCACCGGACTCGGAACGGGGCGAGACTTTGCGAGCGGCCTCCACGTGCCAAAAATAGGCTGCGGGCACAGCCGCACTAAAAAATTACTTCCCGAAGGCCGGGGCGCCAAGTTCGTCCAGCGGAAAAATGGCCAAAAAACGGGTGGGCTATAGCCTTGGGGGGAGGGGCTGGCCAACTTCGTCCGCCGGACTCGGAATGGGGCGAGACTTTGCGAGCGGCCTCCGCGTGCCAAAAATTGGCCGCGGGCACAGCCGCACCCAAAAATAACTGCCCGAAGGCCGGGGTGCCAAGTTCGTCCAGCGGAAAAATGGCCAAAAAACGGGTGGTCTATAGCCTTGGGGGGAAGGGATCGCCAACTTCGTCCGCCGGATTCGGAATGGGGCAAGACATTGCGAGCGGCCTCCGCGTGCTAAAAATAGGCCACGGGCACAGCCGCGCCCAAAAATAACCCCCCGAAGGTCGGCGCGCCCAAACCCTCCAGCGGAAAAATGGCCAAAACACGGGTGGGCTATAGCCTTGGGGGGAGGGGCTGGCCAACTTCGTCCGCCGGACTCGGAATGGGGTGAGACTTTGCGAGCGGCCTCCACGTGCCAAAAATAGGCCACGGGCACAGCGGCACCCAAAAAGAACCGCCCGGAGGCCGGGGCGCCAAGTTCGTCGAGCGGAAAAATGGCCAAAAAACGGGGGGGCTATAGCCTTGGGGGGGAGGGGCTGGCCCACTTCGTCCGCCGGACTCGGATTGGGGCGAGACTTTGCGAGTGGCCTCCGCGTACCAAAAATAGGCCGCGGACGTAGCCGCACCCAATAATAACCCCCCCAAGGTCGTTGCGCCCAAACCCCCCAGCGGAAAAAGGGCCAAAAAATGGGTGGGCTATAGCCTTGGGGGGAGGGGCTGGCCAACTTCGTCCGCCGGTCTAGGAATGGGGCGAGACTTTGCGAGCAGCCTCCGCGTGCCAAAAATAGGCCACGGGCACAGCCGCGCCCAAAACTAACCACTCGAAAGTCGGCGCGCCCAAACCCCTTAGCGGAAAAATGGCCAAAAAACGGGTGGGCTATAGCCTTGGGGGGAGGGGCTGGCCAACTTCGTCCGCCGGACTCGGAATGGGACGAGACTTTGCGAATGGACTCTGCATCCCAACAATAGGCCACGGGCACAGTCGCGCCCAAAAATAACCGCCCGAAGGCCGGGGCGCCAAGTTCGTCCAGCGGAAAAATGGCAAAAAAACGGGTGGGCTATAGCCTTGGGGGGAGGGGCTGGCCAACTTCGTCCGCCGGACTCGGAATTGGGCGAGACTTTGCAAGCGGCCTCCGCGTGCGAAAAATAGGCCGCGGGCACAGCCGCGCCCAAAGGTCGGCGCGCCCAAACCCCCCGGCGGAAAAATGGCCAAAAAACGGTGGGCTATAGCCTTGGGGGGAGGGGCCGGCCAACTTCATCCGCTGGACTCGGAATGGGGCGAGACTTTGCGAGCGGCCTCCGTGTGCCAAAAATAGGCCGTGGGCACAGCCGTACCCAAAAATAACCGCCCAAAGGCCGGGGCGCCAAGTTCGTCCAGCGGCAAAATGGCCAAAAAACGGGTGGGCTATAGCCTTGGGGGGAGGGGCTGGCCAACTTCGTCCGCCGGACTCGGAATGGGGCGAGACTTTGCGAGCAGCCTCCGCGTGCGAAAAATAGGCCGCGGGCACAGCCGCGCCCAAAGGTCGGCGCGCCCAAACCCCCCGGCGGAAAAATGGCCAAAAAACGGGTGGGCTATAGCCTTGGGGGGAGGGGCTGGCCCACTTCGTCCGCCAGACTCGGAATGGGGCGAGACTTTACGAGCGGCCTCTGCGTACCAAAAGTAGGCCGCGGGCACAGCCGCGCCCCAAAATAATCACCGGAAGGCCGGGGCGCCAAGTTCGTCCAGCGGAAAAATGGACAAAAAACGGGTGGGCTATAGCCTTGGGGGGAGGGGCTGGCCAAATTCGTCCGCCGGACTCGGAATGGGGCGAGACTTTGCGAACGGCCTCCGCGTGCCAAAAATTGGCCGTGGGCACAGCCGCGCCCATAAATAACCGCCCGAACACCGGGGCGCTAAGTTCGTCCAGCGGAAAAATGGCCAAAAAACGGGTGGGCTATAGCCTTGGGGGGAGGGGCTGGCCAACTTCATCCGCCGGACTCGGAATGGGGCGAGACCTTACGAGCGGCCTCCGCGGGCCAAAAATAGGCCGCGGGAACAGCCGCGCCCAAAAATAACCGCCCGAAGGCCGGGGCACCAAGTTCATCCAGCGGAAAAATGGCCAAAAAACGGGTGGGCTATAGCCTTGGGGGGAGGGGCTGGCCAACTTCGTCCGACGGACTCGGAATGGGGCGAGACTTTGCGAGTGGCTTCCGCGTGCCAAAAATAGGCCGCGGGCACAGTCGCGCCCATAAATAACCGCCCGAACACCGGGGCGCTAAGTTCGTCCAGCGGAAAAATGGCCAAAAAACGGGTGGGCTATAGCCTTGGGGGGAGGGGCTGGCCAACTTCATCCGCCGGACTCGGAATGGGGCGAGACCTTACGAGCAGCCTCCGTGCGCCAAAAATAGGCCGCGGGAACAGCCGCGCCCAAAAATAACCGCCCGAAGGCCGGGGCACCAAGTTCATCCAGCGGAAAAATGGCCAAAAAACGGGTGGGCTATAGCCTTGGGGGGAGGGGCTGGCCAACTTCGTCCGCCGGACTTGGAATAGGGCGAGACTTTGCGAACGGCCTCCGTGTGCCAAAAATAGGCCGCAGGCACAGCCGTGTCCAATAATAACCGCCCGAAGGCTGGGGCGTCAAGTTCGTCCAGCGGTAAAATCGCCAAAAAACGGCTGGGCTATAGCCTTGGGGGGAGGGGCTGGCCAACTTCATCCGCCGGACTCGGAATGGGGCGAGACTTTGCGAGCGGCCTACGCGTGCCAAAAATAGGCTGTGGGCACAGCCGCACCCAAAAATAACCGCCCAAAGGCCGGGCCGCCAAGTTCGTCCAGCGGCAAAATGGCCAAAAAACGGGTGGGCTATAGCCTTGGGGGGAGGGGCTGGCCAACTTCGTCCGCCGGACTCGGAATGGGGCGAGACTTTGGGAGCGGCCTCCGCGTGCCAAAAATAGGCCGCGGGCACAGCCGCGCCCATAAATAACCGCCCGAACACCGGGGCGCTAGGTTCGTCCAGCGAAAAAATGGCCAACAAACGGGTGGGCTATAGCCTTGGGGGGAGGGGCTGGCCCACTTCGTCCGCCGAACTCGGAATGGGGCGAGACTTTGCGAGCGGTCTCCGCATGCAAAAAATAGGCCACGGGCACAGCCGCGTCCAAAATTAACCGCCCGAAGGTCGGCGCGCGCAAACCCCCCAGCGGAAAAATGGCCAATAAACGGGTGGGCCATAGCCTTGGGGGGAGGGGCTGGCCAACTTCGTCCGCCGGACTCGGAATGTGGCGAGACTTTGCGAGCGGCCTCCGCGTCCGAAAAATAGGCCGCGGGCACAGCCGTGCCCAAAAATAATCACCCGAAGGCCGGGGCGCCAAGTTCGTCCAGCGGAAAAATGGCCAAAAAACGGGTGGGCTATAGCCTTGGGGGGAGGGGCTGGCCTACTTCGTCCGCCGGACTCGGAATGGGTTGAGACTTTGCGAGCGGTCTCCGCATGCCAAAAGTAGGCCACGGACACAGCCGCGCCCAAAAATAACCGCCCAAAGGTCGGCGCGCCCAAACCCCCCGGCGGAAAAATGGCCAAAAAACGGGTGGGCTATAGCCTTGGGGGGAGGAGCTGGCCCACTTCGTCCGCCGGTCTCGGAATGGGACGAGGCTTTTCGAGCGGCCTCCGCGTGTCAAAAATAGGCCGCGGGCACAGCCGCGCCAAATAATAACCGCCCGAAGGCCGGGGCGTCAAGTTCGTCCAGCGGAAAAATCGCCAAAAAACGGGTGGGCTATAGCCTTGGGGGGAGGGGCTGGCCAACTTCGTCCGCCGGACTCGGAATGGGGCGAGACTTTGCGAGCGGCCTCCGCGTGTCAAAAATAGGCCGCGGACACAGCCACGCCCAAAAATAACCGCCTGAAGGCCGGGGCGTCAAGTTCGTCCAGCGGAAAAATCGCCAAAAAACGTGTGGGCTTTAGCCTTGGGGGGAGGGGCCGGCCCACTTCATCCGCCGTACTCGGAATGGGGCGAGACTTTACGAGCGGCCTCCGCTAGCCAAAAATAGGCCGTGGGCACAGCCGTACCCAAAAATAACCGCCCGATGGCCGGGGCGCCAAGTTCGTCCAGCGGCAAAATGGCCAAAAAACGGGTGTGCTATAGCCTAGGGGGAAGGGGCTGGCCAACTTCGTCCGCCGGACTCGGAATGGGGCGAGACTTTACGAGCGGCCTCCGCGTGCCAAAAATAGGCCGCGGGCACAGCCGTGCCCATAAATAACAGCCCGAAGACCGGGGCGCTAAATTCGTCCAGCGGAAAAATGGCCAAAAAACGGGTGGGCTATAGCCTTGGGGAGGGGCTGGCCAACTTCATCCGCTGGACTCGGAATGGGGCGAGACTTTGCGAGCGGCCTCCGGGTGCCAAAAATAGGCCGCGGGCACGGTCGCACCCAAAAATAACTGCCCGAAGGCCGGGGCGCCAAGTTCGTCGAGCGGAAAAATGGCCAAAAAACGGGTGGGCTATAGCCTTGGGGGGAGGGGCTGGCCAACTTCGTCCGCCGGACTCAGAATGCGACGAGACTTTGCTAGCGGCCTACGCGTGCAAAAAATAGGCCGCGGGGTCAGCCGCGCCTAAAAATAACCGCCCGAAGGCCGGGGCGCCCAGTTCGTCCAACGGAAAAATGGCCAAAAAACGGGTGGGCTATAGCCTTGGGGGGAGGGGCTGGCCAACTTCGTCCGTTGGACTTGGAATGCGGTGAGACTTTGTGAGCGGCCTCCGCATGCCAAAAATAGGCCACAAGCACAGCCGTGCCCAAAAAAAACCACCCGAAGGTCGGCGCGCCCAAAACCCCCAGCGGAAAAATGGCCAAAAAGAGGGTGGGCTATAGCCTTGGGGGTAGGGGCTGGCCAACTTTGTCCGCCGGGCTGGGAATGTGTCGAGACTTTGCGAGCGGCCTCCGCATGTCAAAAATAGGCCGTGGGCACAGCCACGCCCAAAAATAACCGCCCGAAGGCCGGGGCGCCAATTTCGTCCAGCGGAAAAATGGCCAAAAAACGGGTGGGCTATAGCCTTGGGGGGAGGGGCAAGCCAACTCCGTCTGCCAGACTCGGAATGCGGTGAGACTTTGCGAGCGGCCTCCGCGTGGCAAAAATAGGCAGCGGGAACAGCCGCACCCAAAAATAACCGCCCGAAGGCCGGGGCGCCAAGTTCGTTCAGCGGAAAAATGGCCAACAAATGGGTTGGCTATAGCCTTGGGGGGAGGGGCTGGCCAACTTCGTCCGCCGGACTCGGAATGGGACGAGACGTTGCGAGCGGCCTCCGCGTGCCAAAAATAGGCCGCGGGCACAGTCGCGCCCAAAAATAACCTCCCGAAGGCCGGGGCGCCAAGTTCGTCCAACGGAAAAATGACCAAAAAACGGGTGGGCTATAGCCTTGGGGGGAGGGGCAGGCCAACTCCGTCTGCCAGACTCGGAATGCGGTGAGACTTTGCGAGCGGCCTCCGCGTGGCAAAAATAGGCCGTGGGAACAGCCGCGCCCAAAAAAAACCGCCCGAAGATCGGCGCGCCCAAACCCCCCTGCGGAAAAATGGCCAAAAAACGGGTGGGCTATAGCCTTGGGGGGAGGGGCTGGCCCACTTCGTCCGCCGGACTCGGAATGGGTCGAGACTTTGCGAGCGGCCTCCGTGTGGGAAAAATAGGCCGCGGGCACAGCCGCGCCCATAAATAACTCCCCGAAGGTCGGCGCGCCCAAACCCCCCAGCGGAAAAATGGCCAAAAAACGGGTGGGCTATTGCCTTGGGGGGAGGGGCTTGCCAACTTCGTCCGCCGGACTCGGAATGGGGCGAGACTTTGCGAACAGCCTCCGTGTGCCAAAAATAGGCCGCGGGCACAGCCGCGCCCAAAATTAACCTCCCGAAGGCCCGGGCGCCAAGTTCGTCCAGCGGAAAAATGGCCAAAAAACGGGTGGGCTATAACCTTGGGGGGAGGGGTTGGCGAACTTCGTCCGCCGGACTCGGAATGGGGCGAGAGTTTGTGTACGGCCTCCGCGTGCCAAAAATAGGCCACGGGGACAGCCGCGCCCAAAAATAACCGCCCGAAGGCCGGGACGCCAAGTTCGTCCAGCAGAAAAATGGCCAAAAAACGGGTGGGCTATAGCCTTGGGGGGAGGGGCTAGCCAACTTCGTCCGCCGGACTCGGAATGGGGCGAGACTTTGCGAGCAGCCTGCGCGTGCAAAAAATAGGCCGCGGGCACAGCCGCGCCCAAAAATAACCGCCCGAAGGCTGGGGCGCCAAGTTCGTCCAGCAGAAAAATGGCAAAAAATCGGGTGGGCTATAGCCTCGGGGGGAGGGGCGGGCCAACATCGTCCGCCGGACTCGGAATGGGGCGAGACTTTGGGAGCGGCCTCCGCATGCCAATAGTAGGCCGTGGGCACAGCCGCGCCCAAAAACAACCCCCCGAAGGTCGGCGCGCCAAAACCCCCCAGCGGAAAAATGGCCAAAAAACGGGTGGGCTATAGCCTTGGGGGGAGGGGCAGGCCAACTTCGTCCGCCGGACTCGGAATGGGACGAGACTTTGCGAGTGGCCTCCGCGTGCCAAAAAGAGGCCTCGGGGACAGCCGCGCCCAAAAAAAACCACCCGAAGATCGGCGCGCCCAAACCTCCCTGCGGAAAAATGGCCAAAAAACGGGTGGGCTATAGCCTTGGGGGGAGGGGCTGGCCCACTTCGTCCGCCGGACTCGGAATGGGTCGAGACTTTGCGAGCGGCCTCCATGTGGGAAAAATAGGCCGCGGGCACAGCCGCGCCCATAAATAACCCCCCGAAGGTCGGCGCGCCCAAACCCCCCAGCGGAAAAATGGCCAAAAAACGGGTGGGCTATAGCCTTGGGGGGAGGGGCTGGCCAACTTCGTCCGCCGGACTCGGAATGGGGCGAGACTTTGCGAACAGCCTCCGTGTGCCAAAAATAGGCCGCGGGCACAGCCGCGCCCATAATTAACCTCCCGAAGGCCCGGGCGCCAAGTTCGTCCAGCGGAAAAATGGCCAAAAAACGGGTGGGCTATAACCTTGGGGGGAGGGGTTGGCGAACTTCGTCCGCCGGACTCGGAATGGGGCGAGAGTTTGTGTACGGCCTCCGCGTGCCAAAAATAGGCCACGGGGACAGCCGCGCCCAAAAATAACCGCCCGAAGGCCGGGACGCCAAGTTCGTCCAGCAGAAAAATGGCCAAAAAACGGGTGGGCTATAGCCTTGGGGGGAAGGGCTGGCCAACTTCGTCCGCCGGACTCGGAATGGGGCGAGACTTTGCGAGCGGCCTGCGCGTGCAAAAAATAGGCCGCGGGCACAGCCGCGCCCAAAAATAACCGCCCGAAGGCTGGGGCGCCAAGTTCGTCCAGCAGAAAAATGGCAAAAAATCGGGTGGGCTATAGCCTCGGGGGGAGGGGCGGGCCAACATCGTCCGCCGGACTCGGAATGGGGCGAGACTTTGGGAGCGGCCTCCGCATGCCAATAGTAGGCCGTGGGCACAGCCGCGCCCAAAAACAACCCCCCGAAGGTCGGCGCGCCAAAACCCCCCAGCGGAAAAATGGCCAAAAAACGGGTGGGCTATAGCCTTGGGGGGAGGGGCAGGCCAACTTCGTCCGCCGGACTCGGAATGGGACGAGACTTTGCGAGTGGCCTCCGCGTGCCAAAAATAGGCCTCGGGGACAGCCGCGCCCAAAAAAAACCACCCGAAGATCGGCGCGCCCAAACCTCCCTGCGGAAAAATGGCCAAAAAACGGGTGGGCTATAGCCTTGGGGGGAGGGGCTGGCCCACTTCGTCCGCCGGACTCGGAATGGGTCGAGACTTTGCGAGCGAGCTCCGCGTATCAAAAATAGGCCGCGGGCAAAGCCGCACCCATAAATAACCCCCCGAAGGTCGGCGCGCCCAAACCCCCCAGCGGAAAAATGGCCAAGAAACGGGTGGGCTATAGCCTTGGGGGGAGGGGCTGGCCAACTTCGTCCGCCGGACTCGGAATGGGGCGAGACTTTGCGAACAGCCTCCGTGTGCCAAAAATAGGCCGCGGGCACAGCCGCGCCCATAATTAACCTCCCGAAGGCCCGGGCGCCAAGTTCGTCCAGCGGAAAAATGGCCAAAAAACGGGTGGGCTATAACCTTGGGGGGAGGGGTTGGCGAACTTCGTCCGCCGGACTCGGAATGGGGCGAGAGTTTGTGTACGGCCTCCGCGTGCCAAAAATAGGCCACGGGGACAGCCGCGCCCAAAAATAACCGCCCGAAGGCCGGGACGCCAAGTTCGTCCAGCAGAAAAATGGCCAAAAAACGGGTGGGCTATAGCCTTGGGGGGAAGGGCTGGCCAACTTCGTCCGCCGGACTCGGAATGGGGCGAGACTTTGCGAGCGGCCTGCGCGTGCAAAAAATAGGCCGCGGGCACAGCCGCGCCCAAAAATAACCGCCCGAAGGCTGGGGCGCCAAGTTCGTCCAGCAGAAAAATGGCAAAAAATCGGGTGGGCTATAGCCTCGGGGGGAGGGGCGGGCCAACATCGTCCGCCGGACTCGGAATGGGGCGAGACTTTGGGAGCGGCCTCCGCATGCCAATAGTAGGCCGTGGGTACAGCCGCGCCCAAAAATAACCCCCCGAAGGTCGGCGCGCCAAAACCCCCCAGCGAAAAATGGCCAAAAAACGGGTGGGCTATAGCCTTCGGGGGAGGGGCAGGCCCACTTCGTCCGCCGGACTCGGAATGGGACGAGACTTTGCGAGTGGCCTCCGCGTGCCAAAAATAGGCCTCGGGGACAGCCGCGCCCAAAAAAAACCGCCCGAAGATCGGCGCGCCCAAACCCCCCTGCGGAAAAATGGCCAAAAAACGGGTGGGCTATAGCCTTGGGGGGAGGGGCTGGCCCACTTCGTCCGCCGGACTCGCAATGGGGCGAGACTTTACGAGCGGCCTCCGCGTGCCAAAAATAGGCCGCAGGCACAGCTGTGCCCAAAAATAACCGCACGAAGGCCGGGTCACCATGTTCGTCCAGCGGAAAAAGGCCACAAAAACGGGTGGGCTATAGCCTTGGGGGGTGGGGCTGGCCAACTTCGTCCGCCGGACTCGGAATGGCGCGAGACTTTGCGAGGGGCCTCCGTGTGCCAAAAATAGGCCGCCAGCACAGCCGCGCCCAAAAATAACTGCACGAAGGCCGGGTCGCCATGTTCGTCCAGCGGAAAAAGGCCACAAAAACGGGTGGGCTATAGCCTTGGGGGGTGGGGCTGGCCAACTTCGTCCGCCGGACTCGGAATGGTGCGAGACTTTGCGAGGGGCCTCCGTGTGCCAAAAATATGCCACGGGCACATCCGCGTCCAAAAATAACCACCCGAAGGCCGAGGCGCCAAGTTCGTCCAGCGGAAAAAGGCCACAAAAACGGGTGGGCTATAGCCTTGGGGGGTGGGGCTGGCCAACTTCGTCCGCCGGACTCGGAATGGCGCGAGACTTTGCGAGGGGCCTCCGTGTGCCAAAAATATGCCGCGGGCACAGCCGCGTCCAAAAATAACCGCACGAAGGCCGGGTCGCCATGTTCGTCCAGCGGAAAAAGGCCACAAAAACGGGTGGGCTATAGCCTTGGGGGGTCGGGCTGGACAACTTCGTCCGACGGACTCGGACTGACGCGAGACTTTGCGAGGGGCCTCCGTGTGCCAAAAATAGGCTGCCAGCACATCCGCGCCCAAAAATAACCGCACGAAGGCCGGGTCGCCAAGTTCGTCCAGCGGAAAAAGGCCACAAAAATGGGTGGGCTATAGCCTTGGGGGGTGGGGCTGGCCAACTTCGTCCGCCGGACTCGGAACGGCGCGAGGCTTTGCGAGGGGCCTCCGTGTGCCAAAAATAGGCGGCCGGAACAGCCACACTAAAAAATAACCGCACAAAGGGCGGGTCGCCATGTTCGTCCAGCGGAAAAAGGCCACAAAAACGGGTGGGCTATAGCCTTGGGGGGTGGGGCTGGCCAACTTCGTCCGCCGGACTCGGAATGGCGCGAGACTTTGCGAGGGGCCTCCGTGTGCCAAAAATAGGCCGCGGCCACAGCCATGCCCAAAAATAACCGCCCAAAGGCCGGGGCGCCAAGTTCGTCCAGCGGAAAAATGGCCAAAAAACGGGTGGGCTATGGCCTTGGGGGGCGGGGCTGGCCAACTTCGTCCGCGGACTAGGAATGGGGCGAGACTTTGCGAGCGGCCTCCGTGTGCCAAAAATAGGCCGCAGGTACAGCCGCGTCCAAAAATAACCCCCCAAAGGTCGGCGCGCCCAAACCCCCCAGCGGAAAAATGGCCAAAAATCGGGTGGGCTATAGCCTTGGGGGGAGGGGCTGGGTAACTTCGTCCGCCGGACTAGGAATGGGGCGAGACTTTGCGAGCGGCCTCCGTGTGCCAAAAATAGGCCGCAGGTACAGCCGCGCCCAAAAATAACCCCCCAAAGGTCGGCGCGCCCAAACCCCCCAGCGGAAAAATGGCCAAAAATAGGGTGGGCTATAGCCTTGGGGGGAGGGGCTGGGTAACTTCGTCCGCCGGACTCGGAATGGGGCGAGACTTTGCGAGCGGCCTCCGCGTGCCAAAAATAGGCCGCGGGCACAGCCGCGCCAAAAAATAACCGCCCGAAGGCCGGGGCGCCAAGTTCGTCCCGCGGAAAAATGGCCAAAAAACGGGTGGGCTATAGCCTTGGGGGGAGGGGCTGGCCAACTTCATCCGCCGGACCCGGAATGGGGAGAGACTTTGCGAGCAGCCTCCGCTTGCCACAAATAGGCCGCGGGCACAGCCGCGCCCAAAAATAACCGCCTGAAGGCCGGGGCGCCAAGTTCGTTCTGCGGAAAAATGGCCAAAAAACGGGTTGGCTATTGCCTTGGGGGGAGGGGGTAGCCAACTTCGTCCGCCGGACTTGGAATGGGGTGAGACTTTGCGAGCGGCCTCCGCGTGCTAAACATAGGCCGCGGGCACAGCCGCACCAAAAAATAACCGCCCGAAGGCCGGGGCGTCAAGTTCGTCCAGCGGAAAAATGGCCAAAAAACGGGTGGGCTATAGCCTTGGGGGGAGGGGCCCGCCAACTTCGTTCGCCGGACTCGGAATGGGACGAGACTTTGCAAGCGGCCTGCGCGTGCCAAAAATAGGCCGTGGGCACAGCCGCTCCGAAAAATAACCCCCCGAAGGTCGGCGCGCCCAAACCCCACAGCGGAAAAATGGCCAAAAAAAGGGTGGGCTATAGCCTTGGGGGGAGGGGCTGGCCAACTTCGTCCGCTGGACTCGGAATGGGGCGAGACTTTGCGAGCGGCCTCCGCGTGCCAAAAATAGGCCGCGGGCACAGCCGCGCCCAAAAATAACCGCCCGAAGGTCGGGGCGCCAAGTTCGTCCAGCGGAAAAATGGCCAAAAAATGGGTGGGCTATAGCCTTGGGTGGAGGGGCTGGCCAACTTCGTCCGCCGGACTCGGAATGGGCCGAGACTTTGCGAGCGGCCTTCGCATGCCAAAAATAGGCCGCGGGCACAGCCGCGCCCAAAAATAGGCCGCTGGCACAGCCACGCCCAAAAATAACCCCCCGAAGGTCAGCGCGCCCAAACCCCCCAGCGGAAAAATGGCCAAAAAACGGGTGGGCTATAGCCTTGGGGGGAGGGGCTGGCCAACTTCGTCCGCTGGACTCGGAAGGGTGCGAGACTTTGCGAGCGGCCTCCAGGTGCCAAAAATAAGACGCGGGCACAGTCGCGCCCAAAAATAACCCCCCGAAGGCCGGGGCGCCAAGTTCGTCCAGCGGAAAAATGGCCAAAAAACGGGTGGGCTATAGCCTTGGGGGGAGGGGCTGGCCAACTTCGTCCACCGGACTCGGAATGGGACGAGACTTTGAGAGCGGCCTCCGCGTGCCAAAAATAGGCCGCGGGCACAGCCGCGCCCAAAAATAACCCCCCGAAGGCCGGGGCGCCAAGTTCGTCCAGCGGAAAAATGGCCAAAAAACGGGTGGGCTATAGCCTTGGGGGAGGGGCTGGCCAACTTCGTCCGCCGGACTCGGAATGGGACGAGACTTTGCAAGCGGCCTCCGCGTGCCAAAAATAGGCCGCGGGCACAGCCGCTCCGAAAAATAACCCCCCGAAGGTCGGCGCGCCCAAACCCCACAGCGGAAAAATGGCCAAAAAACGGGTGGGCTATAGCCTTGGGGGGAGGGGCTGGCCAACTTCGTCCGCCGGACTCGGAATGGGGCGAGACTTTGCGAGCGGCCTCCGCGTGGCAAAAATAGGCCATGGGCACAGCCGCGCCCAAAAATAACCGCCCGAAGGCCGGGGCGCCAAGTTCGTCCAGCGGAAAAATGGCCAAAAAATGGGTGGGCTATAGCCTTGGGTGGAGGGGCTGGCCAACTTCGTCCGCCGGACTCGGAATGGGCCGAAACTTTGCGAGCGGCCTTCGTATGCCAAAAATAGGCCGCGGGCACAGCCGCGCCCAAAAATAGGCCGCTGGCACAGCCACGCCCAAAAATAACCCCCCGAAGTTCAGCGCGCCCAAACCCCCCAGCGGAAAAATGGCCAAAAAACGGGTGGGCTATAGCCTTGGGGGGAGGGGCTGGCCAACTTCGTCCGCTGGACTCGGAAGGGGGCGAGACTTTGCGAGCGGCCTCCAGGTGCCAAAAATAAGCCGCGGGCACAGTCGCGCCCAAAAATAACCCTCCGAAGGCCGGGGCGCCAAGTTCGTCCAGCGGAAAAATGGCCAAAAAACGGGTGGGCTATAGCCTTGGGGGGAGGGGCTGGCCAACTTCGTCCACCGGACTCGGAATGGGACGAGACTTCGCGAGCGGCCTCCGCGTGCCAAAAATAGGCCGCGGGTAAAGCCGCGCCCAAAAATAACCCCCCGAAGGCCGGGGCGCCAAGTTCGTCCAGCAGAAAAATGGCCAAAAAACGGGTGGGCTATAGCCTTGGGGGGAGGGGATGGCCAACTTCGTCCGTCGGACTCGGAATGGGGCGAGAGTTTGTGAGCGTCCTCCGCGTGCCAAAAATAAGCCACGGGCACAGCCGCGCCCAAAAATAACCCCCCGAAGGCTGGCGCGCCAAGTTCGTCCAGCGGAAAAATGGCATAAAAAACGGGTGGGCTATAGCCTTGGGGGGAGGGGCTGTCAAGTTTGTCCGCTGGACTCGGAATGGGGCGAGACTTTGCGAGCAGCGTACGCGTGCCAAAAATAGGCCATGGGTACAGCCGCGCCCAAAAATAACCCCCCGAAGGCCGAGGCGCCAAGTTCGTCCAGCGGAAAAATGGCCAAAAAACGGGTGGGCTATAGCCTTGGGGGAGGGGCTGGCCAACTTCGTCCGCCGGACTCGGAATGGGGCGAGACTTTGCGAGCGGTCTCCGCGTGCCAAAAATAGGCCGCGGGCACAGCCGCGCCCAAAAATATCCCCCCGAAGGCCGGGGCGCCAAGTTCGTCCAGCGGAAAAATGGCCAAAAAACGGGTGGGCTATAGCCTTGGGGGAGGGGCTGGCCCACTTCGTCCGCCAGACTCAGAATGGGGCGAGACTTTGCGAGCGGCCTCCGCGTGCCAAAAATAGGCCGCGGGCACAGCCGAACCCAAAAATAACCTCCCGAAGGCCGGGGCGCCAAGTTCGTCCAGCTGAAAAATGGCCAAAAAACGGGTGGGCTATAGCCTTGGGGGGAGGGGCTGGCCGACTTCGTCCGCCGGGCTCGGAACGGGGCGTGACTTTACGAGCGGCCTCCGCGTGCCAAAAATAGGACACGGGCACAGCCACACCCAAAAATAACCACCCGAAGGTCGGCGCGCCCAAACCCCCCTGTGGAAAAATGGCCAATAAACGGGTGGGCTATAGCCTTGGGGGGAGGGGCTGGCCAAATTCGTCCGCCGGACTCGGAATGGGGCGAGACTTTGCGAGCGGCCTCCGCGTGCCAACAATAGGCCACGGGCACTGCCGTGCCCAAAAGTAACCCCCCGAAGGTCGTTGCACCCAAACTCCGCTGCGTAAAAATGGTCAAAAAATGGGTGGGCTATAGCCTTGGGGGGAGGGGCTGGCCAACTTCGTCCGCCTGACTCGGAATGGGGCGAGACTTTTCGAGCGGCATCCGCTTGCCAAAAATAGACCGCGGGCACAGCCGCGCCCAAAAATAACCGCCCGAAGGCCGGGGCGCCAAGTTCGTCCAGCGGAAAAATGGCCAAAAAACGGGTGGGTTATAGCCTTGGGGGGAGGGGCAGACCCACTTCGTCCGCCGGACTCGGAATGGGGCGAGACTTTTCGAGCGGCCTCCGCGTGCCAAAAATAGACCGCGGGCACAGCCGCGCCCAAAAATAACCGCCCGACGGCCGGGGCGCCAAGTATGTCCAGCGGAAAAATGGGCAAAAAACGGGTGGGTTATAGCCTTGGGGGGAGGGGCAGGCCCAATTCGTCCGCCGGACTCGGAATGGGGCGAGACTTTGTGAACGGCCTCCGCGTGCCAAAAATAATCCGCGGGCACAGCTGCGACCAAAAATAACCGCCCGAAGGCAGGGGCGCCAAGTTCGTCCAGCGGAAAAATGGCCAAACAACGGGTGGGCTATAGCCTTGGGGGGAGGGGCTGGCCAACTTCGTCCGCCCGACTCGGAATGGGGCGAGACTTTGCGAACGGCCTCCGCGTCCCAAAAATAGGCCGTGGACACAGCCGCACCCAAAAATAACGCCCCGATGGTCGGCGCGCCCAAACAACCCAGCGGAAAAATGGCCAAAAAACGGGTGGGCTATAGCCTTGGGGGGAGGGGCTGGCCACCTTCGTCCGCCGGACTCGGAATGGGGCGAGACTTTGCGAGTGGCCTCCGCGTGCCAAAAATAAACCGTGGGCACAGGCGCGCCCAAAAATAACCGCCCGAAGTTCGTCCAGCGGAAAAATGGCCAAAAAACGGGTGGGCTATAGCCTTGGGGGGAGGGGCTGGCCGACTTCGTCCGCCCGACTCGGAATGGGGCGAGACTTTGCGAACGGCCTCTGCGTCCCAAAAATAGGCCGCGGGCACAGCTGCTCCCAAAAATAACCGCCCGAAGGTCGGCGCCCCCAAACCCCACTGCGGAAAAATGGCCAAAAAACGGGTGGGCTATAGCCTTGGGGGGAGGGGCTGGCCCACTTCATCCGCCGGACTCGGAATGGGTCGAAACTTGCGAGCGGACTCCGCGTGCCAAAAATAGGTCGCGGGCACAGCCGTGCCCAAAAATAACCGCCCGAAGGCCGGGGCGCCAAGTTCGTCCATCGGAAAAATGGCCAAAAAACGGGTGGGCTATAGCCTTGGGGGGAGGGGCTGGCCAACTTCGTCCGCCGGACTCGGAATGGGGCAAGACTTTGCGAACGGCCTCCGTGTCCCAAAAATAGGCCGCGGGCACAGCCGCGCCCAAAAATAACCGCCCGAAGGCCGGGGCGCCAAGTTCGTCCAGCGGAAACATGGCCAAAAAACGGGTGGGCTATAGCCTTGGGGGGAGGGGCTGGCCCACTTCGTCCGCCGGACTCGGAATGGGTCGAAACTTGCGAGCGGCCTCCGCGTGCCAAAAATAGGTCGCGGGCACAGCCGTGCCCAAAAATAACCGCCCAAAGGCCGGGTCGCCAAGTTCGTCCAGCGGAAAAATGGCCAAAAACGAGTGGGCTATAGTCTTGGGGGTAGGGGCTGGCATACTTCGTCCGCCGGACTCAGAATGGGGCGAGACTTTGCGAGCAGTCTCTGCGTGCTAAAAATAGTCCGCGAGCACAGCCGTACAACAAAATAACCGCCCGAAGTTCGTCCAGCGGAAAAATGGCCAAAAAACGGGTGGGCTATAGCCTTGGGGGGAGGGGCTGGCCACCTTCGTCCGCCGGACTCGGAATGGGATGAGACTTTGCGAGTGGCCTCCGCATGCCAAAAGTAAACCGTGGGCACAGGCGCGCCAAAAAATAACCGCCCGAAGTTCGTCCAGCGGAAAAATGGCCAAAAAACGGGTGGGCTATAGCCTTGGGGGGAGGGGCTGGCCACCTTCGTCCGCCGGACTCGGAATGGGACGAGACTTTGCGAGTGGCCTCCGCATGCCAAAACTAAACCGTGGGCACTGGCGTGCCCAAAAATAACCGCCCGAAGTTCGTCCAGCGGAAAAATGGCCAAAAAACGGGTGGGCTATAGCCTTGGGGGGAGGGGCCGGCCAACTTAGTCTGCCGGACTCGGAATTGGACGAGACTTTGCGAAAGGCCTCCGCGTGCCAAAAATCGGCCACAGACACAGCCGCACCCAAAAATAACCGCCCGAAGGCCGGGGCGCCAAGTTCGTCCAGCGGAAACATGGCCAAAAAACGGGTGGGCTATAGCCTTGGAGGGAGGGGCTGGCAAACTTCGTCCGCCGGACTCAGAATGGGGCGAGACTTTGCGAGCAGCCTCTGCATGCTAAAAATAGTCCGCGAGCACAGCCGTACCCAAAAATAACCGCCCGAAGGCCGGGGCGCCAAGTTCGTCCAGCAGAAAAATGGCCAAAAAACGGGTTGGCTATAGCCTTGGGGGGAGGGGCTGGCCACCTTCGTCCGCCGGACTCGGAATGGGGCGAACCTTTGCGAGCGGCCTCCGCGTACCAAAAGTAGGCAGCGGGCACAGCCGTACCCAAAAATAACCCCCCGAAGGTCGTTGCGCCCAAACCCCCCAGCGGAAAAATGGCCAAAAAACGGGTGGGCTGTAGCCTTTGGGGGAGGGGCTGGCCAACTTCGTCAGCCGGACTCGGAATTGGGTGAGACTTTGCGAGCGGCATCTGCATGCCAAAAATCGGCTGTGGGCACAGCCGCGCCCAAAAATAAACGCCCGAAGGCCGGGGCGCCAAGTTCATCCAGCGGAAAAATGGCCAAAAAACGAGTGGGCTATAGCCTTGGGGGGAGGGGTGGCCAACTTCGTCCGTCGGACACGGAACGGGCCGAGGCTTTGCGAGCGGCCTCCGTGTGCCAAAAATAGGCCACGGGCACAGCCACGCCCAAAAATAACCCCCCGAAGGTCGTTGCGCCCAAACCCCCCAGCGGAAAAATGGCCAAAAAACGGGTGGGCTATAGCCTTGCGGGGAGGAGCTGGCCAACTTCATCCGCCGGACTCGGAATGGGGCGAGACTTTGCGAACGGCCTCCGTGTACCAAAAATAGGCCGCGGGTACAGCTGTGGCCAAAAATAACCGGCCGAAGGCCGGGGCGCCAAGTTCGTCCAGCGGAAAAATGGCCAAAAAACGGGTGGGCTATAGCCTTGGGGGGAGGGGCTGGCCACCTTCGTCCGCCGGACTCGGAATGGGATGAGACTTTGCGAGTGGCCTCCGCATGCCAAAAGTAAACCGTGGGCACAGGCGCGCCAAAAAATAACCGCCCGAAGTTCGTCCAGCGGAAAAATGGCCAAAAAACGGGTGGGCTATAGCCTTGGGGGGAGGGGCTGGCCACCTTCGTCCGCCGGACTCGGAATGGGACGAGACTTTGCGAGTGGCCTCCGCATGCCAAAACTAAACCGTGGGCACTGGCGTGCCCAAAAATAACCGCCCGAAGTTCGTCCAGCGGAAAAATGGCCAAAAAACGGGTGGGCTATAGCCTTGGGGGGAGGGGCCGGCCAACTTAGTCTGCCGGACTCGGAATTGGACGAGACTGCGAAAGGCCTCCGCGCCAAAATCGGCCACAGACACAGCCGCACCCAAAAATAACCGCCCGAAGGCCGGGGCGCCAAGTTCGTCCAGCGGAAACATGGCCAAAAAACGGGTGGGCTATAGCCTTGGAGGGAGGGGCTGGCAAACTTCGTCCGCCGGACTCAGAATGGGGCGAGACTTTGCGAGCAGCCTCTGCGTGCTAAAAATAGTCCGCGAGCACAGCCGTACCCAAAAATAACCGCCCGAAGGCCGGGGCGCCAAGTTCGTCCAGCAGAAAAATGGCCAAAAAACGGGTTGGCTATAGCCTTGGGGGGAGGGGCTGGCCACCTTCGTCCGCCGGACTCGGAATGGGGCGAACCTTTGCGAGCGGCCTCCGCGTGCCAAAAATAGGCAGCGGGCACAGCCGTACCCAAAAATAACCCCCCGAAGGTCGTTGCGCCCAAACCCCCCAGCGGAAAAATGGCCAAAAAACGGGTGGGCTGTAGCCTTTGGGGGAGGGGCTGGCCAACTTCGTCAGCCGGACTCGGAATTGGGTGAGACTTTGCGAGCGGCATCTGCATGCCAAAAATCGGCTGTGGGCACAGCCGCGCCCAAAAATAAACGCCCGAAGGCCGGGGCGCCAAGTTCCCCCAGCGGAAAAATGGCCAAAAAACGGGTGGGCTATAGCCTTGCGGGGAGGGGCTGGCCAACTTCATCCGCCGGACTCGGAATGGGGCGAGACTTTGCGAACGGCCTCCGTGTACCAAAAATAGGCCGCGGGTACAGCTGTGGCCAAAAATAACCGGCCGAAGGCCGGGGCGCCAAGTTCGTCCAGCGGAAAAATGGCCAAAAAACGGGTGGGCTATAGCCTTAGGGGGAGGGGCTGGCCACTTTCGTCCGCCGGACTCGGAATGGGGCGAGACTTTGCGAACGGCCTCCGCGTGCCAAAAATAATCCGTGGGCACAGCCGCGCCCAAAAATAACCCCCCGAAGGTCGTTGCGCCCAAACCCCCCAGCGGAAAAATGGCCAAAAAACGGGTGGGCTATAGCCTTGGGGGGAGGGGCTGGCCAACTTCATCCGCCGGACTCGGAATGGGGCGAGACTTTGCGAACGGCCTCCGTGTGCCAAAAATAGGCCGTGGGTACAGCTGTGGCCAAAAATAACCGCCCGAAGGCAGGGGCGCCAAGTTCGTCTAGCGGAAAAATGGCTGAAAAACGGGTGGGTTATAGCCTTGGGGGGAGGGGCTGGCCAACTTCGTCCGCCGGACTCGGAATGGGTCGTGACTTTACGAACGGCCTCTGCGTGCTAAAAATAGGCCGCGGGCGCAGCTGCGACCAAAAATAACCGCCCGAAGGCAGGGGCGCCAAGTTCGTCCAGCGGAAAAATGGCCAAACAACGGGTGGGCTATAGCCTTGGGGGGAGGGGCTGGCCAACTTCGTCCGCCCGACTCGGAATGGGGCGAGACTTTGCGAACGGCCTCCGCGTCCCAAAAATAGGCCGTGGACACAGCCGCGCCCAAAAATAACGCCCCGATGGTCGGCGCGCCCAAACACCCCAGCGGAAAAATGGCCAAAAAACGGGTGGGCTATAGCCTTGGGGGGAGGGGCTGGCCACCTTCGTCCGCCGGACTCGGAATGGGGCGAGACTTTGCGAGTGGCCTCCGCGTGCCAAAAATAAACCGTGGGCACAGGCGCGCCCAAAAATAACCGCCCGAAGTTCGTCCAGCGGAAAAATGGCCAAAAAACGGGTGGGCTATAGCCTTGGGGGGAGGGGCTGGCCGACTTCGTCCGCCCGACTCGGAATGGGGTGAGACTTTGCGAATGGCCTCCGCGTCCTAAAAATAAGCCACGGGCACAGCCGCGCCCAAAAATAACCGCCCGAAGGTCGGCGCCCCCAAACCCCACTGCGGAAAAATGGCCAAAAAATGGGTGGGCTATAGCCTTGGGGAGAGGGGCTGGCCCACTTCGTCCGCCGGACTCGGAATGGGTCGAAACTTGCGAGCGGCCTCCGCGTACCAAAAATAGGCCGCGTGCATAGCCGCGCCTAAAAATAACCGCCCCAAGGCCGGGGCGCCAAGTTCGTCCAGCGGAAAAATGGCCAAAAAACGGGTGGGCTATAGCCTTGGGGGGAGGGGCTGGCCAACTTCGTCCGCCGGACTCGGAATGGGGCGAGACTTTGCGAACGGCCTCTGCGTACTAAAAATAGGCCGCGGGCACAGCTGCGCTCAAAAATAACTGCCCGAAGGCCGGGGCGCCAAGTTCGTCCAGCGGAAAAATGGCCAAAAAACGGGTGGGCTATAGCCTTGGGGGGAGGGGCTGGCAATTTCGTCCGCCGGACTCGGAATGGGGCGAGACTTTGCGAACGGCCTCCGCGTGCCAAAAATAATCCGTGGGCACAGCCGCGCCCAAAAATAACCCCCCGAAGGTCGTTGCGCCCAAACCCCCCAGCGGAAAAATGGCCAAAAAACGGGTGGGCTATAGCCTTGGGGGGAGGGGCTGGCCAACTTCATCCGCCGGACTCGGAATGGGGCGAGACTTTGCGAACGGCCTCCGTGTGCCAAAAATAGGCCATGGGTACAGCTGTGGCCAAAAATAACCGCCCGAAGGCAGGGGCGCCGAGTTCGTCCAGCGGAAAAATGGCTAAAAAACGGGTGGGCTATAGCCTTGGGGGGAGGGGCTGGCCAACTTCGTCCGCCGGACTCGGAATGGGTCGTGACTTTACGAACGGCCTCTGCGTGCTAAAAATAGGCCACCGGCACAGCTGCACTAAAAAATAACTGCCCGAAGGCCGGGGCGCCAAGTTCGTCCAGCGGAAAAATGGCCAAAAAACGGGTGGGCTATAGCCTTGGGGGGAGGGGCTGGCCAACTTCGTCCGCTGGACTCGGAATGGGGTGAGACTTTGTGAGCAGCCTCCGCGCGCCAAAAATAGGCCGCGTGCATAGCCGCGCCCAAAAATAACCGCCCCAAGGCCGGGGCGCCAAGTTCGTCCAGCGGAAAAATGGCCAAAAAACGGGTGGGCTATAGCCTTGGGGGGAGGGGCTGGCCAACTTCGTCCGCCGGACTCGGAATGGGGCGAGACTTTGCGAACGGCCTCTGCGTACTAAAAATAGGCCGCGGGCACAGCTGCGCTCAAAAATAACTGCCCGAAGGCCGGGGCGCCAAGTTCGTCCAGCGGAAAAATGGCCAAAAAACGGGTGGGCTATAGCCTTGGGGGGAGAGGCTGGCCAACTTCGTCCGCCGGACTCGGAATGGGACGTGACTTTGCGAACGGCCTCTGCGTGCTAAAAATAGGCCGCGGGCGCAGCTGCGACCAAAAATAACCGCCCGAAGGCAGGGTAGCCAAGTTCGTCCAGCGGAAAAATGGCCAAAAAACGGGTGGGCTATAGCCTTGGGGGGAGGGGCTGGCCAACTTCGTCCGCCGGACTCGGAATGGGGCGTGACTTTGCGAACAGCCTCTGCGTGCTAAAAATAGGCCGCGGGCGCAGCTGCGACCAAAATAACCGCCCGAAGGCAGGGGCGCCAAGTTCGTCCAGCGGAAAAATGGCCAAAAAACGGGTGGGCTATAGCCTTGGGGGGAGGGGCTGGCCAACTTCGTCCGCCCGACTCGGAATGGGGCGAGACTTTGCGAACGGCCTCCGCGCCCCAAAAATAGGCCGTGGACACAGCCGCGCCCAAAAATAACGCCCCGAAGGTCGGCGCGCCCAAACCCCCCAGCGGAAAAATGGCAAAAAAACGGGTGGGCTATAGCCTTGGGGGGAGGGGCTGGCCCACTTCGTCCGCCAGACTCGGAATGGGGCGAGACTTTGCGAGCGGCCTCCGCGTGCCAAAAATAGGCCGCGGGCACAGCCGCACCCAAAAATAACCACCTGAAGGCGGGGGCGCCAAGTTCGTCCTGCGGAAAAATGGCCAAAAAACGGGTGGGCTATAGCCTTGGGGGGAGGGGCTGGCCAACCTCGTCCGCCGGACTCGGAATGGGGCGAGACTTTGCGAGCAGCCTCCGCGTGCCAAAACTAGGCTGCGGGCACAGCCACGCCTAAAAATAACCGCCCGAAAGCCGGGGCGCCAATTTCGTCCAGCTGAAAAATGGCCAAAAAACGGGTGGGCTATAGCCTTGGGGGGAGGGGCTGGCCAACTTCGTCCGCCGGACTCGGAATGGGGCGAGACTTTGAGAGTGGCCTCCGCGTGCCAAAAATAGGGCGCGGGCACAGGCGCACCCAAAAATAACCGCCCGAAGGCCGGGTCGCCTAGTTCGTCCAGCGGAAAAATGGCCAAAAAACGGGTGGGCTATAGCCTTGGGGGGAGGGGCTGGCCAACTTCGTCCGCCGGACTCGGAATGGGGCGAGACTTTGCGAGCAGCCTCCGCGTGCCAAAAATAGGTCGCGGGCACAGCCGCGCCCAAAAATAACTGCCCGAAGGCCGGGGCACCAAGTTCGTCCAGCGGAAAAATGGCCAAAACCCGGGTGGGCTATAGCATTGGGGAGAGGGGTTGGCCAACTTCGTCCGCCGGACTTGGAAAGGGGCGAGACTCTTCAAACGGCCTCCGCGTGCCAAAAATAGGCCGCGGGCACAGCCGCGCCCAAAAATAACCGCCCGAAGGCCAGGGTGCCAAGTTCGTCCAGCGGAAAAATGGCCAAAAAACGGGTGGGCTATAGCCTTGGGGGGAGGGGCTGGCCAACTTCGTCCGCCGGACTCGGAATAGGGCAAGAATTTGCGAACGGCCTCCGTGTCCCAAAAATAGGCCGCGGGCACAGCTGCGCCCAAAAATAACCGCCCAAAGGCCGGGTCGCCAAGTTCGTCGAGCGGAAAAATGGCCAAAAAACGAGTGGGCTATAGTCTTGGGGGTAGGGGCTGGCATACTTCGTCCGCCGGACTCAGAATGGGGCGAGACTTTGCGAGCAGCCTCTGCGTGCTAAAAATAGTCCGCGAGCACAGCCGTACCCAAAAATATCCACCCGAAGGCCGGGGCGCCAAGTTCGTCCAGCGGAAAAATGGCCAAAAAACGGGTTGGCTATTGCCTTGGGGGGAGGGGCTGGCCAACTTCGTCCGCCGGACTCGGAATGGGACGAACCTTTGCGAACGGCCTCCGCGTGCCAAAAATAGGCAGCGGGCACAGCCGTACCCAAAAATAACCGCCCGAAGTTCGTCCAGCGGAAAAATGGCCAAAAAACGGGTGGGCTATAGCCTTGGGGGGAGGGGCTGGCCACCTTCGTCCGCCGGACTCGGAATGGGACGAGACTTTGTGAGTGGCCTCTGCGTGCTAAAAATAAACCGCGGGCACAGGCGCGCCCAAAAATAACCGCCCGAAGTTCGTCCAGCGGAAAAATGGCCAAAAAACGGGTGGGCTATAGCCTTGGGGGGAGGGGCTGGCCAACTGCGTCCGCCGGACTCGGAATTGGACGAGACTTTGCGAGCGGCCTCCGTATGCCAAAAATAGCCACGGGCACAGCCGCGCCCTAAAATACCCGCCCGAAGGCCGGGCCGCCAAGTTCGTCCAGCGCAAAAAGGCCACAAAAACGGGTGGGCTATAGCCTGGGGGGGAGGGGCTGGCCAACTTCGTCCGCCGGACTCGGAATGGGGCGAACCTTTGCGAGCGGCCTCCGCGTGCCAAACATAGGCAGCGGGCACAGCCGTACCCAAAAATAACCGCCCGCAGTTCGTCCAGCGGAAAAATGGCCAAAAAACGGGTGGGCTATAACCTTGGGGGGAGGGCCTGGCCCACTTCGTCCGCCGGACTCCGAATGGGACGAGACTTTACGAGTGGCCTCTGCGTGCTAAAAATAAACTGCGGGCACAGGCGCGCCCAAAAATAACCGCCCGAAGTTTGTCCAGCGGAAAAATGGCCAAAAAACGGGTGGGCTATAGCCTTGGGGGGAGGGGCTGGCCAACTGCGTCCGCCGGACTCGGAATTGGGCGAGACTTTGCGAGCGGCCTCCGCGTGCCAAAAATACGCCGCGGGCACAGCCGCGCCCAAAAATAACCCCCTGAAGGTCGTTGCGCCCAAACCCCCCAGCGGAAAAATGGCCAAAAAACGGGTGGGCTATAGCCTTGGGGGGGGGGGGTGGCCGACTTCGTCCGCTGGTCTCGGAATGGGCGAGACCTTGCGAGCAGCCTCCGCGTGCCAAAAATAGGCCGCGGACACAGCCGCGCCCAAAAATCACCCCACGAAGGTGGTTGCACCCAAACCCCCCAGCGGAAAAATGGCCAAAAAACGGGTGGGCTATAGCCTCGGGGGGAGGGGCTGGCCGACTTCGTCCGGCGGACTCGGAATGGGGCGAGACTTTGCGAGCGGCCTCCGTGTGCCAAAAATAGGCCGCGGGCGCAGCCGCGCCCAAAAATACCCGCCCGAAGGCCGGGGCGCCAAGTTCGTCCAGCGGAAAAAGGCCACAAAAACGGGTGGGCTATAGCATTGGGGGGTGGGGCTGGCTAACTTCGTCCGCCGGACTCGGAAATGCGCGAGACTTTGCGAGGCGCCTCCGTGTGCCAAAAATAGGCCGCGGGCACAGCCGCGCGCAAAAATACCCGCCCGAAGGCCGGGGCGCGAAGTTCGTCCTGCGGAAAAAGGCCACAAAAACGGGTGGGCTATTGCCTTGGGGGGTGGGGCTGGCCAACTTCGTCCGCCGGACTCGGAAATGCGCGAGACTTTGCGAGGCACCTCCGTGTGCCAAAAATAGGCCGCGGGAACAGCCGCGCGCAAAAATACCCGCCCGAAGGCCGGGGCGGGAAGTTCGTCCTGCGGAAAAAGGCCACAAAAACGGGTGGGCTATTGCCTTGGGGGGTGGGGCTGGCCAACTTCGTCCGCCGGACTCGGAAATGCGCGAGACTTTGCGAGGCACCTTCGTGTGACAAAAATAGGCCGCGGGAACAGCCGCGCGCAAAAATACCCGCCCGAAGGCCGGGGCGGGAAGTTCGTCCTGCGGAAAAAGGCCACAAAAACGGGTGGGCTATAGCCTTGGGGGGTGGGGCTGGCCAACTTCGTCCGCCGGACTCGGAAATGCGCGAAACTTTCCGAGGCACCTCCGTGTGCCAAAAATAGGCCGCGGGCACAGCCGCGCCCAAAAATACCCGCCCGAATGCCGGGGCGCCAAGTTCGTCCAGCGGAAAAAGGCCACAAAAACGGGTGGGCTATAGCCTTGGGGGGTGGGGCTGGCCAACTTCGTCCGCCGGACTCGGAATGGCGCGAGACTTTGCGAGGCACCTCCGTGTGCCAAAAATAGGCCGCGGGCACAGCCGCGCCCAAAAATACCCGCCCGAAGGCCGGGGCGCCAAGTTCGTCCAGCGGAAAATGGCCACAAAAACGGGTCGGCTATAGCCTTGGGGGGTGGGGCTGGCCCACTTTCTCCGCCGGACTCCGAATGGCGCGAGACTTTGCGAGGCATCTCCGTGTGCCAAAAATAGGCCGCGGGCACAGCCGCGCCTAAAATTACCCGCCCGAAGTCCGGGGCGCCAAGTTCGTCCAGCGGAAAAAGGCCACAAAAATGGGTGGGCTATAGCCTTGGGGGGTGGGGCTGGCCAACTTCGTCCGCCGGACTCGGAATGGCGTGAGACTTTGCGAGGCACCTCCGTGTGCCAAAAATAGGCCGCGGGCACAGCCGCGCCCAAAAATACCCGCCGAAGGCCGGGGCGCCAAGTTCGTCCAGCGGAAAATGGCCACAAAAACGGGTGGGCTATAACCTTGGGGGGTGGGGCTGCCCAACTTCGTCCGCCGGACTCGGAAGGGCGCGAGACTTTGCGAGGCGCCTCCGTGTGCTAAAAATAGGCCGTGGCCACAGCCGCGCCCAAAAATACCCGCCCGAAGGCCGGGGCGCCAAGTTCGTCCAGCGGAAAATGGCCACAAAAACGGGTCGGCTATAGCCTTGGGGGGTGAGGCTGGCAACCTTCGTCCGCCGGACTCGGAATGGCGCTAGACTTTACGAGGCGCCTCCGTGTGCCAAAAATAGGCCGCGGGAACAGCCGCGCCCAAAAATACCGTCCGAAGGCCGGGGCGCCAAGTTCGTCCAACGGAAAATGGCAACAAAAACGGGTGGGCCACAGCCTTGGGGGGTGGGGCTGGCCCACTTCGTCCGCCGGACTCCGAATGGCGCGAGACTTTGCGAGGCGTCTCCGTGTGCCAAAAATAGGCCGCGGGCACAGCCGCACCTAAAATTACCCGCCCGAAGGCCGGGGCGCCAAGTTCGTCCAGCGGAAAAAGGCCACAAAAACGGGTGGGCTATAGCCTTGGGGGGTGGGGCTGGCCAACTTCGTTCGCCGGACTCGGAATGGCACGAGACTTTGCGAGGCGCCTCCGTGTGAGAAAAATAGGCCGCGGCCACAGTCGCGCCCAAAAATACCCGCCCGAAGGCCGGGGCGCGAAGTTCGTCCAGCGGAAAATCGCCACAAAAACGGGTGGGCTATAGCAAGGGGGCCGGCCAACTTCGTCCGCCGGACTCGGAATGGCGCGAGACTTTGCGAGGCACCTCCATGTCCCAAAAATAGGCCGCAGTCACAGCCGTACCCAAAAATACCCGCCCGAAGGCCGGGGTGCCAAGTTCGTCCAGCGGAAAATGGGCACAAAAACGGGTGGGCTATGGCCTTGGGGGGTTGGGCTGGCCAACTTCGTCCGCCGGACTCGGAATGGCGCGAGACTTTGCGAGGCGCCTCCGTGTGCCAAAAATAGGCCGCGGGCACAGCCGCGCCCAAAAATACCCGCCCGAAGGCTGGGGCGCCAAGTTCGTCCAGCGGAAAAAGGCCACAAAAACGGGTGGGATATTGCCTTGGGGGGGGGGGCTGGCCAACTTCGTCCGCCGGACTCGGAATGGCGCGAGACTTTATGAGGCGCCTCCGTGTAGTAAAAATAGGCCGCGGCCCCAGCCGCGCCCAACAATACCCCCCCGAAGGCCGGGGCGCCAAGTTCGACCTGCGGAAAATGGCCACAAAATCGGGTGGGCTATAGCCTTGGGGGTTGGGGCTGGCCAACTTCGTCCGCCGGACTCGGAATGGCGTGAAACTTTGTGAGGCGCCTCCGTGTGCCAAAAATAGGCCGCAGGAGCAACCGCGCCCAAAAATACCTGCCCGAAGGCCGGGGCGCCAAGTTCCTCCAGCGGAAAAAGGCCACAAAAACGGGTGGGCTACAACCTTGGGCGGTGGGGCTGGCCAACTTCGTCTTCTGGACTCGGAATGGCGTGAGACTTTGCGAGGCGCCTCCGTGTGCCAAAAATAGGCAGCGGGCACAGCCGCGTCCAAAAATACACGCCCGAAGGCCGGGGCGCCAAGTTCGTCCAGCGGAAATGGCCACAAAAACGGGTGGGCTATAGCCTTGGGGGGTGGGGCTGGCCAACTTCGTCCGCCGGACTCGGAATGGCGCGAGACGTTGCGAGGCGCCTCCGTGTGCCAAAAATAGGCCGCGGTCACAGCCACGCCCAAACATACCCGCCCGAAGGCCGGGGCGCAAAGTTCGTCCAGCGGAAAATGGACACAAAAACGGGTGGGCTATAGCCTTGGGGTAAGGGGCTGGCCGACTTCGTCCGCCGGCCTCGGAATGGCGCGAGAGTTTGCGAGGCTCCTCCGTGTGCTAAAAATAGGCCGCGGGCACAGCCGCGCCCAAAAATACCCGCCCGAAGGTCAGGGCGCCAAGTTCGTCCAGCGGAAAAAGGCCACAAAAACGGGTGGGCTATAGCCTTGGGGGGTGGGGCTGGCCAACCTGTCCGCGGACTCGGAATGGCGCGAGACTTTGCAAGGCGCCTCCGTGTACCAAAAAATAGGCGCGGGCACAGCCGCCCAAAAATACCCGCCCGAATGCCGGGGAGCAAAGTTCGTCCAGCGGAAAAAGGCCACAAAAACGGGTGGGCTATAGCCTTGGGGGGTGGGGCTGGCCAACTTCGTCCGCCGGACTCGGAATGGCTTGAGACTTTGCGAGGCGTCTCCGTGTGCCAAAAATAGGCCGCGGCCACAGTCGCGCCCAAAAATACCCGCCCGAAGGCCGGGGCGCCAAGTTCGTCCAGCGGAAAATGGCCACAAAACCGGGTGGGCTATAGCATTGGGGGGTGGGGCTGGCCAACTTCGTCCGCCGGACTCGGAATGGCGCGAGACTTTGCGAGGCGCCTCCGTGTGCCAAAAATAGGCCGCGGGCACAGCCGCGCCCAAAAATACCCGCCCGAAGGCTGGGGCGCCAAGTTCGTCCAGCGGAAAAAGGCCACAAAAACGGGTGGGTTATAGCCTTGGGGGGGGGGGCTGGCCAACTTCGTCCGCCGGACTCGGAATGGCGCGAGACTTTATGAGGCGCCTCCGTGTGCCAAAAATAGGCCGTGGGCACAGCCGCGCCCAAAAATACCCACCCGAAGGCCGGGGCGCCAAGTTCGACCTGCGGAAAATGGCCACAAAATCGGGTGGGCTATAGCCTTGGGGGTTGGGGCTGGCCAACTTCGTCCGCCGGACTCGGAATGGCGTGAAACTTTGTGAGGCGCCTCCGTGTGCCAAAAATAGGCCGCAGGAGCAACCGCGCCCAAAAATACCTGCCCGAAGGCCGGGGCGCCAAGTTCCTCCAGCGGAAAAAGGCCACAAAAACGGGTGGGCTACAACCTTGGGCGGTGGGGCTGGCCAACTTCGTCTTCTGGACTCGGAATGGCGTGAGACTTTGCGAGGCGCCTCCGTGTGCCAAAAATAGGCAGCGGGCACAGCCGCGTCCAAAAATACACGCCCGAAGGCCGGGGCGCCAAGTTCGTCCAGCGGAAATGGCCACAAAAACGGGTGGGCTATAGCCTTGGGGGGTGGGGCTGGCCAACTTCGTCCGCCGGACTCGGAATGGCGCGAGACGTTGCGAGGCGCCTCCGTGTGCCAAAAATAGGCCGCGGTCACAGCCACGCCCAAACATACCCGCCCGAAGGCCGGGGCGCAAAGTTCGTCCAGCGGAAAATGGACACAAAAACGGGTGGGCTATAGCCTTGGGGTAAGGGGCTGGCCGACTTCGTCCGCCGGCCTCGGAATGGCGCGAGACTTTGCGAGGCTCCTCCGTGTGCTAAAAATAGGCCGCGGGCACAGCCGCGCCCAAAAATACCCGCCCGAAGGTCAGGGCGCCAAGTTCGTCCAGCGGAAAAAGGCCACAAAAACGGGTGGGCTATAGCCTTGGGGGGTGGGGCTGGCCAACTTCGTCCGCCGGACTCGGAATGGCGCGAGACTTTGCGAGGCGCCTCCGTGTACCAAAAATAGGCCGCGGGCACAGCCGCGCGCAAAAATACCCGCCCGAATGCCGGGGCGCCAAGTTCGTCCAGCGGAAAAAGGCCACAAAAACGGGTGGGCTATAGCCTTGGGGGGTGGGGCTGGCCAACTTCGTCCGCCGGACTCGGAATGGCTTGAGACTTTGCGAGGCGCCTCCGTGTGCCAAAAATAGGCCGCGGCCACAGTCGCGCCCAAAAATACCCGCCCGAAGGCCGGGGCGCCAAGTTCGTCCAGCGGAAAATGGCCACAAAAACGGGTGGGCTATAGCATTGGGGGGTGGGGCTGGCCAACTTCGTCCGCCGGACTCGGAATGGCGCGAGACTTTGCGAGCGGCCTCCGTGTGCCAGAAATAGGCCATGGACACAGCCGCGCCCAAAAATAACCGCCCGAAGGCTTGGGCGCCAAGTTCGTCCAGCGGAAAAATGGCCAAAAAACGGGTGGGCTATAGCCTTGGGGGGAGGGGCTGGCCAACTTCGTCCGCCGGACTCGGAATGGGGCGAGACTTTGCGAGCGGCCTCTGCGTGCCAAAAATAGGCTGCGGGCACAGCCGCGCCCAAAAATAACCACCCGAAGGCCGGGGCGTCGAATTCGTCCAGCGGAAAAATGGCCAAAAAACGGGTGGGCTATAGCCTTGGGGGGAGGGGCTGTCCAACTTCGTCCGCCGGACTCGGAATGGGGCGAGACTTTGCGATCGGCCTCCGTGTGCCAAAAATAGGCTGCGGGCACAGCCAAGCCCAAAAATAACCCCCAAAGGTCGGCGCGCCCAAACCCCCGAGCGGAAAAATGGCCAAAAAACGAGTGGGCTATAGCCTTGGGGGGAGGGGTGGCCAACTTCGTCCGCCGGACTCGGAATGGGGCGAGACTTTGCGAACGGCCTCCGCGTGCCAAAAAAAGACCGCGGGCACAGCCGCGCCCAAAAATAACCCCCCGAAGGTCGGCGCGCCCAAACCCCCCAGCGGAAAAATGGCCAAAAAGCGGGTGGCCGATAGCCTTGGGGGGAGGGGCTGGCCCACTTCGTCCGCCGGACTCGGAATGAGGCGAGACATTGCGAGCGGCCTCCGCGTGCCAAAAATAGGCCGCGGGTACAGCCGCGCCTAAAAATAACCCCCCGAAGGTCGGCGCGCCCAAGCACCCCAGCGTAAAAATGGCCAAAAAACGGGTGGGCTAAAGCGTTGGGGGGAGGGGCTGGCCCACTTCGTCCGCCGGACTCGGAATGGGGCAAAACTTTACCAGCGGCCTCCGCGTGCCAAAAAAAGGCCGCGGGCACAGCCGCGCCCAAAAATAACCCCCCGAAGGCCGGGGCGCCAAGTTCGTCCAGCAGAAAAATGGCCAAAAAATGGGTGGGCTATAGCCTTGGGGGGAGGGGCTGGCCGATTTCGTCCGCCGTACTCGGAATGGGGTGAGACTTTGAGAGCGGCCTCCGCGTACAAAAAATAGGCCGCAGGCATGGCCGCGCCCAAAAATAACCCCCCGAACGTCGGCATGCCCAAACCCCCCAGCGGAAAAATGGCCAAAAAACGGGTGGGCTATAGCCTTGGGGGGAGGGACTGGCCAACTTCGTCCGCCGGACTCAGAATGGGTCGAGACTTTGCGAGCGGCCTCCGCGTGCCAAAAATAGGCCACGGGCACAGCCGTGCCCAAAAATATCCCCCCAAAGGTCGGCGCGCCCAAACCCCCCAGCGGAAAAATGGCCAAAAAACGGGTGGGCTATAGCTTTGGGGGGAGGGGCTGGCCAACTTTGTCTGCTGGACTCGGAGTGGGTTGAGACTTTGCGAGCGGCCTCCGCGTGCCAAAAATAGGCCACGGGCACAGCAGCGCCCAAAAATAACTAACCGAAGGCCGGGGCGCCAAGTTCGTCCAGCGGCAAAATGGCCAAAAAACGAGTGGGCTATAGCCTTAGGGGGGCGCTGGCCAACTTCGTCCGCCGGACTCGGAATGGGGCGAGACTTTGCGAGCGGCCTCTGCATGCCAAAACTAGCCCGCAGGCACAGCCGCACCCAAAAATAACCGCCCGAAGGTCGGCGCGCCCAAAACCCCCAGCGGAAAAAAGGCCAAAAAACGGGTGGGCTATAGCCTTGGGTGGAGGGTCTGGCCCACTTCGTCCGCCGGACTCGGAATGGGGCGAGACATTGCGAGCGGCCTCCGCGTGTTAAAAATAGGCCGCGGGCACAGCCGTACCCAAAAATAACCGCCCGAAGGCCGGGGCGCCAAGTTCGTCCAGCGGAAAAACGGCCAAAAAACGGGTGGGCTATAGCCTTGGGGGGAGGGGCGGGCCAACTTCGACCGCCGGACTTGGAATGGGGCCAGACTTTGCGAGCGGCCTCCGCGTGTCAAAAATAGGTCGCGGGCACAGCCGCGCCCAAAAATAACCACCCGAAGGCCGGGGCGCCAAGTTCGTCCAGCGGAAAAACGGCCAAAAAACGGTTGGGCTATAGCCTTGGGGGGAGGGGCTGGCCAACTTCGTCCGCCGGACTCGGAATGGGGCGAGACTATGTGAGCGGCCTCCGCGTGCCAAAAATAGGCCGCGGGCACAGCCGCGCCCAAAAATAACCACCCGAAGGCCGGGGCGCCAGGTTCGTCCAGCGGAAAAATGGGCAAAAAACGGGTGGGCTATAGCCTTGGGTGGAGGGGCTGGCCAACTTCGTCCGCCGGACTCAGAATGGGGCGAGACATTGTGAGCAGCCTCCGCGTACCAAAAATAGGCCGCGGGTACAGCAGCACCCAAAATAACCCCCCGAAGGTCGGCGCGACCAAACCCCCCAGCGGAAAAAAGGTCAAAAAACGGGTGGGCTATAGGCTTGGGGGGAGGGTCTGGCCAACTTCGTCCGCCGGACTCGGAATGGGGCGAGACTTTACGAGCGGCCTCCGCGTGCCAAAAATAGGTCGCGGGCACAGACGCTCCCAAAAATAACCGCCCCAAGGCCGGGGCGCCAAGTTCGTCCAGCGGAAAAATGGCCAAAAAACGGGTGGGCTATAGCCTTGGGGGGAGGGGCTGGCCAACTTCGTCCGCCGGACTCAGAATGGGGCGAGACTTTGCGAGCGGCCTTTGCGTACCAAAAATAGGCCGCGGGCACAGCCGCGCCCAAAACCCCCAGCGGAAAAAAGGCCAAAAAACGGGTGGGCTATAGCCTTGGGGGGAGGGTCTGGCCAACTTCGTCCGCCGGACTCGGAATGGGGCTAGACTTTGCGAGCGGTGTCCGCGTGCAAAAAATAGGCCGCTGGCACAGCCGAGCCCAAAAATAACCGCCCGAAGGCCGGGGCGCCAAGTTCGTCCAGCGGAAAAATGGCCAAAAAACGGGTGGGCTATAGCCTTGGGGGGAGGGGCTGGCCAACTTCGTCCGCCGGACTCGGAATGGGGCAAGACTTTGCGAGCGGCCTCCACGTGCCAAAAATAGGCCGCAGACACAGCCGCACCCAAAAATAACCGCCCGAGGGTCGGCGCGCCCAAACCCCCCAGCGGAAAAATGGCCAAAAAATGGGTGGGCTATAGCCTTGGGGGGAGGGGCTGGCCAACTTCGTCCGCCGGACTCAGAATGGGGCGAGACTTTACGAGCGGCATCCGCGTGCCAAAAATAGGCCACGGGCACAGCCGCGCCCAAAAATAACCACCTGAAGGCCGGGGCGCCAAGTTCGTCCAGCGGAAATATGGCCAAAAAACGGGTGGGCGATAGCCTTGGGGGGAGGGGCTGGCCAACTTCGTCCGCCGGACTCAGATTGGGGAGAGACTTTACGAGTGGCCTCTGCATGCCAAAAATAGGCCACAGGCACAGCCGCGCCCAAAAATAACCGCCCGAAGGCTGGGGCACCAAGTTCGTCCAGCGGAAAAATGGCCAAAAAACGGGTGGGCTATAGCCTTGGGGGGAGGGGCTGGCCAACTTCGTCCGCCGGACTCGGAATGGGGCGAGACTTTGCGAGCGGCCTCCGCGTGCCAAAAATAGGCCGCAGACACAGCCGCGCCCAAAAATAACCGCCCGAGGGTCGGCGCGCCCAAACCCCCCAGCGGAAAAATGGCCAAAAAATGGGTGGGCTATAGCCTTGGGGGGAGGGGCTGGCCAACTTCGTCCGCCGGACTCGGAATGGGGCGAGACTTTGCGAGCGGCCTCCGCGTGCCAAAAATAGGCCGCGGACACAGCCAAGCCCAAAAATAACCGCCCGAAGGTCGGCGCGCCCAAACCCCCCAGCGGAAAAATGGCCAAAAAATGGGTGGGCTATAGCCTTGGGGGGAGGGGCTGGCCAACTTCATCCGACGGACTCGGAAAGGGGCGAGACTTTGCGAACGGCCTCCGCGTGCCAAAAATATTCCGTGGGCACAGCCACGCCCAAAAAAACCCCGAACGCTGCAGGCGCCTGATTAAATCCAGCAGAAAAATGGCCAAAAAATGGGTGGGCTATAGCCTTGGGGGGAGGGGCTGGCCAACTTCGTCTGCCGGACTCGGAATGGGGCGAGAATTTGCGAGCGGCCTCCGCGTGCCAAAAATAGGCCACGGGCACAGCCGCGCCCAAAAATAACCCCCCGAAGGCCGGAGCGCCAACTTCGTCCAGCAGAAAAATGGCCAAAAAATGGGTGGGCTATAGCCTTGGGGGGAGGGGCTGGCCGACTTCGTCCGCCGTACTCGGAATGGGGTGAGACTTTGAGAGCGGCCTCTGCGTGCCAAAAATAGGCCGCGGGCACAGCCGCGCCTAAAAATAATCCCCCGAAGGTCGGCGCGCCCAAGCACCCCAGCGGAAAAATGGCCAAAAAACGGGTGGGCTATAGCCTTGGGGGGAGGGACTGGCCAACTTCGTCCGCCGGACTAAGAATGGGTCGAGACTTTGCGAGTGGCCTCCGTGTGCCAAAAATAGGCCACGGGCACAGCCGTGCCCAAAAATAACTCCCCGAAGGTCGGCGCGCCCAAACCCCCCAGCGGAAAAATGGCCAAAAAACGGGTGGGCTATAGCCTTGGGGGGAGGGGCTGGCCAACTTTGTCTGCTGGACTCGGAGTGGGTTGAGACTTTGCGAGCGGCCTCCGCGTGCCAAAAATAGGCCACGGGCACAGCCGCGCCCAAAAATAACTATCCGAAGGCCGGGGCGCCAAGTTCGTCCAGCGGAAAAATGGCTAAAAAACGGGTGGGCTATAGCCTTAGGGGGGGGCGCTGGCCAACTTCGTCCGCCGGACTCGGAATGGGCCGAGACTTTGCGAGCGGCCTCCGTGTGCCAAAAATAGGCCGCGGGCACAGCCGCGTCCAAAAATAACCTCCCAAAGGCCGGGGCGC
Source organism: Citrus sp. QX-2021 (assembly GCA_030444885.1). Classification (NCBI taxonomy): domain Eukaryota; kingdom Viridiplantae; phylum Streptophyta; class Magnoliopsida; order Sapindales; family Rutaceae; genus Citrus; species Citrus sp. QX-2021. The sequence goes on from JAUJEF010000021.1 coordinate 428,551, forward strand.
CAAGTTCGTCCAGCGGAAAAATGGCCAAAAAACGGGTGGGCTATAGCCTTGGGGGGAGGGGCTTGCCAACTTCGTCTGCCGGACTCGGAATAGGGCGAGACTTTTCGAGTGGCCTCCGCATGCAAAAAATAGTCCGCGGGCACAGCCGCGCCCATAAATAACCGTCCGAAGGCCGGGGCGCCAAGTTCGTCCAGCGGAAAAATGGCCAAAAAACGGGTGGGCTATAGCCTTGGGGGGAGGGGCTGGCCAACTTCGTCCGCCGGACTCGGAATGGGACGAGACTTTGCGAGCGGCCTTCGCTTGCCAAAAATAGGCCGTGGGCACAGCCGCACCCAAAAATAATCCCCCGAAGGTCGGCGCGCACAAACCCCCCAGCGGAAAAATGGCCAAAAAACGGGTGGGCTATAGCCTTGGGCGGAGGGGCTGGCCAAGTTCGTCCGCCGGACTCGGAATGGGACGAGACTTTTCGAGCATCCTCCGCCTGCCAAAAATAGGCCACGGGCACTGCCGCGCCCAAAAATAACAGCCCGAAGGCAGGGGCGCCAAGTTCGTCCAGCGGAAAAATGGCCAAAAAACGCGTGGCCTATAGCCTTGGGGGGAGGGGCTGGCCGACATCGTCCGCCGGACTCGGAATGGGGCGGCACATTTCGAACAGACTCCGCGTGCCAAAAATAGGCCGCGGGCACAGCCGCGTCCAAAAATAACCCACCGAAGGCCGGGGCGCCAAGTTCGTCCAGCGGAAAAATGGCCAAAAAACGGGTGGGCTATAGCCTTGGGCGGAGGGGCTGTCCAAATTCATCCGCCGGACTCAGAATGGGGTGAGAGTTTGCGATTGGCCTCTGCGTGCCAAAAATAGGCCGCGGGCACAGCCACGCACATGAATGACCGCCCGAAGATCGGGGCGCCAAGTTCGTCCAGCGGAAAAATGGCCAAAAAACGGGTGGGCTATAGCCTTGGGGGGAGCTGCTGGCCAACTTCGTCCGCCGGACTCAGAATGGGGTGAGACTTTGCGAGCGGCCTCCGCGTGCCAAAAATAGGCCGCGGGCTCAGCCGCACCAAAAATAACCCACCGAAGGCCGGGGCGCCAAGTTCGTCCAGCGGAAAAGTGGCCAAAAAACGGGTGGGCTATAGCCTTGGGGGGAGGGGCTGGCCAACTTCGTCCGCCGGACTCAGAATGGGGCGAAACTTTGCGAGCGGGATCCGCGTTCCAAAAATTAGCCGCGGGCACAGCCGCGCCCAAAATAACCCCCCGAAGGTCGGCGCTCCCAAACCCCCCAGTGGAAAAATGGCCAAAAAACGGGTGGGCTATAGCCTTGGGGGGAGGGGCTGGCCAACTTCATCCGCCGGACTCGGAATGGGTCGAGACTTTGCGAGTGGCCTCCGCATGCCAAAAATAGGCCACGGGGACAGCCGCACTCAAAAATAACCCACCGAAGGCCGGGGCGCCAAGTTCGTCCATCGGAAAAATGGCCAAAAAACGGGTGGGCTATAGCCTTGGGGGGAGGGGCTGGCCAACTTCGTCCGCCGGACTCAGAATGGGGCGAGACTTTACGAGCGGCATCCGCGTGCCAAAAATAGGCCACGGGCACAGCCGCGCCCAAAAATAACCACCTGAAGGCCGGGGCGCCAAGTTCGTCCAGCGGAAATATGGCCAAAAAACGGGTGGGCGATAGCCTTGGGGGGAGGGGCTGGCCAACTTCGTCCGCCGGACTCAGAATGGGGCGAGACTTTGCGAGTGGCCTCTGCATGCCAAAAATAGGCCGCAGGCACAGCCGCGCCCAAAAATAACCGCCCGAAGGTCGGCGCGCCCAAACCCCCCAGCGGAAAAATGGCCAAAAAATGGGTGGGCTATAGCCTTGGGGGGAGGGGCTGGCCAACTTCGTCCGCCGGACTCGGAATGGGGCGAGACTTTGCGAATGGCCTCCGCATGCCAAAAAAAGGCCGCGGACACAGCCAAGCCCAAAAATAACCGCCCGAAGGTCGGCGCGCCCAAACCCCCCAGCGGAAAAATGGCCAAAAAATGGGTGGGCTATAGCCTTGGGGGGAGGGGCTGGCCAACTTCATCCGCCGGACTCGGAAAGGGGCGAGACTTTGCGAACCGCCTCCGCGTGCCAAAATTATTCCGTGGGCACAGCCACGCCCAAAAATAACCCCCCGAACGCCAGGGCGCCCAGTTCGTCCAGCAGAAAAATGGCCAAAAAATGGGTGGGCTATAGCCTTGGGGGGAGGGGCTGGCCAACTTCGTCTGCCGGACTCGGAATGGGGCGAGAATTTGCGAACGGCCTCCGCGTGCCAAAAATAAGCCGCGGGCACAGCCGCGCCCAAAAATAACCGCCCGAAGGCTGGGGCGCCAAGTTCGTCCAGCGGAAAAATGGCCAAAAAATGGGTGGGCTATAGCCTTGGGGGGAAGGGCTGGCCAACTTCGTCTGCCGGACTCGGAATGGGGCGAGAATTTGCGAACGGCCTCCGCGTGCCAAAAATAAGCCGCGGGCACAGCCGCGCCCAAAAATAACCGCCCGAAGGCCGGGGCGCCAAGTTCGTCCAGCGGAAAAATGGCCAAAAAACGGGTGGGCTATAGCCTTGGGGGGAGGGGCTGGCCCACTTCGTCCGCCGGACTCAGAATGGGGCGAGACTTTGCGAGCGGCCTCCGCGTGCCAAAAATAGGCCACGGGCTCAGCCGTACCAAAAAATAACCCACCGAAGGCCGGGGCGCCAAGTTCGTCCAGCGGAAAAGTGGCCAAAAAACGGGTGGGCTATAGCCTTGGGCGGAGGGGCTGGCCAACTTCGTCCGCCGGACTCAGAATGGGGCGAAACTTTGCGAACGGGATCCGCGTTCCAAAAATTGGCCACGGGCACTACCGCGCCCAAAATAACCCCCCGAAGGTCGGCGCTCCCAAACCCCCCAGCGGAAAAATGGCCAAAAAACGGGTGGGCTATAGCCTTGGGGGGAGGGGCTGGCCAACTTCATCCGCCGGACTCGGAATGGGTCGAGACTTTGCGAGTGGCCTCCGCGTGCCAAAAATAGGCCGCGGGGGCAGCCGTACTCAAAAATAACCCACCGAAGGCCGCGGCGCCAAGTTCGTCCATCGGAAAAATGGCCAAAAAACGGGTGGGCTATAGCCTTGGGGGGAGGGGCTGGCCAACTTCGTCCGCCGGACTCGGAATGGCGCGAGACTTTGCGAGCAGCCTCCGTGTGTCAAAAATAGGCCCCGGGCACAGCCGCACCCAAAAATAACCGCCCGAAGGTTGGAGCGCCAAGTTAGTCCAGCGGAAAAAGGCCACAAAAACGGGTGGGCTATAGCCTTGGGGGGTGGGGCTGGCCAACTTCGTCCGCCGGACGCGGAATGGCGCGAGACTTTGCGAGTGGCCTCTGTGTGCCAAAAATAGGCCCCGGGCACAGCAGCTCCCAAAAATAACCACCCAAAGGCCGGGGCACCAAGTTCGTCCAGCGGAAAAAGGCCATAAAAACGGGTGGGCTATAGCCTTCGGGGGTGGGGCTGGTCAACTTCGTCCGCCGGACTCGGAATGGCGCGAGGCTTTGCGAGTGGCCTCCGTGTGCCAAAAATAGGCCCCGGGCACAGCCGCGCCCAAACATAACCGCCCGAAGGCCGGGGCGCCAAGTTCGTCCAGCGGAAAAAGGCCACAAAAACGGGTGGGCTATAGCCTTGGGGGGTGGGGCTGGCCAACTTCGTCCGCCGGACTCGGAATGGCGCGAGACTTTGCGAGCGGCCTCCGTGTGCCAAAAATAGGCCCCGGACATAGCCGTGCCCAAAAATAACCGCCCGAAGGCCGGGGCGCCAAGTTCGTCCAGCGGAAAAAGGCCGCAAAAACGGGTGGGCTATAGCCTTGTGGGGTGGGGCTGGCCAACTTCATCCGACGGACTCGGAATGGTGCGAGACTTTGCGAGCGGCCTCCGTGTGCCAAAAATAGGCCCTGGGCACAGCCGCACCCAAAAATAACCGCCCGAAGGCCGGGGCGCCAAGTTCGTCCAGCGGAAAAAGGCCACAAAAACGGGTGGGCTGTATCCTTGGGGGGTGGGGCTCGCCAACTTCGTCCGCCGGACTCGGAATGGCGCGAGGCTTTGCGAGTGGCCTCCGTGTGCCAAAAATAGGCCCCGGGCACAGCCGCGCCCAAACATAACCGCCCGAAGGCCGGGGCGCCAAGTTCGTCCAGCGGAAAAAGCTCACAAAAACGGGTGGGCTATAGCCTGGGGGGTGCGGCTGGCCGACTTCGTCCGCCGGACTCGGAATGGTGCGAGACTTTGCGAGGGGCTTCCGTATGCCAAGAATAGGCCACGGGCACAGCCGCACCCAAAAAGAACCACCCGAAGGCCGGGGCGCCAAGTTCGTCCAGCGGAAAAAGGCCACAAAAACGGGTGGGCTATAGTCTTGGGGGGTTGGGCTGGCCAACTTCATCCGCCGGATTCGGAATGGCGCGAGACTTTGCGAGGGGCCTCCATGTGCGAAAATAGGCCGCGGTCACAGCCGCCCCCAAAAATAACCGCCCGAAGGCCGGGGCGCAAGGTTCGTCCAGCGGAAAAAAGGCCACAAAAACGGGTGGGCTATAGCCTTGGGGGGTGGGGCTGGCCAACTTCGTCCGCCGGACTCGGAATGGCACGAGACTTTGCGAGGCACCTCCATGTGCAACAAATAGGCCGCGGGCACAGTCTTGCCCAAAAATACCAACCCGAAGGCCGGGGCGCCGAGTTCGTCCAGCGGAAAAAGGCCACAAAAACGGGTGGGCTATAGCCTTGGGGGGTGGGCTGGCCAACTTCGTCCGACGGACTCGGAATGGCACGAGACTTTGCGAGGTGCCTCCGTGTGCCAAAAATAGGCCGCGGGCACAACCGCACCCAAAAATACCCGCCTGATTGCCGGGGCGCCAAGTTTGTCCAGCGGAAAAAGGCCACAAAAACGGGTGGGCTATAGCCTTGGGGGGTGGGGCTGGCCAACTTCGTCCGCCGGACTCGGAATGGCGCGAGACTTTGCGAGGCACCTCCATGTGCCAAAAATAGGCCGCGGGCACAGCCGCGCCCAAAAATACCCGCCCGAAGGCCGGGGCGCCAAATTCGTCCAGCGGAAAAAGGCCAGAAAAACGGATGGGCTATAGCCTTGGGGGTTGGGGCTGGCCTACTTCGTCCGCCGGACTCGGAATGGCGCGAGACTTTGCGAGGCACCTCATTGTGCCAAAAATAGGCTGTGGGCACAGCCGCGCCCAAAAATACCCGCCCGATTGCCGGGGCGCCAAGTTTGTCCAGCGGAAAAAGGCCACAAAAACGGGTGGGCTATAGCCTTGGGGGGTGGGGCTGGCTAACTTCGTCCGCCGGACTCAGAATGGCGCGACACTTTGCGAGACGCCTCCGTGTGCCAAAAATAGGCCGCGGGCACAGCCGTGCCCAAAAATACCCGCCCGATGGCCGGGGCGCAAAATTCGTCCAGCGGAAAAAGGCCAGAAAAACGGATGGGCTATAGCCTTGGGGGTTGGGGCTGGCCAACTTCGTCCGCCGGACTCGGAATGGCGCGAGACTTTACGAGGCTCCTCCGTGTGCCAAAAATAGGCCGCGGGCACAGCTGCCCCCAAAAATACCCTCACGAACGCCGGGGCGCCAAGTTCGTCCAGCGGAAAAAGGCCACAAAAACGGGCGGGCTATAGCCTTGGGGGGTGGGGCTGAACCACTTCGTCCGCCGGACTCGGAATGGCGCGAGACTTTGCGAGGCGCCTCCGTGTGCCAAAAATAGGCCGCGGGCACAGCCGCGACCAAAAATACCCGCCCGAAGGCCGGGGCGCCAAGTTCGTCCAGCGGAAAAATCGCCAAAAAACGGGTGGGCTATAGCCTTGTGGGGAGGGGCTGGCCAACTTCGTCCGCCGGACTCGGAATGGGACGAGACTTTGCGAGCGGCCTCCGCGTGCCAAAAATAGGCCGCGGGCACAGCCGTACCCAAAAATAACCGCCCGAAGGTCGGGGCACCAAAACCCCCCAGTGGAAAAATGGCCAAAAATCGGGTGGGCTATAGCCTTGGGGTATGGGGCTGGCCAACTTCGTCTGCCGGACTCGGAATGGGGCTGGCCAACTTCGTCCGCCGGACTCGGAATGGGACGAGACTTTGCGAGCGGCCTCCACGTGCCAAAAATAGGGCGCAGGCACAGCCGCGCCAAAAAATAACTGCCCGAAGGTCGCGGTGCCAAAACCCTCCAGCGGAAAAATGGCTAAAATACGGGTGGGCTATAGCCTTGGGGGGTGGGGCTGGCCCACTTCGTCCGCCGGTCTCGGAATGGGGCGAGACTTTGCGAGCGGCCTCCGCGTGCCAAAAATAAGCCGCGGGCACAGCCGCGCCAAAAAATAACTGCCCGAAGGTCGGGGTGCCAAAACCCTGCAGCGGAAAAATGGCTAAAATACGGGTGGGCTATAGCCTTGGGCGGTGGGGCTGGCCAACTTCGTCCGCCGGACTCGGAATGGGACGAGACTTTGCGAGCGGACTTCGTGTGCCAAAAATAGGACGCGGGTACAGCCGTGCCCAAAAATAACCACCCGAAGGCCGGGGTGCCAAGTTCGTCCAGCGGAAAAAGGCCACAAAAACGGGTGGGCTATAGCCTTGGGGGGTGGGCTGGCCAACTTCGTCCGCCGGACTCGGAATGGGGCGAGACTTTGCGAGCGGACTTCGTGGGCCAAAAATAGGCCGCGGGTACAGCCGTGCCCAAAAATAACCACCCGAAGGCCGGGGCACCAAGTTCGTCCAGCGGAAAAAGGCCACAAAAACGGGTGGGCTATAGCCTTGGGGGGTGGGCTGGCCAAGTTTGTCCGCCGGACTCGGAATGGGGTGAGACTTTGTGAGCGGCCTCAATGTTCCAAAAATAGGATGCGGGCACAGCAACGCCCAAAAATAACCGCCCGAAGGCCGGGGCGCCAAGTTTGTCCAGCGGAAAAAGGCCACAAAAACGGGTGGGCAATAGCCTTGGGGGGTGGGGCTGCCCAAGT